>VZRF01015747.1:279795-363462 GCA_013396875.1 Vireo altiloquus
GGCCGGGAAGATGGACCCCGGCCCGCCGCTGGGCTGCAACCTCAAGGACGTGAAGTGGAGCGCGGTGGCCGTGCCCCTGGACCTGCTCGTCAGCACCTACCGGCTGCCCCAGATCGCCCGGCTGGACAGCGGTGCGTGGGGCGGGGAGCGGGGCCGGGCGGGCGCCGGGCTGCGGGCGGGCTGCCGGACACACTCCCGGAGCGCTCTCCCGCCGTCCTGGAACTGCCGCTGCCGGGGCTCGGCGCAAGGCTCCGGCTCGCCGCGGGGTCCGCGCGCTGCTTTGCGCCAAAATACCTGGGTGATGTGCCCCCGTGCCCCCTCCGTGTGCGCGGAGGGCAGCTCGGTGGAGCTGTCAGCAGCCTGCCCCTCTGAGAGACGTCCTCGCGGTCCCAAACTGCGCGTGGAAGGGCGTTTTCAGCACTGGAGAGCCGGTGTTTTTACTAAGTGATGCTACAACAAGGCCAAATAAGAAGGGATACTAAATAGCCAAGTGGGCTGAATCGCTAGTGTTACAATGCCCTAAGAAAGCCACGGACCTGTAAAAAAAAAAGGAGTAACGTCAGAAGCCTTTACAGTCTCCAGATAACTTTTTATTACAGTTCACTTGGGTGCTCACCTGCCGTTTCCAAGTGTGCAGCTTTTTGTTTACTCCAGGAAATATGAATCAGGTCTGACAGAGCAGCTATGACAGCACCGTTTTACCTTTCCTAGATCCATGTCTTGGAAAGTAATGTGTCGGCACAGAGAACTAGGGAAATAAGGGAAATTTTTTACAAAGGCTCAGATAGCTGCTTTGTAGTAATGTATATGTGCATTGCATGGTAGCTCCATGAAAACTGTCCGGCTCTCTAGAGGAATGCAGAAGATAACCCCAAAATTGGAAAAAAATTCTAGGCTTTTTAATTCATTAGCTTATGAAGTCACCATATACTTGTATGATGTAATAGAGCGGTTCTTGATTTATCAAGTTTTGTAATGATTTGAAAAGTTAAAAATGAGCACAGGCATCGTTGTCTGTTACTCCCCAGTGTACCGGTTGAGACCAAGGCTGTTTTATTACTTAACTGCAGTTTCCATAATGCGGTGATGATTTTTGACTTTGCCCTTGGATTATGCAGTATTTTTCCTTTCATTAGTAGTGCTTCTTCAGACCTGGCATGTTAAAGAAAAGGTTTTTTTCTTTTTTAACTGCATCTGCCTGTTCATCATACTGACAAATGTATGTAGTCTTGTGAGAATGGCAAAGCTGGTACGTTAAGGAGTTCCTCGTGGTAATACCTTCTGTCACTAGGAACAGCTAAGATGGCTTCCAGTCACTGCACTTAAGGCTATCAATTTACTTGAGGCTCCTGGCACTGATTCAGGCTTTAACGGAATGTATATATTGATGACTTATTAATTTCCCTCTCTGTATGTTATACCTCCCAATCTCCCTGCTCCTCTTGTCTTGCTTCATTGGAAGGCACCTGAAAAGGCTTTGTGGGTAGAGAAAGTTTATGGGTTTTGAAGCAAGCAGTTGGTGGGCTTTTTTGGGGAGACTCTTGTGCTTAAGCTGTTGATAGGAATATTCCATAATTGTTGGGGTGACAAAGGTGTTGGGGCTTTTGTGCAAAGGCATTTTTGTCCCGTGTGCCACACTTCAGAGCATACGCACAGGCGAGTGGATGTAAACAGTCCTGAGCTCTTCTGCCCATGCCCTGAGATGGCCAGACATGAGGCAGCTGGTGGTGCAGTGTCCTGCAATAGTGGTTCAAGCCCGCACTAAGCCCTGCCAGGAGGCAGGCTCAGGTAGAGCTGTGTGTGAAGGGCTTCAGGATGGAGCTGGTGTAGGTCTGCCCAGTTCAGCGGCTCGTGGGTGTGGTTTTGCCTACTCAAATGCATGTACTTTTAACTTTGTGCACCATGGATGGCAGATGAATCAATATTTTATAAAGAACACGGATGCCGTGGTCTTGGGAATACAAAGAGAATGGTTTTCCTTCTTCCAAAGGAGGTTGTCTTGCGATGAGAGAAAGCAGCCATGAATCAGCGCATAGCCTTCTAAAGGAGGAAAGTTGGGAATGTGCAATGCTTGTGGAATTGACTGGAGCACAGGCTGTCGAGGGATGGTTGCTCTGCATATCTGTTCTTGTCTTGCAAAGTTAACAAGTGGAATTCTCTGTCTGAGAATTTCTTGATGCAACACTAAAGAAAATAAATGTAGGGTCCAATCCAAATCTGTGTCATCCAGTGCTTAGGAAGTTTAAGGCTACCTCTATTAGCGAAGTAGTGTCTTGTGCCAGTTTTATCAGTGTGCCTCTTATCTTTGGGTCAGGTTTTGTTTGCACAGAAATGGCCTCATGTCTTCTTTAGGTGCTGAATTCTTCTCCAGGTCAGTGGAAGCTGCGTGTTTTTCGTGCTGTTGGAAATCAAACCACCTGTAGATGTCTGTCTTCAGTCACCTTTTGATTCTGTGGCTGGCCTCTGTCTGTAGCAGCAAGTTGTTTCTTGGCTGTTGTTTCAGTCTTCATGAGGTTTTGTCAAAGCTAGAATTTGTTTCTTCAGGATGTAGGAGAGGATTGTAAAGCTGGAGTTGTATTTTCTTCAGAAGATGCCAGTCTTAACTGTGTTGTTTCTACATTTCTTAATGGAGTTTAGTGCTTGGTGGATAATGTTCTTAGATGACAGCCACACAAGATCTTGAGTTTTTCACTATTGCTTCACCTTCTGGCCTTTCAGTGTGAAGCGGAAGAATGGGTATGATCAGTTCAGTTTTATTCTTCGAGCTTGGATGTGCCGCTCCTGGAAAATTGCCCTTAAGTAATTCAGTTTGATTTCTTGACAAGATGAAGTTATGAAATATTTATGTGCACTAAATTTGGTCCTCTGCTAAGAAGGGAGGGTTTTTCTTGATGGTATGGGAGGAAGTAGTCTTTTGTTACATCAAGATATAGTTGGAAGTAGTTAGGCATTCGTGCCTACCTTATCCATCTAGAAATGATAAATGCGTCAGCTTCTGGGGTTTTTTTTTTCAGATTAAATTTTAAGAGTGGTTAAAAGAGAGAGCATTTCAGGTTATGCTTTTCGATGCTGTTAAGTCATAAATCAGATTTTGTTTGTTTCAATGTGTTCATGTGTTTCATTGTTTTGCTGGTGAGAATTGTTATAGTAATTGAACAAATAGGCTGAAAAAACCCCAAACCTGTCACTCTTGAAGGAAGCAAATGGGTTTTATGTGGGTCATATTTCCAACCTCCATAACAACTTAAATGTTTCTAGATGATAACTCAAATACAAAACTGCTAAAAGAGAGCGAAACACCCTCCCAGAGAAAATGCATGGACTTGATCTCATGCTGTGGAATTCACTGAGTGGGCTCTTTCAGTTGAAAAGAAGCAAGACTTGAAGAGCAAGAGAGGAACAAGCTTTGTGCTGTGTTTTTCCTGTCCCCCCTCTTCCGCCCCTGGTCCTGATTTGCATTGTCACGGCTGAATCCCACCCCAGTGAGAGACTTGTGGGTGGGTGCAGTGGGGAAGAGATTTTGCTCTGGGAACCCGCAGCAGAAAGAGATCTTATCACAGTGTGGTTGTTGCAACAGGGCAAAAGGTGAGCATCGCTGGCCTGTGAGAACCAGGGCTGCACGTGAGGCTTGGCTCGGCTCGGCTCTCCTCAGACCACCAGGAGAAGAAGCTGATGGCGAAGCTGTGACTGTGTCTTGTTGCTAATGCAGAAATGAGGTTGTGCATGGTGATCTCAGGGCTTTAAATTTCTGGTAATTATTTTTCTAAGGATAATTTTGGAGGGTAAAAGAGAAATGCTATCAAGGTTAAGATCTGGAAAATATTGCTTTGCATAGAGCTGAACTCTAGGCCAAGCTTTTTTTTGTAAGCTTACTGCTCCCTTCAGACTCCCAAGAGCCTGTCATTCTTTTTCTTAGTGGAACTCCCTTTTTCCCAGACAGTCTTGCTGTGTTTTCGCAAGTAAAGATCAGCCTTTGCTTGTAGGTATTTTTTACCCATATGTTGGGTATGAACTGGAAGAGTTCACAGAAATTCCCGGTTTGTGTACAAAGACTAAAGTTTATGGGGTTAAAAGGCCATGTGGTCCTCTGATTTTATTTACTTTTTTCCTCAATGATATCTAAGAAAAAAAAATTACGTGGTGGTGCTGTTGGGATCAAATATAGTGGCACTTGACCTCAGCTCACAGGGAAATGATTCCCTGCTGTGCATGGTGGGGAAAACATGCTGAACTTTACTGCAAGGGAGATGATGGATCTCAATGAGCCCCACTGAGACAGTGAAGGAGATTCTTCTCTATGCATTGTAAATGTGCTGTAAGATGAAATGGCAGAATTGGTGGCTATAAAGAAAGGAAAAATCTGTAAAATGGGTAATGGATTTAAAAGGTGATTTTCTTCTTTCTTACCCTTAGGTGAACTCATGCGCCTATCAGCAGTGGGTAAATAGTGAGTTTGTACTGCTGTTGTTCCTGGGGACAAAGGGATTTTATTTAGTTTTATTTCAGGTTCTCTTTTTCTCTTCCATTTCAAAACTTTCTCATGGTGACAACTGTCTACCCCAGTCGTGTTCAGGGGACTATTGTTCAGCACATTACTGTAGAGCTGATTCCGTTCTGGAAACTAAGCACCCTCACATCTTATCAAAGAACATCGCACTCAATAGAACAGCGTGGCCGTGTACATAATGAAAATTTTGCTTTACGTCACTCCACAAATGCGGGTTATCTGTGCAGCTGAACAATACTTTGAAAGTACAAAGAGACTTATTCTTTAAAGGTCTGAATGCTGCTATCCGTGCTTTAATTGTTTTGAATGACCTCCTTCTTTTGAGAAGCTAGTGCAGCAGTGTCTCAGTAGTCTGCTATTGATTAAATCTTTAAAAGGCATCATGTGGGAGTAGGGCAAAACTTTTGAACGGACCAAGAAAGAGGTTTTAGATATGCTCAGACCCTGGGCAATGGCCATGATCTGATGGCCCACTCTAGGTGTGACCACCTTGTCCACTGAGGTGTGGTAGGTGATAGTTCTTATGTATGGGGCAGACAAGAGTCTGATTTGAAAGCAAGTATCCTCAAGGTTTGTTTGTATCCCCATGGCTTGATTTCTTCCTTAGGTGCTGGACAGCTTTGAAACTCCGACTGTTTACACTGTATGTTCTGCCATTAATGAATAATCCCAGTAGCATCTTCCTGCCTCTTCTTTCTACCTTTACTGTGTGGTTTGGTGTTTCCAGCAAGACAACTGAATGAAAAAAACAATTGACAGGTTGCCACTAACCACTGCTCTTGGGTTTTTGTTTTGGTTGGATTGTTTTTTACCTTTTCCCCTGCTGGCAGAGATGTGTTCCAGAAGCATTTTAGTAAAAAAGCTTTTAATTCATTTAAAACCTGCAGCTACCGATTGGTGTCTGTGAAGATTATCATGTCTTTCTGGAGATGGAGGCCAATGCCTTGACAAAACCTATTCCCAGGAGTACCCTGGACTTCCAGTGGGGATAAAGAGTTCAGCATCACACCCATTTTAGTAGTGTACATTGTGTGTACTTAACCAGACATTTGAACCCTTGGTAGTTTGTTAGGACTGCTAGAATGTAAAATAGTTACAGTGCTCTTATTTCTTGCATGCTTAATAAATGTTCATATTCTTCTCTGTTACTCGAGGTGTGAAACTACTTTGTTTCAATTTCTAAAGTTCTGACTCTGTGGGGTGAAGCCTTCATGTACATTCCTGGACAAACACTTCCCGGATAATTATGTCATTCAGGTATTAAATGTGAAATACCAGTAGTCTTTTCTTAACTGGAATTCAAGTGCTATAACTTTAAGTCCACAGGAGTTTTACTTTCTTCCTCCCCCCCCCCCATTTAAATTACATCTAGCTTTCAAATAAAGCACAAGATACACATAAAATCTGAGGTATTAAGGTGCCTCGAACAGTTAGTCAAACCCTTAATCTTAAAACAAATGGGGTGTGATGAATCATATGCTGCTGTTGCAAGGAATGGTATAAGTCCAGCATAGGAAAGAAGGGCTTCGTTGTTTTCTGCTTTGTCTGTAAGTGCTGTTCTGGAACTAGGTGTTCCTGGCTTCGGTGATTACGTGGACTGGCACTCCCTGTAATGCCCCAGCAAAGGCAACGATGCCAAGATGAAGTGCTGGAGGATATTGGACAGCATGGTCTGGTGCTGCAGGACTAGATGGAAGTTGTGGGAAGAGCTGCAGTGTCTTCTAGTCATTCCAGTGGTGGTTTTGTCAGAAGCAAAGGGCATGGGTGTTGCTGTGTTTCCTTTTGGCATTAGGAGTAACAAGTTGGTTGGATTAGGGAAGCTTAAGTCTCTCCCGTATAGGAAAATATTCATCATCTTAGTATGGATTGCATATGACTCAAAACCAACCTTCATAAAACTCAGTGAGGCAATATTTCAAGTCTGATTTTTTTTGCTTTTAATGACGCTTCTCTTTGGAAAGAGTTTTACGTAGCATTTGTGGTTTGTGATTTTCATGCCATTTACAGGATGAAAATCTTGTGGAGCGAACTTCAGTGTGCCTCCACCTGTAAGCCACGTCTGCTCATCTAAAGGGCTTAGCACAGAAATGTAAAATTGAGGGGTATAAGCAGATTGAAGAGTGTCTTTGCTGGGGATCAGAGCCACATCTGCACTTCAGTCTCTGAGGCGGTGTGCAAGTCGGCATAAAACTAATAAATCATGGCTTTGCCAGGGCACCTGCATGCTTGGCTGAGGCTTTGCACCAATGAGAATAGCTGCTGTGTCTCAATATTTTCTGTGCTACTGCTGTGTGATGTATTGCCCTGCCAAGCTTAGTGCTGCGTGCTGGAGTTGGGGACGAGGGGGAGAAGGGTCTTCCTAGGGCTGGGGAGGCTGTGGAGTCCATCCTCCTCATCTTTCAGGTTGCCTGGTATGCAGGGGGAGATGCTCCTGAGACTGCAAGGTGCACACTGAGTGGATCAAGCCACGATTAAGATGTGAATTGCCGAGGAAAAGCTGCCAGGGCTGTGTGTTCGGGGGGCCTGGGGAGCCCCGTGCCAGGGATGGCAGATCTGCACACCCAGGCAAGAGCTGATGTGCTCTCAGCAGAGGAGTGGATGGTGATTTTGCCGGGAAAAGCAGCAAATCTTGTTGCAGTGGGGAAGGTCACTTGGAGATTCCTGGAAGTGTAAAAACCTTCAAGAAATGCAAAATTACTTGAAAAGTGTCCTTTTAGGTTTTGGGGTTTTTCTCTCAGGATGTTATAATCTTGTAATCAGAGATGTGTGCATATTTCCTTGGTCTGTGAGAATGTCACTGGGCTTTTAAGAGAACCAAGAATAAAGATTTAAACATGGTCTCAGAGGCTGGAAGATGCCCAAGAGCTCAACCTGATGAAGTTGATACTGGAATTGCTTCATACCAGGGCTGAACCTTAGTGACTCAAATGTTATATAAAACACAACATGCTGCAATTCTGTTTGTGAAATGAGCAGGGAAAACATTGTGGTGGCGACAAGGAAGTTGGGGCATTTCTCCTTACAGTCAGAGCTGGGAGACTGGGAAGAAAAGCTGAGTAAAGAAGTAAAAAGCCTTTTCGAAGGGCCGTTATGTACTATGTGCTACTTTGCCTTCTGTCTTGGTGCCCTCATAGCAAAACATCTACCTGGCGTGGGTAAGGACGTGGCTCCCTGGGTGACAGGTTTCCAGGGACAGGCTGGGGGACTGTTTAGGGGAGCAGCAGCTGCTGGCTGGGATACAGTGTGGGGCTGTGCATCCCCTGAAGGTGACGTGCTGGACTAGAGGCTGCGTGGGGACACTGTTCTGCTCTGCAAGGAGGATGTGGGCTAGTTGCGCAGAGAGCGGAGATTAACCTCTCCAAGGAGACACACTTCACTGCATCCTGAAGGGACAGGCTGTGTGCCCAAGACTGACCCAAGTGGAGGAACACAGACACCCACTGGTCCCTGCAGTAACCTAAGCAGTCATTTCAGAGTTGCCCTTGCCTCAGTGTTGTACTGCCGAGCACTGTGTGAGCCAGACTGAAGCAGAGCGTGTTTGCCTTGCAGCTGGGTTTGCAAGAGCTATGCAGTCTAAATACTCAGGTTGCTAACTTCCAGGAACTATTTCCAAGTAGCCCACAAATGCTTGGATACCCCCTCTCCTGTGTTTGTTTTTCAGTTTGCAGCTTTTTGGTTGTTGTGGTTCCAACTGGCAGTTTTGCTTATTTGCCCCACTGAAAGCCATTATTGTTGCTTCCTGGCACCCCACCATTCTGGAGATGAAGGAGGGAAGATTAGGGTGGGAAGATGAACAAAGCTTTTTCTTTAAGGAGGGGGAGGAGAAAGGAAATCTGTGCATAAATGCCTCTTCTTGTCCAGCTTTGCTGTTGCATCTTTCTGTGTGTCACTTTGGGGCATGGTGGGTTCAAGGAACCCTTGGCTCCGGTCATTCATTCCATACCCCAGGCTACTGTCCACCTTCCAGGAGATGTTGCAAGGTTATCTGCATGGTTGCTGCCAGGTAAAACTCCCAGTACTGTCCAGCAGTGGCAGAATGGAGCAGTGTGGTGTTTGGCTGTGTGTGTTTCAGGAGGGATAGCTGTGTATATGCTACCAGAAGTGAGAAAGCAAGCAGGGCAAGTTACTTTAGTATTTCTAGAGACTTCAGTGTTTCTGGTCACTGGGAGCAGAAGCTGGAATTGCAGCTCACTGCTGTTAGAAGGAGCTATAATTTCTTCCCCACTGCAGAGGGCTGGCTGATATCAGCGCAGAAAATGTGGGATCTCCCCCTGTGGAGTCCTACGCTTTGCTGTTGATATGATGTTTTGTTTAACTTCAGTGAAGGGAGTTTTGCTGGCAGGACTCTAATGTGAATTGATAGACATTGCATGTAATGCTTCCTTTTCTCAGCCCACACTGATTGCTTGCTTGACCTAGAGCATGAGAGTGGGGATGCTGTGTATTTGAAAGAATGATAGTAATTCTTGTCCATTTGTGATGTGATGAGCAGAAAGGAGAATATTAGGTGCATATCCTTGCTGAAAGACTGGCTTCCAAAACATTTTCCTGCTTCTTTATTAATATTTTTTTGTTTAGGCTTCTATTTATTCAAAGGACAAACTGCCCCATTTCCTCTTAGAAGGGGCCACAGGCACACACGTAGAGTTAAATCTGAGATTTTACCTGAGTTGCACTTAGGTAATTTCACTATGGTCAGACATTTTTTTCCCTGTGTTAATCACTGACTGTAAAGCAGAAAATTCATAGCAGGAAAATATAGAAAGCATCGGCACATGTGTGACTCAGAGAGGTAAGAGGGCTCAAAATACACATTTCAGTTGCACACATGTGTTGCTGCAGCCCCTGGACCCAGGATGTGGCTGCAGACCAGCAACAAAGCTGTAACAGCACTGCAGCCGAATGTAGGACAAGCTGGAGGAGATTTTTCTTTTGCATGTCTTATGGGTTGCAATGTCAAATATCATTTGGATTCCTGTCAATATATAACAAAATATCTTAAGACCAAATTGCCTGTGGGCAAAGATAAATGTGCCCTCAAGGGGAGAGTGAGGCATAATGGGCTTTTTTTATTCTCTCTGTGCTCTGCATGCTGCTTACCAAAAGTAGAAGCTTTCCTTTCCACAGGAGGGTAGGCTGTGTTTTTGGAGGTTTTTGTGTGTGCCTTCTTAAGGTGATCAGAAGATTATCAAAGAGCTGTTATTCACTTGTCCCTTATATTTCAATAAAACCAAAGCCATTCTTTTTATGCCTTACGGTTTTGTAGATTTTTCTGAAACAATGGAAATAAATTGCATGCAGGATTAAGACTCTTCTTGATCAGAAAAGATGTAGGGGCTGCTTTGATTGTGTTCTTCCTGTTAGTATTCCTATATTACTCAGATACTGTTCCAGGATGTAACCAGACCAACGAGGTGCCTAATTAGAGTTGAACATCCATACTTCTGTCCCTGTATGCAGTCAGCCCACGTTTGAAGAGGCATTACCCGCTTATTAGTGCTACTTGAATTTTTCCAGGTTGAGCAGAAGAGGTAGGGTGGATATAGCTGAAATGCAGGGGCAATGGCAGTCCCAACAATCAGGTGCCATGTGTGCACAATCCATTAGTGCCTGTTCGGACTGTGAGGGCACGGGGAGGTGGGCCAGGCCACTGGGCAAGCAGCCAGGTGGCAGCCCCACTTCAGAGCAGAGATGAAATTTTGTTCATTTCCAGCTGTGTTTATTTCATCCTCAATCCAGGCTGCAAGAAAGATGAGAGACAAATTAAATTGTAATGATGAGTTCTCTGAAAGCCAAAGAAAACTATGCTTGAGCAGCTCCTGCATTTGGGCTACTTTATTTTTAATTGGGAACTTATCCAAGATGCCCCAAGTTCAAGCAGGGATCACTGCTGTGCAACACAAAGTGGCATAGTGTCCCTTTAGGACTTGGGATGTATAATGAGAGGATAGAGCATGTTTACTTGGATGCTATTTTAAAATACCATCTAATTATAAATAACTGTCAATGAGAGCTCCCCAGCTTTCATGCTGTGCCCAGGAAAAGTCTGAATGAATAGGCTGTTTCTCTGTCTGTCAGGGCAGAATCTGGAATCAAATTCTAGCTCTTAAATCCATGAGGTTGGTAGGGTTAAAATTTTCTTCATTGGCATCCCAAATCTGGGGAGCTTTACCCAGCCTTCCCTGACCACACTCCCAACCGCTGCCTGTGGCTTGTGCAGCAGCAAAGGAGTGCAGCTGCCTCTGGCTGCATCAGCTGAAGCAACCATTTTGTATCTGTGCTTGGACATAAATAGGAAGTCAGTAACAGTGGTTTAAGTGCAATATTAAATGCTGACCTCCCACCTCTTAAGTATTAAGCTTCTCCAGCCGGGCACCTGGTGCTAAACAGGCACTTGGAAGTGTGTCCTCCAGTGGACCTCACAGTGTTTATAGACTCATCTGAGCAGGAGCTCTCTGGAATGAGGAATGCCTGCCTCTAATGAAAGAGAACCTCGGTTCTCTTAATGAGGTATTTAAAGGAGCTGATTTGGATGGCAGCAAGCTGCTCAGAGGTTTCATTACTGCTGCGTTTTTCCTTTGGTCAGGTAGCGCTGTGGTTCTCTTTGTCTGTACCTACCAGACTGCTTTTGAAAGCTACTCTTCCAATTCTTCATTTCCAGCCCTGGTGCCTTGATTGCAAAGGGCAGATAAATATTTTAACTTTTTTACCCCCTTGATTTTGGCTATGAGAATTCAAAATGATCATATGGGATCAACATAACTCCTTTCTCTCTCTCCCTGTGGTAACAATGAACTAGGCTGGAACCTCTCTTGCACGTAATGAAAAGTTACTTAGCTTTCTCCTCCATATTTCTAACCTGTGACCATTTTAAGTGCAGTTAAACTTGTCATTCCTTGCTATTATTCTTATCACTTCAGATTTGTGACCTTAGGTGGCTTCAAAACCAGAGAGCTTTCTTCCATAAGAATCTAATTTTTTAAGGAATTGAGAGATTCTAAAATATTTTTTCCCTTCCTTTTTTTACCATGATTGATAGTTGCCACTAATAGTTGGCACATATACAGCGTGTTGCAGAGCATCAGCATAGTTTAAAGAATTGCTGATATTTTTTAGGCTGTTGTAAGGAGCCATGGTGTTTGACTGTTTTGATCAATCATGGAACCAAATCTGTCATGAGGATACAGCAAATCTGCAGTTACATCTGATGATGCTCAGTATTAATAAGAAGAGTAATTATGGTAGCAACAGAAAGTTACTCTGTTTTGGAATGCGAATGTTAAGATGTTGTTGTACTGAGTGGTTTTTTCCCCCTGTGTGGGAGTGAAGAGCAATCTGTGTTGAAAGATGTGTTTTGGCTTGTTTGTCTTGAATTCATGAAAAGTAAGGTTTCTCATTCTGGGATGTTAGTTCTGAAGGCTTGAAATAAACACAAACAAAGCTCAATGAAGTCTGTGCTGTTACTACTCTTTCTTTTTTTTTTTTTCTCACTAGTTTTCTTATGAACACAAAGAAAGCAAGATGCCAAGGTTGAAACTGTGACATTGCTGAGGTCAGCAGAGAGTTTACCGGCAGTGGCACCAAAATTCCACTTACTGCTTATTTAAAATATTTGTTCTTCTCTTTCCTGCAGTAGGTCAAACAGGCTTTTTGAAGACTCACTGAGATGCTGTCTCTGTATATTTGCAGCTAGGGAAAAGCTTGCCTTGGAACAAACTGGATTTTTCAGTGGATTAATCTGTCCCATAGCTTTGTAATGAGATTATGGTTTATGCTGATTTGTTGCAACAGTACTGGTATATCCAGTCATTCCAATAGCAAAATGCTAATCCTAGAGAAATAAATCTGTCTTCTTGCTGGCAGGCATAAAAAGAATAGGTGGTTGGGAGTCTCTGCACTCTTGTTAGGTATTAGTGGGTGATAGCTTAAGTTCAGCATCAGTTGGGATTGAAGCAGTTTGATTGTATCAGGCTTTTGCAGAGGGATTGGAAATTGCAGAAATAAAGCCTTATCTCCTTTCTCTTGATTGTGAAATACTTACTGGTTGCCCAGAGCAAAGTCTGATCACAGTTCTGTGTGGCTGAGGGATTACATCAATGCACAAAGTACTCCGGGTAGTAACATAAGGCAGTCTGAGGATGATGCTGTCCTTGCTCCTTCCTCGCCGAGCAGGTAGGGTCAGTGTAGCAAACTGGATTCCCTGTTCACACAGCTCAAAATTGTTGCAGTGCAGCCAACAGCAGTTGCATTTCCTCCAAGGTGTACAGTGGCAAGAGGCTTCGTCTTGGACGAACTATTTCTTGGGTAGATGCATCTTGCCCAGCTCTTCCTGAAGCACCAAGAAGATTGTGTCCCTCCTTCCCTCCACCATCCAAAGTGGAGACAAGTGTAATTGCTGGTAGCAGACCTTGGCTGCAGATGAGCAGCTTTTGGGCAGCACTCTGGGCTTGATGGGGTTGGACATTTCCTGCATTGTCTCAGCAGAGAATTAACAAAGAGATGGCGTGAAACTGTTGGTGAGTTTGTGAGACACAACCTGAGCTGGCTTTGATGCCTAGCTCTCAAATAAAAATATTTTTAAAAATACAAAAAGCACTTTTTAAAACCCTTTTGTAATTAAAAAGCAACTCTGTTTTTTAATTTGTTTTTTAAACCAGTAGGTCAAATCTTAATCTGAGAGACAGCATACAAGAATTTAAACTAATTTTACCTGATCTTTGTGCTTTACTTACAACTTTCCCCTATTTCTTGTTTTTGGCTAAAGAAGGAATAATATAAATCATCTTAAAATCAAAATAAGTATGAATCCTTATGCTGTCAGAGGAAACTTTCTATCTGGAAGATAGTGAAGTCTGTGACACTGATGAAAGCTCAAATCAGTATTTGGATTTTTTTTTTTGAGAGAGAGAAAGGAGTGTTAAATTGCAGTTTGAATCATGACAGAAATGCTGGTTGATCTAGATAATAGGAAGCAGCACAAATGGAAGTGCTGCAGGAATGAAAGTGTTAAACGGAAGCACATATTGAAAACTACTTGGGAATTTGAGAAGGAGGAAGGGAAACTGAAAAGGGAGGCTGATTATCAATAGCCCTAGCTATAACTGGAATTTTTTTCTAGATCCTTGTTTTGCAAGCTCAAAAGATTGTGTAGCTGGGTACAGGGCCTTCTGCTTTCATCTTTTCCTCTATGCTCAGACACGGAAAGTCAGCTGAGACCACTGTCAGGCTTTCCTAATGAATCTGCCCACTTTAAATTAAAAATTTAGTACACTACATTATATAGCCCTGAGATGTTTAAATTTTAACTGGGTTGGGTTTGTTTTGGTTGGGTGGTTTTTTTTTCATCTTACTCCTAGAAACTACAATATTTGCTCCTAGAAATTACAATATTTACCCTTTTAACTTACTGGCAGTCTGTATTTAGACTTTTCATGATACACTCTCACGCAAGTTGTTATGCTTTCTTTTAAACAAGGAACTTTTTCTGATCAGCTTGTTTTTAATTTTTTAATCAACCTTTTTTGTGTCAATATGGAATAACAAAGTGATACTGATAACATAAAGCAGCTTTCAGAGAAGATTTTTCTTCAGTAGTAGTAGTGTTTTCTACAATTGCATGCTCTTTCTACTTCTCTCCATTAGAAATTTTATGCAAGAGTAACTCTTTGAAGCATCTGTTCAGTCATAGTGATATAAAAAAAATTCCATTTTTGTAGGTCTAATGTTGCTACAAGTGGGCTTCATCATGTAGCAAAATATTTCTGGGATTTTCTTCCTCTTCCTTTGAGGAACATTACAGTGATGTGAATTTTTTTCCTACAAATTTCCTTTGCTACTTCAGACTGGAAAATTCAGATGTTGTTCTCTACCTAATGAACTTTTTCTGCTGACCTACATCATAGACCAGTGCTTTTATGGAAGAAATAGCGCTGACAGGCTGAGTGGCTCAATGGAGATTTGACTCAATAACGAAGGATGGTGCCAAAGCTTAAGCAAGCAAACCACCCTAATTTAATATTTATTAGTCTTTGACATTCATTGAGGTGCGTCTCCACAGATAAAATACTCAGCAGATAGTCTGCAGTATGATGCAGTGCGCAGAAAACAAAAGGTTTGACTTTCTCCCTCCACCCTCCCTCAGAGTTCAGATGGAGTTCTCATGAGGAGAGGTTGCACAGCCTGCTAGATGACAATAAAATAATTTGTCCTAACATATATATGCAGACCTTTTTGTTTCTTCACCCAAAATGTAAATCCCAAACTCATCATTATAAAAGAAAGACGCTCTAAGTATTAGTGAAATGATCTGTAGGAGAGGAGGCATCTGTTGTGCCCGTGAAATGCTGTGGCAGTAGTACAGCTGAGTGCTGGAAGTGGTGAAGGATCATGTGTTGACAGCAGTGTGCAAGTCAGATGGAAGCTGTCCCGTGCACTCTTGCAAGGGACTTGGAGTTCTCTTTCAATAGCCTATTGCCCATGCTAACAATCTAAGGGGTTTTTTGTGCATGTTTTTCAGAGAACTTGTACTCTTAATACCATGAAAGCAACATACTCAGTGCTGCTTGAGCACTAGTGGTGCTTCTGTGTGTCCCTGAATCAAATGAGTCCAAATTTAAATTAACAGTGAATGCTTTGTGATGCAGCCTGGTGTATATCTTTTTGGTTTGGCTTACTTGGTTTGTGTGGGACAAGAAGTTGCCATCTTCTGGATTTTGTGGATGTTATGCCTTGTTTTTTGTTGTGTTGTATTTTAAGAGATCAGAAGCCCAAACAAACAACTGGCTAAACAAGAACCAAAGTGCTGAGACCTATTTGAAGATTATGTAAAGAATTAGCCCACCAGTAAGACGAAACACAGATTCTCAGATAAGAATGACTCTTGAGTTATGATTGATCTTTTCTTTCTTATTTTAATTTTTTTAAAGACAAAATAATATTGTGGTACCCAGCCTTGTTTTGACACCTGATGGTACTGCAAAGCATACTTGGGAAGGTTTGCAGGTACCTGTGGTGCTCCCAGGCCCTCACTGCCAAGGAGACTGAATTGTGTGTGATGCCTGCAGTTCCCCAGGTGCTCACTGTGTGCTGCTGGGTGTTTCTGACCTGTGTGTGGTCTCCTCAGGTGTGCTGTCTTGTCAGTGCTCTGGGCTTCCCATTTTTAGATGGGGTCCCCCCCCAAGCTTTTGTGCTGAGAAGAGGCTTTGACTTCATCTTTTACCTTCTGTGGATATCCCAATAAGATGAAAAGAAATTGAACTCATCTTAAGGTGTTACCTTGTGTGGGAGCTATGTAACTGGCTGGCTGTCTATGTCTGTAGAAACACGTTTGTCTTTCCAAAAAAAAGACAGCTTTATTAGTTTACTTATGCCTGGTTTTGTAGATTCCTTCTTTTGCCATGAAAAAGCAGCACTGGCATTTATATTTGTGCTAGCAGTGTGACCTCCCTCTGACCCAAAACATCTCTTTGCACAGAGCCATGCAAGTCTGTAATACTGTCTTTTTTTTTTTTAAACAATAGATAGATTATAACTCCATTTCATACTGTGTGAGGCTGTCCTTTTGTTTTTGTGGTATGGTAGGGTAATGGTAAGGTTTATCTTAATGCATGGCTTGTTTGGTCCTCAGCTAGGAAAACTCCAGGGAAGCTGCACGCCCAGTGAAGCAGACAGTGTGTAAGTAGGGCTCCTCAGTGCAATGGGAGCACGATGAATAAGTAAGAACCTCACTTCTTTCTTTTTTTCTGGCTTCTAATAGTACTGCTTTCTCTTAGCTTTCAGTTGTTGATGGATAAACCTCCTTCCCTTGTAACACTAGCCACATGCTGACAGTTCTGCCTAATTATTTCACAGCATAGCTGCTCACCTAACCAGCCAGCCACTTCTTTTTCCAGTTGCACAAATTAACACTTTATTCCTAGCAAATAGAGATGCAAACTCGAGGGGGGAATAAGGTTGGTGTTATTCTTTTGTGTGGTTTGGTAGGTACCTGGCTGAGCACCCAGTCATGATTTTTAATATTGCTGAGATTTTTCTATGTAATGATATGTAATGTGATTATGGAACATTAGATGGAATAATTAAACTCACCACCTACTTAACTGACCAAGACAGTCCGGGTGATGCACTTAATTGTACGGCATCTGTTACCTTGTGTGCAGATGGTGTTCAGGCTTAATGAAAACACATGGCCCTAAGTCTTGCTGAGTTTTCCCTGGGGTTTCACAGGCATCTTTTTCATCAGTTATTTCACAAAAGCCACCTTAAGTTTCTTGTGAGCTCCTGGTTCTTTTCCGTAAGCCTTTTTATTCCAGAAAGAGCAAGTTCAGCGTGCTTGGAGTGATGTGCAAGGGACAGCATTAAGCTCACTTTGCAGTCCTCCGTGATGAATGAGATGAATGGAATGTGTCCATAACCACCTTCCTGGCAGGAGGAAATGGTATCTAGCTCCTCTGGTGTGTGTAAATGGAATCTGTTACGTTACTGGAACCTTGCATGCGACGATTTCTCTTTCTCTGAATTACCTTATTACCTACTATTTTAATGTCTCCAGACGCAAAGCTTGTGCTTTAAGGCAGTGATGCAAACTCTTACCCACAATGACAAAGTGTATGGCATTATAAAGCGTTTATATTCCTGTATATCGCTGCCTATTTTTAGCATTGTAGTTTCTGTGAGTGAGTGAGTCATATTGGTCTGAACATTTTGCAGTGACTTGAATATTAGTTTTTCAATATTACAAGGAGAACCTGAAAAGTTTTGTTGCTGGTTCTTTTCATTTGTTTAATGAGTTTTCTTTAGTGGTTGGTGTTGAAAAGTCATCGTTGTCTTTGGCAAGTAGAGGTACATGGGACCTGTGTGAATTTCATTTGTGGACTATAATGGGATATTAGGAAAAGGCTCTTCACTGGGAGGGTGGTCGGTCACTGGAACAGGCTTTCCACAGCAGTGGTCAGGGCACCAAACCTGTCACCGTTCAAGGAGCATCTTGATGATTCTTAGGCATATGGTTTCATTTTAGGCAGTCCTGTGAGAAACAAGCAGTTGGACTTGATGATCCTTATGGGTCCCTTCCAACTTGAGATATTCTATGATCCAGGAGGAAGCAAAGAGGAGACAGGAGTGCTCAGTCTCCTTCAAAACTGGAGTGGTCTTCAGTTCTGCTCCCGACACTTTGGGGAATTCACGAACATTTTGGAATTGTGAAATGCTAAACTAAATAAAAATGTGTGTGTCTTTAGAAAATAAGCAGTTGCAAGAACTTGCAGAGAGGTCTCTTTTAAAAAGAAATTAGCTTCTTTCTGTGCTGCAGCACGGACATATATAAACTCAGTTTTCCTGCATGTAGTTGACCTCTGTTTTCTCACCTGGTTCTTAAAAACTGCAGGTGAAAACAGAATGTCATCTCTGAATTTTTAGAGGGAGGTCTCATGTTCCTCCTCCATCAGTCTTGCTACAGTTGTTAGCTGTTAATTTTAAATTGGAGTGTTTACAATGACAGAGTCAAGATTTGCCAAATGTGGATGATCCAGTTTTGTAACTGGAAAGAATTATTAAAGTACCATTGGCATTTAATGTTGATGGTATTTAATAAGCATGGGAGTCTTGATCAATCAATTAACTTTTTTTTTTTAATGATTGTCTCAACATGTGAATGATTTTCCTTTCCTCGTCAGCGTTTCTCTAGCAGCTACCCTTCAACAAAGGTGATGCTGGCAATAATAGAGGTTTTTAAGAATTGTACAGAAATGGGTCATGCAATTAAAAAATGATAGGGAATCTTATTTGCAGTAAACACCTGAAGACCTATTGCAATGCTGCTTCGGTGGTGCTGAGCAAAGTACCCAAATACTGATTGTGGTCAGAGTGCTTGTGGGACATCAGCCTGTGTTGGAACATACTGGCCAAATTTTCAGTTCCGAGGTGTGAGGCTTTTAATCTCAAGCAAGGATGGGTGTTGACACTTTGTTTAGGGTTTAGGAGCTGCTAGCGAATCACGGGTGTCGTAGTCTCAGGCATTATTGTGAATAAACTTGACTCATATTTTGGAAGGAGGTAGGCAGCTTGGGGAAGGGTGGGGAATTGCATGTGATAGTTCATTGCTTCTCTTGACTTTTATTTGTGGGGGTAAAAGACCAGCACAAGTATTTGCCTGTAGATTCTTTGTAGTGGTTTAATTATACTGCAGGCATGTGGGGTGGGGAGGAGAGGGTGAAAAGATAGAATCCATACTGGATCATAAGAGACAAAACTGTTACTAAAGATGAGTGGCCTCTGTTCTCTGTTTTCTCATGGCGTCTTATTTTTATGTAAGCAGCAGCGTAGGAGTGTGTTGAATAGGTGAGAACAGAGTTGCGTAGCTGGTGAATGTGAGGGCTGCCGAGTTCTCTCCCACACGGCTAAAATGTGATTAATGGAAGGCTTGCATAACTTATGTTGCTGCGGCGGGGGGAGAATCAGATTGAATGTGTGTGCCTGTTTTGCAAGGTATGGTTGGCTGAGAAAAGTGTAAAGGGCTGAGCCTGGGCTGGGTTGGGCTGGGACCTGAGTCGTGTAGCAAGGGTCAGTCAGAGGTGTCTCCGACCTGGAAGGTCCTCCCCTCCAGGAAGAAGCCACTTTAAAATCAGTGAGCAAGTCTTATGGGGGAGACAGAGTAGAAGAAGAGAGAAGAAAGAAGTGAGTT
Source organism: Vireo altiloquus (assembly GCA_013396875.1). Classification (NCBI taxonomy): domain Eukaryota; kingdom Metazoa; phylum Chordata; class Aves; order Passeriformes; family Vireonidae; genus Vireo; species Vireo altiloquus. The sequence goes on from VZRF01015747.1 coordinate 298,983, forward strand.
GCTTTGTTGTCCTCAGTCACATTTTCCTCACATAGCATGGAAGCCATGATTAGCCAGGTGTTTTTGAGAGTCCAGTAATCCCTTGGTGACAAGGAGCCTCTTCCTATAAAGCAAACCCCAGGAATCTGTCTCACCTGTGGTTAGGAAAGATCAGGGCTTGGTAAGGACAGACCTGCCCTTTGTTAAGGAGCCAGAGGGAAAGTCAACTCCCTGTCACACCTGCCTCACCTTGTCTCCTACAGTCTCCTGTGGCAAAGCACAAAATTCGTTTCCGATGTAATCGGTTGCAGCAAATAATTGGTGTAATGAGAATTGTGGTTCCCAAGGTTCTTTTTAAAAAAATACAGCTACTTCCAGCTGCAGACTCAATTACGTAGACACTCTTGGGCCTGCCTTGCTAATCTCTTTTTACACTCACCTGTCCCACCCAGTTGTAGTGGAGCAACCACTTAAACAAATCGCAGCATGTGAGCCATGGCTGGAAGCACCTTTTCACAGTGGGTGTCTTTATTTTCTTGAGAATATCTTCCTCAGATTCTTCGAGGGTGACCCATACTGTAATTATTTTGCTGCAATCCTGAATGTAGAGTCCAGCCTCCCTTTAGGTAATATTCTGAAATTATACCTACAGATTGTAAGGCAGAGAAAAAGCATACCTGGAGATGCTTTATACTTTATTCCAAATTTGTTCACCACTGTCTGTGAAACTAGTAGAATACTAGGTCTTCCCTTAGGTATCATTGGTTTGATTTTGTTGTGGGACAGAACAATTACTTGTTGCCACAGATTACGGGAAGCATGAGTGTAACTCTCAAAACTGAAACGTGAGTTTCAAATAACACCATTTATTATTATTATTGTTATTATTATTATTACTATTATTACTGTTATTATTGTTATTATTATTGTGCTTTCCCTCAAAATTGTAAAGCTCTGCAGCAAGCTGAAGGTAATTTTTATACATATTAGAAATTGCCCTGTGAGCAGAAAACAGGAGATGCTTGAGGTCCTATAATTTGCTAAAAATTAGCAGATGCGTAATTCCTTCAGCAAACATATCTTAATTTCTTTCAAGATATGGATGAGTCCAAAGAGTTCTCATGAAGGACCAAGAGTGCTGATGGTCAATTTTGCCACTCTTCCCTAGGCTTTACAAGATGCCTTATCCCAGCGTGCTGGTATTCCACAGCAGCACAAGTATGGTGTGGGTGGAGGGGTGGTGCTTCCCAGGGATCAGGAACTGGTGTTAAGCAGCTGTCTAGGCTGCCAAGGGATGTGGTCCAAGGAGCACCTGGAAACCAGTTCATGAAACGGCCTGTTTACCTGGAAGCTACTTTCTCTGCTGTGAAAAAGAAGAAGAAATGTAGAAATGTACCTAGAAATGATTTGTTATCTTAGCAAGAATAACTGGAACTAAGGAGTTTTCATAATTTATTTTTTTGTTTGTTTCTCCTCTACACCCCTATCATAGCCGTTTACCCATGGTTAAAGACCCAAATGTGAAAAACAGGAACATTTTTAAGGTTCAACAGGCCATGGAACAGCAGACCCATGGAAGTCCATTTCTATTGGACTCTGCAGGTCGGGCCAGTTCTCTCCCTTGTTTAGCCAAATCCAGTCCATTTCTGTAGGAAACAAGCAGAATCCTGTGGCTGAAGGGTGCCGGAGCAGATGGTCGTAATGGTCTCTTCTGATTTAAAATCTAGCAATTCTCACACACACCAGTTGCTGTGTTTTAAATCGTGTAGGAGGGTGCTTTCTGATAGAATGGGAGCATGAAATCAGGCAGGAATGGGGTGTGTAGAAGCTGTTGCTTACAGTGGAAGAGTGCCTGTTGTGGGCAAAAAAAAAGCCTAGTGGAAAGCAGCTCTCCTCTGCAAAGATTGACAGAGGAAATGTCTGCTGCCTCGGGCTGAGGAAATTCTCATTCTTTCACTGACTTTCAGGACTATCAGGACAGTGAGGAAAAAGTTCAGTTTGTTGTAGTAGCTGAAGGAGATGGGTTTTGTCCACACTTGATTCCAGGACTAAACTACTTGTGTTATTTTTGGCTGTAACTGCAGAGGGCTGGTGGGAGAGAAGGAAAATGAAATTTCAAGTTTCATTATTCTTGGCCCATGTTTAGTGTCTACTGAGTGTTCCTGAAAGTCCAAGTGACTGCTTTAAACACACCTTGAGAAGGGCTGGTTTTTTTTGTGTGCTTAATGCAGAAGTGTACTGAGTGGGACTGCAGGTCTGTGATGATATGCAGAACAGTTTCCTGCTCTGTGAAACTTGGTTCATATATCATGCCTGAGATGTGTAGCTGGCACTTTGAGTGGTCTGTCTTATATGGCTCTTGCAATTGCTGGAAAACCTAGCAGAGCACTCTAGACCTGATCAGGCACTGCAAACCGTAGAGGAGGGAAGGATACTCTGCAGAAATACAGAGGAGTTAGTAGGGACAGGGGGAGAAAGGAGAGCTGGGAGGGATTTGACAGATCCCAGAGTATGAGAGAGTTCCTTAGAAAGATGAGCCACACATTGTCTGGGTAGGCTTCTGGTTGAATTGCAGTCTGAGAGGGGACTTAAATGTAGATGGAGTTTTATTTATTTATTATTTATTTATTTGTTCATTTCTCCTCCTTAAGTGATAGGATTAAGTTTATAGACATCTGAATGGCTAATTAAGCAGTGGCTTGCAAAGGGATAGAACGACAAAGATGAAATCTCTGTATCTGAAAGTGTGATATCCAGTTACTACTATATGGTAGTGTCATGCTGATCTTCTAAAATATGAAAATGCGTTGGGTTTTTTTTTCCTTTATTTAAAAACTGAAGGACCTCTCAAGCATTTGTATCGAGTGAGACAGGCAGGCAGGAATAGAAATATGAAAAGTCCTTTTATGCAGAAGTCTGAAAAAGGAGCCCTCGAACCACTACTCAGTAATGTGGATTGCATCTCTGTGATATTGTATGCATGGGATATTTTGCTTCATGTTCGTTTTCTGGAAAGTAAGGTGCTTAAGTTGCAAAAGTGAATACTGTATAGAGTTGAAATTTACTTAATTGAATTTTTAATTATCAAAGCGTCTGGAAAAAAATAAACACCAACAAGAATAAAATTCTTGTGATGTTTTCCTAATTTATCATGCAGTAAGTGTGGTTTGTTTTATTTTTTTAAAAAAACCCTACATCTGTTTTGCAGGAGAAACTGTAGAAGGTCTTCGGGAGAGCGATTATCTTCTGATTCATTCGTGTCGGCAGTGGACAACAATCACAGCTCACAGTCTGGAGGAGGGTCACTACGTCATAGGGCCAAAGATAGAAATCCCTGTACATTATGCAGGTAAAGCTATTGTTGACCTGAAATACACATTCAAAAATAATGAACTGCCTACCACCTATACTGATCACTATGTTTGAGTGAGTGAAGCTAAGCCTCTCATGCCATTATCTGTGAGTTAACTTTTTAGTAATGTTGCAGAGCAGGAGATACTGACTTGCTCCCAGGGCTGCAAAATAGATGTATTTCATTGAACAGCACATTGACAGAACACGTAGCTGTGTAGCGGAATTGGTTTCAATTTGAGCGTAATGAGTTGCCAGCACTTCTCATGTGTGAATGTGGAGACACAAGTGTGAAAGTTTGAAATTGCCTTGAAATGTTTGGTCAAAGATGGAATAGATTTTACACTCAAGCTGGAGGGGGTTTTTTGATATTTCCGTGTTAAACACCAGGGACTCTTCATAATAAGACTGCAATTTTAAATTAATGCTCCTCAGTAGTGCCTTGTCTTTGTCTGCCTTTTCGGATGATAGTGTAATACTGTTGTTCCAAGTAGCTATGATCCAACTAATCCATATTTATTTTACGATTTCAAATTATTTTTATTTTCCTAGGAAATTATTTTTAATACTGTTTCCTGCTGTTTAGTGTTCTTATTTACAAACTGAACAGAACAATACAATGTGAGTGGGAAGTGCTTATCTTAGAGCAGTAGATAGAAAACTTTTAAAAGCTGGAAAGTGTGAACTGAAAGAGCCATGGCTACAGAATAAAGATGTGGGCTTAGTGTTTTACTTAGTCTTCTGTATAGCCAGTTATCAATTGAATAATGTACTTGACTCTGCTACAGTCTCCTTTAAAACACTGTGCAGTGGGGGTGTGCTGAGTTGGACAAGACGTGGTTGAATTGCTTTGTGTCAGTAACACCAGTGCTGCAGCTGCAGTGATGTGCCCTATTCCAGTGATGAAAATTACTCCACTTGCCTTCTTATGTACTGTTTCTCCTTCGAGTTCATTGCTGGAAAGTTAATTTTTCTAAGATACATTTAAAAGCTTTGATCTGATGGCAGTGTCATAATATATGAAGCTTTAAAGATCTCTGAAATTAACTTTCTTAGCATAAACAGTTTCTAGTGCTTGTGTTTAGTAACATTGATTTTTTTTTTTTTTCTTTTACACCTCCTGGCTGCATAAGCTCCAGTTGTGTGGACAGATAAACACTTTACTTCCTTCAAACTGCATGCCGTGTTTTAAAATCCTTACACTGATTCCTGGAAGAAGGAGACTGGAAATAAAATGGTTTTTGGCATGAAAGAAGATCTTAAGGGGTTTACTGAAGGCTTGGTTCTTAATTTTTAAAGTTATCAAAGATACGCTAAGCAGAGTTTCCTGACTCTTCATGCTTCTATTCATTCATATCTTAAATTTACACAGACACCAAGAAAATCAAAATCTATCCCCTGAGATACTGCAAAAGTGTCAATGTGCTTTTCTTCCTTGCCTGTACTAATGCAGGAAAAGAGGGTGTGTTTAGTTAGCAAAATACATTTTGCTGTCAGAGAAAGTTCCCTGCCACAAAACCCTCATTAACAAGATGAAAATACCTGAAAGTTCAGAAACTTCCATGTAGTGAGGACACCTGCGGAACACGTGATGAGCTCCAATGTTGCCAAAGGAACTTCACAAAAATTGTCTGTGCTGACTTGCATAACCAGAGCATGTCTGATGGGCTTTCCTGTGTGAAAGGAGAGATGAATCTATGCATGTGAAGGATTAGTTAGCAAAGCACTGCAGTTTGGCACTTGGATGCTAACATAAATGCAATTAGAGGTGTCTTCCATACCCTAATGATTAAGTTGTGCTGCTGTGGAGTACCATACAGAGATCCATGAGCTAACACCGAGTGTGCTTTCAGTGCTGCCCTGTGCAGTGCCTCACGTTCTACTAAAGAAGGGAAAAGAATCCCCTGCTGGAAAGGCCAAGTTTAATGTTGCTGCCTAAGCTGACTTGCTGGGCTGGGTGCTGACCTGGATTATAGGACTGACTTTTTGCATGCTTAAACTTTAAACTTCTGTCAGCTAAGATGTACTGCCTGCTAGAATGACCCTTAGAGATGGAACAGAAAAGTTCATTGAAATTACTTTCTAGGTCTGTTTTGGCTTTAATAGAATACTTTTTTTTTTTTAATATCCCTAGAAGAATTTCAATGTCACAAATTGCAACATGATTTTGGTTGTAACAGTTGAGCAGGAAGAGACACTGAAAACTGATTTTATTTTCCTGAGATTATGCCTTAAGTACCACAAAGTCATCACTCATATATATAAATATGAGCATAAAGTACATCTTATTTTGCTACTTGCTAAATCAGATTTTGATACACTTGTTAATACAATACAACAAATACAAAACAAATACAATAAAGCTTTACTTACTAAAGAAGGGAAATGCTTGATTTTACATTTAAGTGAAATTTTATTAACAGAATCTGAGTTGTGCAGTCTTGCTGATGGTCCTTTCCCTACTGTGAAATTGCTACCCTGGTTGTTTCTTTTGGTGATGGCAGACATGGTTAATTTTTGCTATTAAAGATCATATATGACAGATGTTAGTACAACCATTCTCCTTTGAACATTCTCTCCAGTCTGCTTCTTTTCAGAGTAAAAGTTAATGTAGCATCAAGTTAAATTTTTATGTAATTAAAACCAAATAACTAATGTATTTCTGGCTCTTAAAACAACAGAAGTCTTCACATGCATATAGAATGGAGAGCATATCAAAATTAATATCCTGATAGTGTCATGTGAAAGAATGGGTTTCACAAGAACCCAAGGTAAACCATCACAGCAGAGGGACATTCCTTTGTTGTCCTTTACTTTCCTCAGATACACAATTCACATTTGATACTTACAGGAAGGTCTTACCAGCTCTCTGTCTGATCTAGTTTTGTTTTGTTCCTGGTACTCTGATATCCTTAATACTGAATTTCTCTTCTAAAAGCAAATGTGTATTACTGATACCGTCCAGCTGATGTTAAATACTACTGTTACATTTTGCTTAGGCAGCATGGTAACATTTACCTTGATAAATGTTGCCCCTGGTAGCCTCTGGAAAACGCTGGTTTTAGATCTGAATTTGGAAGATGCAGGGCGTGTTGGTACCTTGCAGAATTACACTTTGCTGTGCTGCTGCTTGCCAAGAAGGATACATTTCATTCTTCAGCAGAGGTTCTGCGTAGGAAGATGTGTCCCAGGGATGTGCTGGTGACCACATCTCAGATGTATTCTGTGATAACTGAAAGGCACTGAAGACACTTTCTGAGGGTTTTAATACTGTGACCCTCACCTGTTGTCTGACTCTTCTTGCATTACCTTCCAGGACTCTACAGCTCAAAACTATCCAAAGTGTTTTTGAGGATTCATCAGCTCAAGCCGCAGAGGTGTTCGGCTCTGACTGTAAATGGCTTGGTTCAGTCTGTTGTAAATTCCTGTGCTACATGGCCATAGTTGTTTATGTGTGCAGATTATTGATGTGAAAGTGGATGATCAAGTTGGATGTGGTTGCTTAAAACCTGCTGTACAGGAAAAGTGGCACAGAACGCTGTGGAGTGTGTGCATACCCCCACCTACACAATGCAGTCTTTTCTTTCAAAGGCCATGCTACTGTTGGTGGGTGCCATGAAAGAAAAAAGTACTTTGGGATGGGTTGGCAGCATTTAGATAATTTTGCCCCAAATACACACTCCCACGTTTAATTAAATCATAAGAGGACTTTTAATGTTGGGGGTTTTTGGGGCCTTATTGCTGTTGTTGCAACCGATAGTTCATTTTCTCAACTCTCTTCTTGTTTTTTTTCCAGTCTGAAAGGAAAGCTGTTCCTTTGAGATGATGTTAAGAAAACCCCAAACATACAAATGTAAAAATCCCTTTCTTTTTTTGTAATCTACTCAGTTTTGCCCAAAGTTTGGAGGGAATGCTTCTTATGTCTCTACTGCCCTCTGCGTGTGCATGGGAGGCAACTAATAACAAAAGTACTTCTATAAAGATATTAGAAAGTAACACCGTATTCCAGGGTGTGCCACACTGTAGCACATCCGGGATGTTGAAAACAGTCCTGTGAACTCACACCTCCCTACCACAGTGAAGGTGTGCAATTGCTAACACAGAGTAATCACTGCTACCCTGCTCTGGTTGCTTGCCTAAGTGTGCTGATAGCTTTCTTAATGTCTTTTAAATGAGGAAGTATAAAACCCTGTCATGTGAACCTTCCCCAGGTGGGGTGTCAGACGGGAATGAGTCAGAAGGCCCTCCTCTGGTGTTGGAGCTGGTGTACAACAAACACCCTACTGAAACCTGTTCCTACTGGTTTGATTTGTTAATCACGGAGGCACCTGATGGGCCTGTTCCTCCCCGTGTCCTCCTCACACGGAGGAAGACGCTCTCTGCAGGTCTTCTCAGGAGTGAACTTGCCTTGGCAGCAGGAGAGCTCCCTGAGATTCAGCAACATGCAGCTGCAGAAGTTTCTCTCTCAGGTCCAAAGGCATGGCCTCCTCCAAGGGACAGTTTGGCCGTCCCTGCAGGCCTGTTGCTATCCACTCTGGAACAGCTATCCCTTGGACACTGAGGGAGGAGAGCATGGTGTGAGTTAGGCATCTCCCAGTTGTCTTGAGGTGATGACAGTGACAGCAGCTGCTGTTTCTCATTAGCCAGCCTGGACCTGATGCATCCAAGGTCTGGAAGAGCTCAGATTTTTCCTTTGGTGATGCTGACCACTCTTACATCTTTATAGTTTGTTGGGTCTTCTGTAAGTTTGCTGTAGAGCTCTCTTCCTGGCCCTGGGGAGAAGAGCAAACATCAGACTGGCACACATCCTTTGCTTGTCAGCATTATGGTATCTGCTGCCAGCGTGTGTTACTTTGGGGACAGAGGGGGAGCCTGCTTAAGTTCAGTTCAGACTCTCCACTCCCTCAGATGCAATTTAATGCTGTCTGCTGATCAAGGAAGGTGGTGCTGGACAAAGAGCGCTTTGTCCAGTGCTTTGCCTCCCTGGGAAGAGCGGGTGGTGCCAGGGAAAGCTATGCCTGTTCTTCTGTGCGAGTTGAGCAGCACAGCTCCGATGGGGTAATTTTAATTTCAAAGAGGTGGGTGAGATCTAAGGCAGGGAGGGACACACTGCTCTGGAGTAGAGAACTTAGGTGAGTCCTTTCCAGCCAACAGGCACACCACTCCCTGATACAAAATGTTTTGCACTTTAATTTGTGTTTTGCTTTGAACTTACCCTGGCACCGAGCTATCACATAGTTCTCCTGAGGCTTTTGTGCTCTGCAGCTGAATATCACTTTCTAGAGAGCAGTGCTCCTGAGAGAGGCAGGCTGCCATGTGCATGTGGGCTGGTAAATGATTAATGAATGGATATCCTCAGAAGAAAACCAAGAAAACAACCTACCCACACATTTAACCCCCCCATTACTCAAGTTTTGGTTTTTTTCTTTTTTTTTGCATCTGAAAATGAATTGGAGGTTTGAAAACTTTTCTTCACAAGTACTTCTAATAAAAGAAAGCATTGCCACTGGCATATAGCCATCATGCTTTTGAAAGAGAAATATGACTTCTATAGTTCTGAATACTTGACAGTGTGAAGTTTCTTGAGAGCTGCAACCTTTGTCTCCCCATAAACATGTAGAAGAAAGTGTATTTGGTATTCATTTAAAAGGCTAATTGTAAAATAGTGCCTGAATATTGCATATAGAGGACATTCTTTTTATTCAGCAGTTTGTGCCTCCTCAACTCTGAGATCAGTAATGTCTGTAACACTTGTAATGACCCATATAGCCTCATTGCATGCTTTTCTGGAAATGTTTATGCTTTAAAATATATTTATTGACTTGATTTTAGTTTGTTGCTACCTAATTTTCCCCATAAAGACTTAGGGATTTTTTTTTTATTCTAAGAAATCACAGCTTTGTAGTCTGGAAATTCTTCATATTCCTGACTTCTCAAACCTGTCACCTTGAAAAACTGGATGAACACTTCTTATATACAAGCAAATATCCATATTCCTCTTTTTTTTCCCCTCAGAGAGTTACCTTCAAGAAGTTGTCACACTTTCCCATGGTCCTGTCTGTTATTTCACTTTCTTTGCCCATTTAAATTTTGGCAAACACTCCTCCATTGATCTACAGTGCAATATTGAATTGCAGAATCAAAATGCAGTCAATGAGATTGCTGGCAAAAATTGCTTATTTCTTTTGCATCTCTGGGTGCAACTTGTTCTTCCTGTTCTTTCATCTCCCACTATTAGCCAGTCTGGTGAAGTAGCAGCTTTTTACCTAATTTTAATGGAATTTTCCCCTTTTGTCAAATCACCTGTGTTGGAGAATCTTGTCTACTTCGCATTTTGTTTTATAACTGTTAAGGAAGGTATACATACATCTTCCCTTTCCCTCTCCCTCCACCCCTTTCTTCTAGAGTCATGTGCTGACAACTTCCCAGAATGGAAGCTATGGATCAGCAATATCTTTTTACTGTGGAGAGATGATCCAAATTTGGTGTCGAGTGAAACGATGCTGTGCAATTCTTCATCAAGTTGCACTGTTGAGAATCTTTCACTTTTGACTTCATCTCTCTGGACCCAACCAGACTTTTTTGCGATGTCTAGTTTCCCTAAAGTTACCATTCTCATAAATTAAAATCAGCAGACTGTGAAACTCTTTCTTTCTTTGCGTATATACAACCTTATGTCTGTGAGAGTTTTCTGGCATCTCCTACAGAACTTGTAGAATTTGCTTGATGTTCAGTTTGGTGGGTGGATATGTCAAAGGCTGGAGCCAGCTTTCTAATGATACCACATTCAACACTCCTTTAGTTCCAATTTACCTTTCAGATATTTCAGATGGGCCAGACAGCAAAACTGGAACTACTGTAAGAGTCTGCAGTGCTCAAAGACTGCTGCTCTTTGATGTAATGAGAAAAGTAGGATTAGTTCACAGGGTAGTAATAATCCAAGTAATGGTGGAAAAGTCTGATTGTGTGTCCCAGAAGTTCATGTAAAGAAAATACTTGCATTTCCTCTCTTACTTTTTAACCTGGAGTAAGAGTCTGTGGTTTGTAGACACCAGTTCTACTATAAAATATACTTGGTTTCATGGGATTTGCTTGGTACCTTAAAGGGACCAAAAGCTTATGATGACAGTGATATTTTTCAATCCTATTACAGTGAGCTACTAGGTGGGAAGAGCTGTATCCTCTTAGATACAGCTGTCTTGCTCTCTTGCTGTCCTCTACCTTGACTTCAGCACAAGTGTAATCTTCCCCTTGTTTTAGAAAGAAAAACCCTAAGATTTGCCTCAGCATTGAATTAGTTTTATTTGTGAGAAAGGAAGTAGGAAAAGAGAGGGAAAACTTGTAGCTTTTACAGCTGATGACTCCAAGTATCACATGTTCCTCTTAGACTTCCACAGCTCTTGGCTCTTTACTGAAAGTCTGCAAACTTGAAACTTGCTGAAATTCAGCTGTGACCTTACAAGCATTCACTGTAAGGTGGTGGTTGGTTTTTTTGTTTCATTTCGTTTGATTGTTTCAGATGTCCATGGGCAGCAGAAAAGCCGATTGGAGTTGTATCAATTAGGAAAAAGTTCTAGAGGCTCGTACAAAAGAAATTAACTGGGGAGGATGACTTTTTGAAAGATTGCAATTGAGGGAAGGGTAGACTAGCAGCCAGAAGACTGGGAGATGGCCTGAATCACACAGGATTTGCTTGCATTGCTTGAATTACTTTGCCTTAGCTCTTGGCTGGTACAGGGGAGTGCTGGGCTCGTTTGCATGATGCTGGAAAGACTTAAGTGCTTGGGTCTTAAAAGCTGCCTAACTTAACCACTGGGAAGCTGAGAGAAAAAGGCTGATCTCCACTGGGAATCTGAGGTGTATTCAGGGCTGCACTCGAGGCTCCAGTCTGATCCCACATTTCTAGTGATTTGAAGCTACCCCAAGCACTAACTACAAGGAAATTGGAAATGTGGCTCCGGAGTTCCCAAGAGACAGCTGTTCTCCTCTTTCATGGGGTCTAACTTCAGGATTCAAAAAGGAGTTATTGCATGAACACTACAGCCTACCCAGCTGGTGAGCTGCTGCCAGCAAGGTTGGGGCAGGGAAATGGTGCCTGTTTCTAGGCACTGAGCAAGGCATGAGTAAAGTGAGAAGCTGCTTCACCCCTTGTCTACCCTGACAGGCCTGTAGAAAACCATACAGTTAAAAGTCTTTAAGGACAGTTGAGAAGTTCAAAGTGAATCTCTTAGCCTATAGTCTGTAATTCCAATCTGGAACTTCACACCAGTTTTCCTAAAGTAGGAATTTTACAGTTTTAATACCATTCATCTGGCTTTAAAATTATCCCTTGATGGGAGAAAAGAATAAAGGGAAGGGACTTGTAAAGGCTATGTTTAATCAGTTAAAAAATATGCTTTCCCTTCTGTGCAAACTTGGAGGAAGAATTTTTATTAAATTCTGAGAAATGGTATATTTTGAGTTGATTGTTCATATGGGTGATAATGCCTTTTGTTAATCTCTTACGTAACACTGCATGAATTTTCATACAGAGTACCAGGTGCAGAAGAAAGCAAGCACATGTGACTGCTAGAAATGAAGCAGTCACCAGTGCAACTATCCCATGGCTCTTACCTGGATCATAGTTCATGCTAGCAGCAGATGAAGACTCTTGCAAAGGAGCACAGTCCTTAATGCTTGGGGAATTTGGTTATGGGCTACCGCACACTTCTTTCCATTTGGTTGATCCTTCTGCTTTTGGCTTCATTTTCTTTCAAGTTCGTCCCCATTTTTTCCTTTACAGACATTATGACTTGTTACATGGACTAAATCTGCATGGGAATTTGTGAGGGAAGAAATTGCCATGAGCTTTCTATAATTAGTCTATGAAATCTCTTTCAGACAGACTGTCCCTTTTCCTTCTGGGGGCTGGAGGAGGAACTGTTACAACTGAGCTAACATGGCAAACAAGCAAGGCAAAAATTATTGATGTCTTTTCCTTCTGTAAATACAGAACCCAGCTGGCAGGAATGTAGAGCAGGAGTTTTGATAGGTCATGTGTGTTTAGGGAGGGAGCTGCAGAGAAATCTGTCTCACAGGATGATGTCATCCTGTGAATTTTTGGATGCCCAAACAGATGATTTTTTTTTTAATTTTTTTTTCTGCTGGAGGCGGTATTTGTTGCTCAAAACAACCGATAGGAAGTGTGGTAGGAATTCTTCGGACAGCATCCTCCCTATGGAAACCGGCACACTTCGTGTCTGGGAACGAGAGCTGGTCACGTCAGTGCTGCCAATTAAAGCAACTTACATCATTGATGTCCTAAGCTTTGACTGAACTACTGTACCAATTGGTGCCAATAGGAAAGTAAAACCGTGCTATTTAAGTCGTGTATAACTGTTTATATGGAGAATGTAATTTGTGTGTTTAATTTAGCCTGTGATCCAAGGCAGTGATTCTGCTGTGTCAGGGAAAGGCACTTCTGTGAGCTTTGAAAGTTAAAGAAGTGGAAAAACTGGCTTTTTTCCTCTGTCGTGGGCTGTTGTGCAGAGATTTTCTGTTCGCAGTTGGCAGAGATGAACTTGTTTCAGTGGTGGGGGGGAAGCTATTAACACTAATAGCAAAGGTGACCATTATTACCTGGATAGCAGGAACGTGGCTATTTAAGTTCTTGTTCTGAAGGGAATGTGCAAGAGAGAGAAACTGAAAGCCTGTGCTTACTTTCTTGCAGCTTTATGTGCAGACATGAAGCTCTGTCTTCCATTCATCCCCTTTACTGCAGGTGAGACTCAGCTCTTCTGTTGAACCCAAGTGTGCAGTTTGACCCCAAAGGAGGGTGGAGCAGGGGCAAAGAAGGAAATCCATTGTGTGCTGTAAGAGAGCTTTCATAAATGTCCTCAAACTAGGAACACCAGGCTGCTGAGCCACCTGTCACAAAATCTACAGCACTGACAGATGCTACTGTCATCTTGCATGGTTGATAGCCTACGTAGATGTAAGAAAAACCTTTTAAATCAATGTGTTAAGAAGGTTATGTGTTTCAGGGCAGGCACCTTCACATCACGCTCTTTAAATATTTGTCATCGGTTCAACCTTTCCGGTTCATCTCACATGAATTCTGTATTACAGTGGACTGGGAATAGCCAGCCAAGGCTGGCTGGGTGCATTTGTGTGACTGGAACAATTCAAGCCAGCTGCATCTGTTCATTGTTGCCTTGTTTGATGGTGCTCACCTGATCCTTCTTTTGCTGTGTGTGGACCAGCTCATCATGTGAAAGGTCCCATTTTTGTTGTGATGGCTGCACACATGCTTAAAAAGAAAGAGAGATGTGTGACTAAGATGCAAGATCATGCCTGAAGGTCTTCATCAAAATGATTGGAAGTGCATTCATTGTGTTCTGGCAGAATAATTGGTCTGTATATTTTATTTAATTTTTTAAATTTTTTTTTAATGATTAATAACCTTTGGAGCATAGGCAAATGTGAGGTGTGTGTCTGCGGAGGAGAAAGTGTTCAGCAAAAAACACTGATTGGGGAAAGCTCTCTATGATAAAATGTTGCATGGGCCTCTGCATTTCCAGACTCAAAAAGCAAAGTCTGTGTAGACCTAGTGGGATCACTGTGAAGTTTGATGGGGAAAGTGAAACAGGGGTCAGGTAGATGGGCAGGGTGACTTGAATAATCCAGTTCTTTAGCTACTGTGCCTCTGCTAAATTAATTACTAGGGTTCAAAGTATGTGGGAGAATTAAGACATTTGCTACATAAATGGAATTGCCAAAAATAGAAGAAAAACAAAGTTGTGCTGCATTAGATTCATGGATCTGAGCGATTCATACAAGTGTGACTTAGAAACCCAGAACCAACTTCTGGGAAGGATGTGTCCCTCAGAGTCAGTGTAGGAGAGGAGCTACAGCATATCCTGGAGTGTGTGATAAGAAATACCCTGAGTAGGAATGAAGTTGCCTTAGGATATTTAATCAGCTTTAGGCTTCACTAGACACTGTGGGATGTTGAAGGGGGAAATGAATGGTCAGTACTTGTAACTGTTCATGGTATCAGATTTTTTCTATGCAGTGGTGTTGAACCTTCCAAGAGGAGAGTTGCTATAGAAACATAACATGTGAATTTAGACAAACTTTCTAGATAAAATCAACAGAAAACCTGAATTTGAGTTCAGACTGGTAGTGTCTTAAAACAGTATGTAAATAGAAGAGAGACTGACATTTATAATAAGATCTAGTATGCATATGTTCCTCTCTGAAAAACTGCTTTATCTGAGTCTAAAAAAAAGCTGAGATGGACTCGAAATCCTGAGAGTTGGGGTTGGTTGGTTGGTTGTTTTCCATTTTTTTCAGTTTGATTGCTGCTGACTGACCACTGTCCCACTTCAGGAAGTCTGTGGCTGCCTGTGGGTTACCTGTGTTTGTCTACTGGTGTGTCAGCACACACACTGTTAAAGACACACAAAGATGTCAAAGGATCCGATGGATCTAGTGGATCCAGAGGTCTGCAAGAGCTGTTCTAGGTAGCTGGCTGGGAGCAGATGTGCTTTGGCTGCCTTCCTTAGCTGGGAGCAAAGCACCCAGACCTCTAAATGGCTGATTTTGTCAGCTTATACTCCTGTAGTCATCCTGCTGTTTGGGTTAGGGCAACAGGGAGGGAGAGAGGAGTGAGGGGGAAGTGCTGGTGGAGGGGGGGGAAGTAGGGGACAATAGCAGAAGCGTGGGTGGCGGTGGATGGCAGGAGGAGGAAGAGATGGAAGGACAAGGGCTCCCCACTGGGAGGTCAGGAAACACCAGGCTGGCAAGGATGAGACATTCTGCTTTGGGATCAGGGCACCCCTGTCAAACCAGTAACTTGCTCTGAGCACCAAGTGGCTCTCAATACTCTGCTTATGAAAATTTTTGGTGCCATTTAAACATTTTAACAAAAAGTTTCATTGCTAATCTGCATTTCTGGTTAAAATTCTAATGACTAGAATTAGTCTGCCTAGAAGAAAGAGACATATGGCAAGCAAATGGCCCTTTTTAATGAGCCTCCCACTCAGCAGTTGGCTGCTCATCCAGTTTGTGTGTTGCACAGTATTAGAGCAGCATCTTCTTGCCAGATTAAAAAAAAATGAAATCCTACAACCTTTTGGTGAGTTTCCTCTCAGGAAGGGGGATGGGAAACATTATTATGTAAGTATTAGACAAAGACAAAACATCACTGTAGCTTCTGCAACAATTTGTTATTAAAACTGTAAGAAAATATTCCAAAACTTGGTTTAGAAAACAAGAAAGCACAGAGTTCTTTACCTCTTAGTACCTCTTAGATGGATGGGTACCATATATACTCTTTCAGAGCATGTGAAATTTTCAATGATAAATAAAATAAAGTAAAATAATCTCTAACTTCTGAAAGTCACAGTAGTCTGAAAGGCTGCAGTAAATGATTGCAGCTGGTCTATAAAATCTCATTAAAATTAATTTCAATCAATACTTGTCGGAAAATACTGTATTTGGTAGCCAGTAGTGGATCCAGAGGATTGATGGGACCATTGTTTCTAAACTGTGGGTGCCACCAGTATGGAAGCATAAAATTTATGATGATCAGTCTCTGCTGTTAAGTAATGGCTGTGTGACTGATCTAAGAGAAATCCATTGCCAAGGTGTAGCTGCGTAAGGATTTATGCAAGTAAAAACTTACTTACGCCCAGCTTCCTCATTCAGCCTTATGACTTCCGATGAACTTGTGGCAAGGTCAGGCTGTCCTTCAACCCTTCAGCCTTGCCTACTGAAGAATATTCTGTGCTACGGAAATGACTTTTAATACTGGCTCTGACGTTAGCGTTTGTTCTCATGTTGGAATTAGTTTGTGTGTAGCAAAGGAAGGACACCTCGTGCTCCATCAACTCCTGCTCACCCCTTCTGAAGTTCTGCCTCTCCTGATGTGCAGTAGTGCTGCTTTTCCTTCTTGCTGTGGTTTCTAGCACTTTTCCCAGCCACTCAGTGATTGAAGTATGAAGTACTTTGCCACCCTCTGTGTGCATTTGAGGCTATCCAGCCCTCAGCTGGAGGGAGAGGGCTGCTTGAGCAGTCCTTTATCTTGAGCACTGCCACTACATGGTGGGTTTGTTGGATCCTCTGTAAGAAAGAGCCTGGTTAAGTACTTCTACAAGAAAAAAACCAGATATGCCTTTCAGACCTCTTTCAGTAGGACTGCCTGTAAAAAGAATGGGAGGTACTGGAGTTCACTGGGGTGGTAGGAGCCACAGTGTGCACCTAACTCTTCACCTGGTGCTATTTGCTTTGCATTTAGTTGCCACGACTGAAATTCTTGTGGCTCTTTCAGAAGAGAAAAGGAAGCTATTAGCAGCAATGACTGTGCTCATCCGGCTTTTTTGATAACATATGAACTAGCAATTGCAACTTAAAATAACTTCTCCCAGTCCATCCCTTGGCTGCACAGTTGTTATCTAAGCAGCCTGGAAACAGAGCTGCTGCTGGCCTCAGGCGCTGCCAGGTCTGGTGTCTGAGCTTTTTAGCTGGCCAGCAGCGTCTGGGTGGTGGAGATTTCTTTTGTAGACTGTTAATCTTTGGTCTTGCAGGCTTTCTTCCCAGTGTGTCTGTCTAGCAGGGACTCTTGGGAAGCTCTCCCTCCCCAGGCCTCGCCTGGACACGTGCCAGCTGAGTGTGAATGTACAAACCTTTTCTGTGTCACATTGCTGGTGACCAATTATAGCAGCACAATATGGAGGGGGGGAGAGTGGAGGCATTTGACCCTCTGTATTTGCCAAGTCATGTTATCATAGCAAGGTGTGAATAATAGCCTCTCTCTCTCCCCCCAGATATATATATATATACACACCCCAATATCAGATCTCACTTTGATTTGATTTCCAAGGTATTTGTATACCTGAAGGCAGACTACTCCCAGATACTTCTTTGTGTGCAAGCAATAAAAATCCCTCAGTGTGAGTGGGTTGAACTTTTCAGGGGGAAAAATGTAAATATATTTTAAGGAAGGTATGCTCTGATAGGCAAATAACTAAAAAAGCAATGTAGCAAAATTGCCTACCTAATTTTACCAATATGGCTGAGTTAAACTGTGTTCTTTGCTGTTGGGATGCTTGTGGGGGATTTTATGTTTTTTTAATCTAGGTTTTCTGTTGTAAAGCATGAGGGGTGTGTACACTGTTATAGCACGGTGAATTAAATAGGATCAATGAGGAGCTGGTAGGTCCTGCTGACTGTACAGTAAGTAGTTGATAGTGTCCTATCTGGGAAGGAACTCATAAGGTATCTAGCTTATTTCCATTGTCTTAAATTCATCTGAAAAGGGTAAAGAAAATTTAATGCAGGAGCAGATTTTTTTTTTTTGCATTAACCCAAAACCAGGCATTTGCACTTTCCATCTCTGGTTCTCCAATAATAGCCAGAAGAATTCTTTCATGTGCAGTTTTAAACAAAACTACAGTACTTCAGTGTATTTCAGCATTTCACTTAGCTTCAGGTGTCTAATGTCACAAATTTTAAGAGCGCAGAATAAAGTTAACTAATGTGTTTGAGTGAGATGGTGAAAGAAGTATGTGGTACTGTGAAATTCCTCTATGACAAGTTGCCACAACTTTGTATACATCTGAGTGGGTGTGCAAGGAAGCTGGTGTTTCCATTAGAAAGTTTCTGCAAAAGAAATTTGTGGTCTATACTTTCCATTTTGAAAAAGCTCTTAAGGGAGGGGGGAAGGAAGGTTGAGTCCTGGAATTAGAAACTTATTGTTTAAGGCTTATGAAAATTAAATTTCTCTTCCCCAAGTTTTGAAAACCAAGCCACTACATGAATGCTTCTGAGAGGATTGCTCTGTCCAAATCAATAGCAGAGTTATCTGCTGCCTTTGCTTAATAGCAGGCTATTTGTTCAGGGTAAGAACATTTTCAGCTTTAAATGCCTGTTGTGCTCGTAAGCTGCTCTGATGGATAGGAGTTGTACTGAGTGTAAACGAAGACCCTCACTCTGAATGGCCCGTGTCATAGGAACCACACAATTTATGTGTGTATTTCTAGTGTTGGCGCTGTGTGTGGTGATGATGGGTATTGATTGTTTTCCATAGTTGCTGGTCCAGTCACAGTGATCCTCAGATGCTTTTATAAAATAAAGTGGAGGAGAAAATAAGCATTGCTGCCTGGGGCCTCCCCTTGAGCACCAGTAAGCTCTGCTCTTCCAAATCTGAATCAAAAGTTGCAGCTGTTGTGTTTTGAAAGGCAGCACTTGAGTAATATGTGATCTTGTTCATAATTTAGTTGGATCAGTTTAAAACATACTCTCTTTGTAAAGGCTTAGTTGTTTATAAAGCTCAAAACCTTGTTTGGATAGCTATTTGGAAAACTAAAATGGGGGACCTGGTTGGTAAGCATTTGCCCAAGGCTTCGGTATCATTGACTTCAAAAGAAATCTACAATAGAAACAATTTGGGCTGGTTTTGGCAGATGGGGCTTTTTGTTTCTTGCTGTCCTCAGTTGGAGGGATGATCTTGGGAATAGAGACTGAATACTTTGACTAGCATTGCTTTAAATACTAGTCTCCCTTGCAGGAATTCTCTGTACTAAACAAATAAACAAAACTGTTTTAAAAGTTTCTTCTTACATGTGAGGAACCATGAAAATGAATACAGATACCCTCTTACCTATGTCCTCAGACAGTTTCTCTGAAATAGATTTAAAAATAAGTTTGTGTGTTGTCTTTTTGTATTTAGGTTCTACTTGTGGTACGCAGCCACAACTCCGTGTTGTTGCCTGCTAAAACGTGTTGTATCATGGCTTCTTAGGCCAGATAGGTTTCACAATTATGCTTAAAATTAACAAATGCTATAACTCTGAAATCTGTCTTGAGTGATTGGTTTTATTATTCTAGGGCTTAGTAACCCTCATCAGATAATTCTTCGCCAAGTATTGTCTTCATTTGGAATGCTCATCAGTTGTTTCCCTTGGTAATTCCTCACTGGAGGAAAAAATTCTTCTTCCTTTGCCATAAGAACAAAGTGGCTATGGCGTTTGGGTGATGTCAGAACTTTTGGGTAATGTTTGGAGAAGCGAAAAAGCAAACAGCATCATGGGAAGGATTAGATTAAACTCTTCACTGGCCTCTCAGGAAAATTTTTGCAG
The DNA here is from genome assembly GCA_013396875.1 of Vireo altiloquus. NCBI lineage: Eukaryota > Metazoa > Chordata > Aves > Passeriformes > Vireonidae > Vireo > Vireo altiloquus. The sequence goes on from VZRF01015747.1 coordinate 318,434, forward strand.
AAGTATGTAGCATTTCCTTAGTTGAGCCATTGATTTTTTTCCCAAGAGAGTGACAAAAGTCCCAGTAATTTCAATGGGAGCAGAGCTGGATTACTAATAAGGGCTCTTGAGAAGAGCCTCCTTCTGAATATTTGGAAATACTTGTATTCTCTCTCTGGTATTCTACTCCTACTACTATGGTTCAAAAAGTGAGAAATAGAGGGAAGCAGTGTGAGTGGCTTTTGGTTATTTGAATATAGTGCCCTGGATCTAGGGATTCACTTCAGTGAGAGGAGGTAGAGGCTACAGGTGGCAAGGTTTCCAAATCTTATTCAGAGACAACTAAGGTTCAAAAGCCTTTTGTCTTAAGCATTGAAGCTTGATCCAGTGGCTATAAAAGAACGTCCATCTATATACCGAAGTAAATTATAGCAATGTCAGTTAAATGCTCAGGGATGAATAGAGATAATGAAGATAGGAGTGCACATATATTTGTTTTGCTGATTTCATATCAAATGTAGTTCATATGTAATGGCAGCAACAACAAAAATTGATTCCACATTACATTTAGTTGTAATAGCAGCAACAAGAAAATGTATCCTTACAAACTCGGAACATGTAAGTACAATTACCAATTTTAAATGCACTGAATTAGTCATTCCCAACCACCCACAACAATGGATTTATGTGTGTTGCATTTTGGGAGCCCCTTTTAGGTTTCTTAGTCTTGGTTGCTCTGGCTCAGAAACATCGAGGAGTGAAGAACAGTGTAAATGTGGTTTCCACTGAAAAGAGCAGGTGCAAGATCATATACAAAGGGCTTCTATTATTTAATAAGAGCACCTCTTCTTGAAGAGTTGGACTGCAGACTCTTTGAACCATATCCAATCACATTTGGAAACAGATGCCTTCAACTGTCGTTTCCCCTCTCTTTCCTTCCAGTGGATAAAATTGCAAACATTAAAACTATCTGCTAGAGGTTAATACTGTATGATAACTTTTTATTTTGAAAAAGCACAAGAACAAAAAAAAAAAACAAAACAAAAGAACCCACATCCAAACTGTAGTAGTCAAATCTCTGTTTCCATGACCATGTACACGGGTAGGATTTTTCATCATGAGTGGCACGTGTACCATGTAGAAGTCAGTAACATAGTAAATGTAAAACCCCACAGTACTGTTTCCATGGATGTTTTTCAGTCTGGTGGCAGATGCTTTCTTCCTTTTCTACATGGGAGTTATCACTTGTGATTTGTGGAGACCTAATAGCTTCAATGTTTGACTGTTCCAGAAGGTCTGACTAATAGAGATGACAAAATTTTGTCTGCAAACAGTTACAGAAGAAAGAGTTCAGGCCAACATGGAAATCAAACTTTTGGTGTCGACACCAGTATTCTTCTAAATAGTGTAAACAACCAGACAGATTATTCTTAGGAATGATTTACAAACCCACCAGAGATTTGATTGCATCCAGATTATAATGCAACATTTCCCTTTGAGCTGCACAGTCAGTTATTTTGTCAGTAGAGGTTGTTAGATTGCCGCTATTTTTTTCCTGTCGTTTTGCGCCTCCAGTGCATTTCCTCTAAAAATGCTCCATTCCATAGCCTTTCCTAGTCCTTTCTTCATCCTGCACCTCCTGTATATGGTATCACCTTAACGGTTTTGGCTGCTTAACAGTCTCACAGTAACTAAAGCAAAATCAAATTAAACATGTGAAGAAAACTAAGAGATGGCTAAACTTGTGTAGACATTTGGGAAATTCCCGTGAAAGAAAGCATTTCTTTTGTGTCTGGCAAATTGTTTTATTAGAGTCTTTCCCCTTATGTTATCAGACTGATTTAACTGTTTCTTTCTTTATTTATTTACTCTTTTTTTCTCTGCAGATGTGCTGGCTCCAGGCATTGGCGACTAACCCGAGTTATATTTGTGGAGTTGATGTTTGTATTGTATTGATTGTGCTATTCCTAAATATAGCAAAGTCACTTTTAGACTGTTCTCTCGCTCTTGTTTTGCAGTCGTTCAGAGATACGTGTTCATCTGTTAAGCACCACTGTCCTGCAAGTTCAGTACCTTAGCATTTAACTTTGGAGTAGAAGCTTTGTGATCTTGAAATCTGTGAAAAGCAATAGCGGAAAAAAGACCTTTAAGCTATACTTGACTAGGAGAAATCTGTAATTATATTTTTGAATAGCTGTGAACTATGAGAGTAGATTTTGGGCCATTTTAAAAAGCCCTTAACATTCCCCTATTTCATTGTGCAGTTTGCAAGAGTGCTAACTGCACAATGTGACACAAACCATTATTAATTTCCTAAAAAGTTACTGGTATATGGTCTTAAAGACTGCTTTGTGTTAGAATAAATTCTTCTCAGGTCCAGAATGGTGGCAGTCGGTTTTCTATGGTTGTTAGTTCTGTAAACCTTTCAATAAGAGGCTGCTTATTGTTGTAGTCTTGCAAGGACAAGACAGCAGGACCATCCCCGTGAATCTTTGTGAAATGAACTGCATTATTGGTTATGAAATACCTGCTGTTCAAAGTCTTGTTCTGGAGGCATCTTAACATTTAGGCCCAGCCAGGAGAAAAGAGGAATTTCCCAGGTGAAACAGGAAGGCAGATGAGACTGAAGTTCCACAGGCTGGACATGTAGCAAGAAGGTGTTACAACCCATGTCTAGATAAGCTGCTCCTCTAGGGTGAGAGACTCTGTATTTTTATTTACCAGATGGTACAGACTGAGGTGATGGAAAATGAAGGGGAATTCCTGGCTCTGGGCTGAAGTATTTGTGTGGGCTTGTGTAATAGGGACACAGAATTAAGAATAGTAACTGAACTAGCCTGATCCTGACCAGAGATGAGCTTTAAAAGTACTTGGTCTCTGGCTAGAAAGGAATATTTGTGAGAACAGTTGCAATTTGGCACTGAGTTGCAGTGTATTCATGAACACAGATGCAAAACTAGAAGAGCATCATGTAATTGCAATGGAAAATGTCTGTCTGGCCACTAACATTCAGAAGCAGCAGCTTTTGGTTACATGGTGCTGGATTCTGAATCTGTTCAGGTGCTCCAGCTGTGCCTCACCTCTGGAGTTGTCCTGTGGGCTGGAGCATTGGCTCTACAGAGGTGCCCCACTGCTGATGCTTGGCCAGTAGTGGCCAAGTGGGACACGGCTGCAGCACAGCAAAGTGGAACACCTGCTGCAAACTCCTTGCATGCTATTTCTGTTTGGTAAACAGAATGTAAAGCACTAGAGGAAGTAGTAAAGACAATAATTTATAATCTCCTAAATTCATTATGTAATCAGGACTCTTGCAAGAACAGATTTTGTAACCATCTTTCCTGTTTTATTAGTATTATCTTATATTGAAAAACCCTTCCTATTATCAGATCAGTTTGTAGGTATGTTTATTCTTAGGGGCTTGGACTTCTCTTTCATCCACAAATTGAACTGTTAATGTCTGGTGTATTTACGTTACACCCATTTGCCATTTTCGAGTTCTTTTAAGATTGCAGTCTGCAGTTTAACATTCTTCACTGACCATATAGTATTAGAACTCTTTGGAGTCTGATTTATATGACCTTCTTTCAAAGGAACAACCTGCCTAGTTCAGTTAGTTAGAGAATAGTTCTAATAACACCAAGATTATGGATTTGATTCCCGTACAGGCCATTCACTTAAGAGTTGGACTTCATGATCCCTGTGGGTCTCTTTCAACTCAGAATATCCTATGATCTGTCAACCTGTACAGTGCATTTCCTCTAAAAATGCTCCATTCCATAGCCTTTCCTAGTCCTTTCTTCATGTTTCTGAAACTAACTGGTAAAAATCCCTTCACAGGGTCTGTATGTTCACTGCGTACACATAAATGTGGATTTGACAAAGCAGTTAGTTGTTAGCCTGCTGTATGTCTAATATACTGACAAAGGTTTTAAGCAGGACTGAAACCAAGCTAACAAGGGCTTAAATCATACAGCTAAAGGATATGAATGCAAATTTGTCAAGTGTTGCATCTCTAATATCTAAATAGCCCTCTGAAAAATTCACTTGCTGCTTTGTTGCTGAGATTGTCTTGGGGAGGTTTTTGTTTCTTTTTCTTTAACAGACATGGAAAAGGTGCTTGGGCTGAATATTTTCCCTCATCTTGGAACCTAATGCATCCAGAAGTACAAATGTGTTCTGGCAACCTATTTTCAAAAATATAGCATTTAAAAAAAAATTCTAACCTTGTGCTGTAGAACATTGTAGGCACCCAGAAAAAAAATGCTACTGTGACTTCAGAAGTGTCTTACTTGAACTGAGCCATGGCTGGTCTTAAGCTGTATTTAGTGGATACTTCAAAATTAAAATAATACTTATACAAGCTGGTCAGAACATGGAGTCATGAAACCGTTTTTTATTCCATGCCTTGTTCTTGCATGCTGACACAACTGAAAGAGATGTGCTTCCAGAAGTTTGTACATGTGTATATGCACACAGTAATAGCCATGATCAATCACCAGACTACAGCTCATTTTCTTACACCTAATTCTTTTCTGAAGAAAAGTGAGTATCTGTATGACATGTTCAATTTCAAACTTGGTTTAACCAGTTAGAGAGCTTGACAGTCCTTTATTATTTCTCTCTGTAGAGCAGCCATAATACCTGAAACACCATTCAGATACATAGGCAAATAATCCTTGTGGTGGGAAACTTTCTTCCTGCTAAAGTCAAGGAGCAGAGGAGTGGTGACGAGGAGGTGGCAACAGAGTATGTATGTTCAGGGTATATGCTAGCACCTCTTTAGAGCTTCAAATGACTGCATTTTTTTAAAAATTTTTTTTTTTGTGATATTTTTTTTCTTTTTTTTTAATCTGGCAACCTCTTCCTCAACTGAGTGATGCTTCCTGCCTCCCTTTCTTGGTAGGGAGCCTGCGTGTTCTGCCAGAAAGCAGCTGTCACTTGACACAATCTGTTCTGTGCTCCGGCGTAGGCTGGCTGCTCAAAGGGGAGCTCTGTTGATTCTTACACATTAGGAGATTAGAGAGTGACTTCAACCTCCCTTGGTTATTAGGGCTTAAAGACCAGCTGCAGAGTGAAATATTTGGAGCCTGTTTCACTAGCTTTCCGCTGTGAAGTGGGTCAACGTTACGTGTTGAAGGAGCAAGGGGTGTGCTGTTCTGACATCTACAGATGCTTTAAGTGTATCGTGGTAGATGTGGAAAAGGGAAAGCTGGGGGGAGGGAGGTGTGAGATTAAGAGTTTATGAAGTGGGAATTTTGGTTTTGTTTGTTTTTTGTAGGGGTTTATAGGTAAGGTCCACGTTTTAAAATTTATATGTATATATATTGTCTCCCTATATACTCAAGTGCTTATACATATCCAAATACACACACACACATCTATCTGTCTGTCTGAAAATGTGATTACTAATTACTACTGCCACTTTTTTTAGACTCTTAGCAATTCAGAGTTGCACGATGCTCTTCCTGAAGGCCAAGTTCTTGTTGCAAACAGAAGAACAACGGGGTAGTAATACCAAGCTTCCTTAACAGCAGTAAGTGAAAGAAAAAAAATACTTCTGCAAAATAATTAAGCCTGTTTGGAAGGTAATGAGCTCCAGAATCACGTGCCAAGGCCTAGTTGCAAGGAGTTTCTGAGTTACAAGAGACACTTGTATGTCAGCTTAATTCTCTAGAATAAGCTTTAATTAATAATTGGCAGTAGAGGGAATTTTGCCATCTACTGAGTCATCTGAGAGTCCTGTCTAAAATGTCTCCTCAGGACAACTTTGAAAGAGCTAGTAGTGCCCTGTATAAATATCTTACCTAATGCTCTGTTTCCATGATTACTGTCCAGACAGCCTTATATGAAAGTAACACTTTTTGATGTATATTAATTAAATTTAACTGAAAAGCAGCGTAGTTGAAGGATATAAGAAGAACTGGTTATCCTTTGGCATTTTTTATATTCCTAAATCAGAATGAAAGAATACTATTTTTGTTTAATCTTAAGGCATCCTTACACTTGCATTGTATACAGTCTTAAACTTAGGAGAATTTCTGCTAAAGACGTTTTTTTTCTGTTCTTAACATTTATGCTTCCTTGCAAAGACAGCACAGTTAAAGCCTATTAGTGAAACTAAAGTGGTTTGAAAAGGTAATGTGAAAAATCAAACTTCAGAGTATATTTACAGTTCTCCAGTGATCTTATAGGAAAACAGATTGTATACAATTTGATCCATTTATTTTACTAAAAAAGCAATTATAGACAACATGTGAATGACTCTCATCTTGGAAAATGATGAAAAATGTTTCAAAGAGTGCAAATGGCTCAACAAAAACAGTTTGTTTTCTCTTTAAATACAACCTCATGTTTAAATGACCAACTATGACACTTGGTTTCTCAAAGAAGTGGTCTTTTTCTCCTTCGAGTTGTGAAATTGAGGTTTGTCACAATAATTCAGGAAATTCACAGAAATTGTCCATGACGGTTTCAGCTGTTCAGCCTTGTTAGCGATCATGAGATTGAATCCTTCTCGCCTCTCCCACCCCTTTCACTCTCTTCTGTCTGTAAAGACTGTTTTGTTTGTGTAGTTTCTTGGAACAAAATCCACTGACAGCAGTCTGTGCAATAGATTTATTAAGCAAATACAGTAGCTCCTTCTGTAGCTTCCTTTCCTGTGCCCATGACCTCTGGAGTTTTTCCAAGATAATGTCAGGCTTATGCTTCATAGTTGGGTACATTAATTATGCTTATGTGGAACGGAGCATCTTAGAGTTCATTCATTCATTCATTGCTACTCTTCACAAATCTTGCCAAGTTAACTGGTTCCTAGAGGTGTTTGATTCCAGCAGAAGGCCTTTAGGTTATACCCTGTGGGACCACCTACTAGCTGGTCACTGGTGAACTAGCAAAGTGGTGGTGACACTGTGCTCCTCCTTGTTTTCAACTTTTTCCTATCGGTTGAAAGCCAAAAACCAGGACTATCCTGGAGGCTGTTTTAGTACAGCAAACTCATGCAGGCTTATGGAGTTGGAGACAGTCATTGTAACTTTGCTGAAGAGGTTGGACCACTTACCTGCTATTGAAGTTCTCCAGGGTTGTCTTTTCAATGTTATGTCTTTAACCCATTTGAATTTTTCTTTCTGTAAAGATCCTGATATTTCTATGGTCAGTATAAGCTGAATAACAACAACAACAGAAAAACTCATTGCTTTTCAGAATTGCATTAAGTGTAGTCAATAAACCATTAAAAGCCATTACTGCAGGGGTTAACAAACTTGGAAGTCTTCCTTTTCCCTCAAAAGTCTCTTGTGTATGAACTATGTATATTCTTAACATAACTTCTCTAGGCCTCTGCAGGAAAATATAAGGCAGTTGGTAGAAAATAACTGCAAAGCAAAAATTAAGGGTCACACCTCACTGATCAAACATACTTGAAAAAAGTACTTTCTCTTTTAAGTAGTATGATGATGAACTATTCGTCAAGCCAAGTAAAAGACAGATGCGTGGTACTTCTCACTGCATTCTGTTGTTGTAGGTGTGAGCTACTTCGTGCTGCACAGACCTGGAAATCTTCTCCAAAGGCGTCCATTGGGTACATTTTTACTTAAGTGGTGCATTGAAGTAAGAACTTGAATGAAAACAGAGTAGAAATAGTGATGGAGGTGGAGCAAGCCTGGCAATACTGAATGATGACATCTTTCATGTGATGGTAGGAACAGGAAGTGCAGCAGAGTAGGAGGACAGAACCAGGCTTTGGTTACTAAATATGCTGATTGCTGTCAGTTCTCTGCTACTCTAATTCTTCCCTAGTGGATGAGTAGGGTGTGCAGGGTTTGCTGCTCTGTAGGTTATTTTATACATAAAAACTGTAGTTCCCGTGTAGGCTGATATGTGCTTACATCAATCAAGGGACAAGCTGGTCTAACTTAGATGATGAAACTTCTGTTTATGAGGACTCTTGATTGCATATTGACTAAGTTATGCCTAGCTGATTGTGATGACGCTGTACCTCATTAAATTGAATTAATTTGCATATTATCTCTGGACTAATCAAGAATATCTATAACTACCAAGTACTTTATTTCATCACATCTTTACTCTAAAGCATAAACTTTTGGTAGTGACAAGAATGGAGAAGAGTAGATTTCCTAACTCAGTTTTTCTGGAAAGTCGATTTGAATGAATTTTTTGCTTAAGATGGTTTTTGGAGCTAATGGATTTGCCCCATTATTTTAAAAGTAGTAGATGACAAATCAGAGTCTGTGGTGGATGTTGATTACTACCAGTAAAAGAATTGTTGGAGGCCTGCCAAAGCATTCAGTTATCTAGCTTTTTCCAGGTGTGTTTTTGTTTGTGAATTCTCTTACTTTACTAAATGCTTCCTAAGGGCTTTCCTGGAGATGCAGATGTTGTCTGTAATCTTATAAAGCAGTTTATAAACACATTTAATTAAAATCTATATAAGGACTTAAGGTTTACAGGTAATTATGACTGTCCTGCAGCAAATGGAAAAGCTGCCTGACAGTTTTGCATGGGCGAATAAATGTAAGTAGACTGATGAAAGCATTCAATTGAAGCTTAAAGTCTCTGCTTGTCCTCTGAATTGAAACTAGAAGCTCATGACTTATATGTGATGCATCAGTTCTCATTCAGAGGCTGTAAATCCTGCACAGATGAGCCAAAACTGAAGAATGCACTCCATAGTGTGTATTAACAGAAAAACTAGCTTTTGATGGGTGGCCACTATATCCTTGGGAGAGCTGAGGTATTTTTAACCTTCTGTGATCAAAGCGGAAACCAAGCCCTAGGCACAGCTCTGAGACTTACAGATGGTGACAGATTTCTAGTACTTGGCCTAGTTGTAGATGGGAAGAGAGTTCAGGATTAAAATATTTTTGGAGTGACTCTTGCTTGGTAGCAGTGGTAGAGACCCTACTTGGAGCTACAGCTGCCAAACACCTCTTCCAAAGGGCAGGGGGATGAGAAGCCAGCCTGGCTCTGCAGGGAGCATCCCAGTCTTCTCTGGGATGTGAATGAGCTGCCTGGGAGAAGATGGAGGCCTACACTTTTGTAATCTGGGTACACAAACCTGAGCCACTTTTCTGCTGAGGTTGTTGGAGAGCTACATCATAGAATCATAGAAGGGACCTTAAAGATGCTCTAGTTCCAGCCCTGCTGCCATGGGCAGGGACTTCTTCCACTAGACCAGAGCCCCATCCAACCTGGCCTTTAACACTTCCAGGGATTCTCTGGGCAGCCTGTTCTCAGTGTCTCACCACCCTCACAGGATCGAATTGCTTCCTAAAATGTAATCTAAACCTTCTCTCTTGGCTAAGCTGTTCCCCCTTGTCTGTCACCACACATGCCCTGGTAAAAAGTCCCTCTCCAGCCCTCTTGCAGGCCCTCTTTAGGTACTGGAAGATTGTTCTAAGGTCTGCACAGAGTCTTCTCTTCTCCAGGGCTGAACAATCACAACTCTCTCAGCCTGTGATCCAGCCCTCTGATCACCTTTGTGGGCTCCTCTGAACTTGATCCAGCATAGTCCTCCTTTGCTGCTTGCAGAGAGACCAGTGCAAAATCCCTCTGTGTCCATAATGAGACAATCAACGGTAGCTGATTATACTGGCAATTTTGGTGGGCTACAGCGCTGTTACTTTGATGGTCTGTGATTGATCAGAAACCTGAACTTAATGTCCCTGGAGACTTTCCAGTCCCACATTTCTGTGGATTCTACATCTTGCTGGTGCCAAATTGCCAGCTGATATTTGAGGTGTCAAAGAGCAGAAGGCCTTTGGCAAGCAGTCTGAGCAGTTTCTGCCTTTTCCCTGTAAATCAAATAAATTCAGCTTTTTGTGTAGCAGTCTAATCTCTGACTTTAAATCTTAGCTAAAGTTTTAAAACCTGGATACTCTGGAATGTCCTATTTCTTTCTCTGTGGAAGAAGTGAGGATGAAGGAAGGGAAAATGCAGGCAGAGAGGGGCAGTAACTGTAGTGTTTGTAGGTATGTTGTCTCACTGTGACAACAAGTTATATAGGGAGGCATAATATTTTTGTTAGACCAGCTGGAATTTCACAAGATACATTTGGAAAAGGCAGGCAGACTTTTGGGCACATGGTTCTTAGGGAGCAACAGCTATTTTTGCACTGCCTGGGAGGGATGAGACACACGGAGTCCTTGGCGGGAAGAATAAATGGAGGATTTGAGTACTCACGTAGGAGGGCAGAGCGGCTCGACGTAGAGAAGAAAATGTTCTCAGCCTCTAATCTCATCTTTACAGGGTGAGATTTTACACTTTCTTTTCCCTTTGACTAGGCATTGTTATTACTAGCAGATAGCAGTGTGGAAAGCACTCAGTTTAGTCCTCTGTGGGCACCGAGTTGTTTTTTAAGCACAGGTTTGGCTTGGAAGGAACTTCAAAGATCATCCAGTTCCGACTCCCCTGCCATGGGCAGGGATATCTTCCACTAGACCAGGTTGCTCAAAGCCTGATCGAGCCTGGATGGGAAGTGGTGCATTCAGCTAAGGCTGAATTCAGATTCATGGTGCTTCGGCACCTCGAAGTTTGTGTTCTGTGGGAAGGTGCAAGTGAGGAGAGGAGGCTTTCTTGTTACACAGGGAGGAGAAGAATAGCCATGTTGGAGACCTTTTTACCGTGCAGCCAGCAGTGCTTAACTGAGCATGAATCATCTCCTCTTCAACACCTGGTCTAGCTGAGTGGAGAGACAGACTTCTTGTGTTGCAGGGGAGCCTGATCACTGCCTGATTTTTGAGGCATGGAAGAGAGATGTTGCCTGTAGTCCCAAATCTAAGAAGTGGACCATGGTGAAGGATGTTGTAGTAGAAAAATCCAGTGAAGATTTCTTAGAAATAACCATTATTTTTTTGTTTATACCATTAAAATAGAGATTTTTTTTTTTCAAATTAAGGAATTCTAATATTATTTTAAAAAGCAAAGAAAAAAGCCAAACAAACCCTGACTAATGTATCTGTGTGCTGTAATGTCACTAACTGCCTGTGCCTTCCTATCCTAATCTCAACCACTTCTTTAGTGAAGATGGTTGTTTACTATGTAGTTTTGCACTTACCTGATTGAGAATGGATTAAAGGGGACTTCTGTAAGTCCCCCTCCTCAAAAGCATTCATTTACCAGCTACCAATATAAGAAGGGTTCAGAGAGTGAGCTGGGTGCATGTTCTTTTGTACTGCATGTGTTCACCATGTGTGATTAATCTGGATTAAAGAGGTCAGACATCCAGGATTTTAATCTAGGCACTTTAACCATGTGAAAAAAACCCTACTGGTGTTTTCTAATAGGACAGAACTCAGAGTGATTTTAGGAGAATTTTGATTCTCTAAATAAGATCCTAGCACTGTTTTACTTCACACCTAAACATTAGAGTCACTATAAGCACTGTGTGGCAGGCATGTAACCAAAGATAAATATGTTAAGATGTCTTATGTGCATACAGAGCTCTAGATTTGTTTCGTTAGTCTTTACTGGAAGTAGTAGGCTTAGTAGTATTTAAGCAAACAGCATCCTGAAAAGTCAGATGTGCCAAGAAGTTGTAAAGGATGCTTGTTGTTTATGGTTAGGGGGAGAGGAATCTAATCACTTGATTTAAAAGAATGTTTGCTGGACATCTAGATATATTTGTAGAATTCAGAACACTTTCATATGTTGTTTCCAGACAAGACTGTTGTAGAAATTTATATAGTGTTTATCTTGGTGAAAATAACACTGCTTCCATAAAAGACTTTGAAATGCTGGCTGTGGTTAAGTCAGTTTTACCCTACAGCTGGAAATGAGTTCACATCAGGAAAAATGAAAAAGTTATGATTTAGTAAAAAACTGTTTAGTAAAATGTGAAAAAGTTGTAGAAAAGGCTCAACTGCATTCATTGACAGAAAATGCGACTCCTATCTGTTGGTCTAATGTAAGTCAGTAGCATCTTTCATTATAAATGGGCAGGGTTTTAATAATATTTACTTAATTTAATTAATATTTACTTAAAGTTTAAAAGTACTTCCCTTTCCTGTCAGATTTGAGTGTTGTAAAATGTTGTATTTGGACATACTCAATAAAATATACCTTAATCAGCAATTCAGAAAGGACCCAGGCAGAGCTGTTTCTTAAATGATGTTCCCTTCTAGAACCAGGAGGACTTGCACTGTGTAGCTGCTAAAGCTTGAGAGCAGCCTTGAAATTCAAGATGATTTAAGGATGGCCTCTGCACTCAATGTACAAAGTACAGGAGCTGGCTCACTTAAGCTCCTTCATGCTGTTCCGGTTTACAACAGCTAAAAGAAAAATCCTGGGATTTTTATTTCTTTCTGGAAAGAAGGATAATGCTAGGCCTGTAGCAGCTTCTAGAACTTGTATGGTTGTGTGAGGCAAGGAAAATACTAATCATTACTTGGGAGGCACCATGGAGATGTCACATTTTGTAGCTCTTAATTTTATGGCTCATTTCTGCCTTTTATGGTATTACTTCAGCAGTTATTTCTGTAAATTCTTACGTATTCTTAATGCTTCTTGTGACTACTTTCCTTAGGAGGGAAAAAAAAATAGAACATGTTTGCCTGACACATTGCAGAAGGAGGATATTCAACTGAAGCTTCTCTGGGGTTTTTTGTTTGTTTCTTGGACTAATTTTGAGGAATTCAAAGCCCATGTCAGAGCTTTAGGCCTATCTTAACAACACCTTACTAGGTGATGAGCAACGACATAAATTCAATTGCTTCAAGCAACAGATTGTGTCAGTCACTATCTGTCTGTCCAACAACATTTAGAAAAAAATAGGAATATTTTAGGAATATTTTTTATTAAAATGAAGACTTCCACAGTTCCTTCATAGTGTTTTTTCATCTCTTTCATTAGGAACTATTGAAACTTAACATGTGCTTACATATGCATGATATATCTCCTACCCAATTCTTCATGTATTTAAAATGCTTCTTTTGACTCTTCCTTGACTTACTGGCCATCTCACTGCTCTTGCACAGCATCCCTTTTGGAAAACTGTTGTGATGTTTAATACAAACATCATATATTCTGTGAAGTGGTAATGCAGTACCATTTGTAGTGCTTGTTATTGACACACATTTCTAAAACATGGGGAGTATATCTTAGATTACAACAGTTGTTGTTATACATAAGGAACACAAGCCCTCTGAACTCAGGAATGTTTTAGAAAGATTGTAGCCTGAGGACTACAGCTCCCTGTCCCTACAGGACCTGTAGCTCCCTTGCTGAGTTCTTAAAGTCTGATTCGGTGTTACTACAAAGACAGAAATCTCTGTGTGCTACTGAACACTTTGCTTGTTTACCTCAGTGATCATTGCTGGTGCCTCTTTTTTCTAATTGTATGTCAGTTCTCCAAGATGTTCTACCTCACTGAAGCTCTAAAGAAGAGAGCAAATAAAAAACGTGTTTCTTTTGCTGTTCTGTGTGACACTTGAGTTGGTTTCTTAAAAATACTGTATTTGCCATTGGTAGCTTTTACTCTGTTCTGTCTTTGTCGTTTCATTTTAATGGTAGATTTTCTTTCTCCTGAAGAAATAGCAGATATTGTCCACATGGACTTGGTATGTTGGAGGGTGGTTGGGGTAAACAAAATGAAAGCTTGCCCCTTCACCCATACACACAATTGAGATTCAAGCAAGAAGTGTTTATGGTCTGCATCTACTGCTCTGCACTGCTTTTTTTTTATTATTTATTAAGAAAGTGGTCTTTTGATATGTCTGAAAATCAACCATCCGAGCTCCTGATCGTTCCAGTTTTGGAATTCTTGACAGCTGAAATAGAATCTGCTTTAGAACAAGAGCATGAAAAGAGGTTAAAGGCAGGCATCAAGCACGTTGCTGGCAACAGACATCAAAGATTTTATTTTCAGCTGGATATTTAGAGATGGAAAACAAATTTAGTAATAGTTTACTTCTGTTTATAAATCTGAACATGAGTCAACTGTGTCATGCTGTTGCCTCAAGGAAAGAGGAGGGGTGAAGTGTCTGAGATGAAACTTAGTCTGTAGGATGATACGGTTCTGCTCTCTCAGCTGTAGGTAAGGCAGGAGCTGAGCAGCGTGTTCACTTCTGACACCAAACATCAAGAAAAGTGCAGGCAACTGGAAATCCAGATGACAGCAGCAAGAATAATCAAGAGCTAGAAAATACAACCTCTGAAGGGAACAGTCCTAGCAAGGGAGATTCAAATGAGTTATTCCAAGTAAACCAAAAAGCATTTCTGCGTGTGAAGATGCTACATATTGACATAAAGTGCCTTGACAGTTTGAGACGTCTTCTACGTTAGAAGCTTTAAAAACAGGTCAGATATTTGCCAGAATTGCTTTAGATATAACAAATTCTGCATTGGAAGTAAGAGAAGGGAGGGACATCTCTTCTTTGTTGTGATTTAAGAACTGAGCTATAATAAATCTCTGTCCATACCTGATGCCAGGAATGATTTTTTGCTTTTTCTTTTATACCCCTCTTACATAATCTTTTATATAGTTTTATGTATTCTTAGTGCTTTTAGCCTGCGTACTTGTAATTTTCCAAGCTTGATAACTTAACTGAGACCTACTGTACCATTAAACCAGGAGACCAAACATCCTGGAAGCCCCAGACACCAAACTCCTCTCCAAAACACATTTTTGTAAACTAATATAGGCCCATCCAGGGGGAAGGTTCCTCAGAACAGGGGGTTCACTTGAGCCCCTCATTGGGGAATCTTTGATAAATATGTTAATTTTGCAAGGCCTGTAAGTGTGTGTATTTTGGTGTGATGGAGGCATGCATTTTTGGGGCATTCCACCTGGACGAAGTGCTGTACCCAAGGATCCGGAAATAAGTACTGAGGTAAAAATCCCTTTTCCCCATAAACTGTGTTTTGGTTTTTTAATTTTAAGACCAGGGAAAGGCAACATACCCATTGTTTTTCAAATGTGTTTGTATTTTAGCATTTTTATTAATTAATTAAATGTCTAGGAAACAAAAGGTCAGGCACAAGTAGAAAATTGATCTAGGTTAAATATTATTCTGCATTAAAACTGTTTATTTCATTATAGACAGATATAAAAATAATATATGTAGAAACAAAGGCATGTAAGTTACATTTACATGATCAAGAAACACTATTTTGAGAAGCCTCATTTCTGAAAAGGTCTTGATTATCCACTGTGAGATTTTTTAATCTGATATCTGTTGTAAATGGGTCTCATGGTAACCAGTGGATTTAGAAAACAGAAGCATATACAAATCTCTGTTTGGGACTGATGTGACTGCAGCCAGGATAAATTTTATGTCTAGTTTTCACAGTGGAACAGATACTGAGGGAAAAGCAGGATTCCTAGAAGAGACACGTAGTCATGATGGGCTGGGCAATAATATCACTTGCGAACTCTGGGCGTTTGGAAGGGAAGTTAGTTTTATTCAGCTGTAGTCTTGAAGAGCTTTCCCTTATCTAAGCAGTGAAATGAAGCCATGTAATGTTAAAGCTGGAAGAGCCTGCCAGGCCAAGTCCCATCAGAACTGGAATCGAAAGTGAACTGGAATCGAAATGGTAGCAATCAGGACGAGGAGAAAAACATTAATTTGAGGGTAGAATCTTCCTTCCCTGGAAACATTTCAATCAATATTGACAGGGGAGTTTTTTCTTCCCTTTTGGAAAAAGCAAAAACACATAAGCCTTAACTCAAAAGAAATAATTCATTCCAATCCTCTGGCTTGTTCTATCAAAGAGGTAAAGACTTAGATGATTACATTGGCTCTTTCTGGCTTTATAATTTATTTTGCAAAATGAGGGAGAGGGGGAGGATTAAATGGGAGATTAGCAGCTCTGGTGGGAGTGGAAGGAGGGCCTTCCCATGACTGGCATTTTGTAATCTCTCTCTGAAAGTGGTGTTTTCAGTCTTTCTGCCTGTTCTTTTTAGGTCATTACTATTTCTATCAATTTTTCTATCAATTTTTTTTTTATATCAGAGAAGTATATTTTAGCTTTTATTCTTCTCATAGCAGGGAGGACACTGTTCATTTACCATCAAGGGAATTCCTCTCAATTCTTGATTTTAATTTTTTTTTTTTTTTTTACTTCAGTAACCGTTTCATTTGTTATTTTGTTGGACACCATAGTTTCTGGAGTCACATAATTACTGATGCAAGCCTCTTTCATTCATAGTAAGAAACTACTATACAAATATGTCCTGAAAACTGCAAAATCTGACAAAAAGGCAGAACCAAGTAGTTGGTGGTGTGGATATTGTACATGTTAAATATATAATGAATTTTGGGGTGGGTAGAGGAAGTTTGGTTTACATTCACGGTGTTTAACCATTTATAGATAAAACTGTGAAACTACACATACTTCATGTCGAGGGAAATGGCAGCAACCTACTATATAAAGGGAATGTCAAAGAAGGAAGGTTGCTGACTTCAGAATGATCTTACTGGCAAGCTTATTTAGCTGTGAAGAGCTCTCTGCGAATTTTAGTGTATCTGTGAACTAGTAATCATTAGGAAAAAGTCTCTGGGATAGTTGAGGGCTGTAGCATGTGGTGTTATGAGAAAAGATGGGAGGAGTTAGCCGTGTTCAGCCTGGAGAAGAGGAAGGCAGGGGAGTGACAGTGTCCACCAGCCACAAGGGGTTTTGAGACAAGTGAGACACTTCTCAGAGGTGCGCAGTGAAAGAGCAATGTATGCCATGTCCAACAGGGAAAATTACATTTGGATGTAAGGAAAAGCTTTGTCACTATCATTTTGGTTAAAGCTGGAAAAGGATCACCCAGAGGTGCCATGAAGTGTCCATCCTTGGATACCTTCCAACTCTATTGGAACTAGGTGCTGCAATCCACCTTTCAAGTTAGTCCTGCTCTGAGTAGTTCATGACCTCCAGAAGTCCCTGCCTGATTAAGGACATTACAGGTTTGTCCTGTGAGGACAGACATTCCTCCCCTTTATTTCCTGCTTATTACTGAAGGCTGAATCTGTAGTACCGAAACCTTCGTTTAAAATGCACTATTTTAGTCTGATGTTTGTCTTGTTTTATGAGATGCTTTTAAGAGTTGGACAGCAAGGTGAGGAAAGGAATGAACCTGTCTTTATCACCTGCAGTGCCCTGGTGGCGTTTCTTTCTGTGGGAAAGGAAGTTTGATGGTGTACCACAAAGTATAGTCGTAAGGGTTATAGACATCTAGTTTCTCATGTTTCCCAACATTCTACTGCCTGAAATCTGGAGCTGATGTTGAGATTTTCTGTTTTCTCCCTTTCTGCTAGGAGCTGGGTATGTGTGTGGGAGGCTTTTTGTCCCACTCCCTTTTCTTCTTGTATCTCTCCAAAATACTTCTTCCTAAACTTTACAAATGCTGCCAGGAGAAATTTTGGCATGTGCATACCATTTAACTGTTCACTTATTCCTAATTGGTGAAAATACACCTTTGAAATTACTAAGCATGCTTTGCTTTGGAGTTGGTTGTAAGGTTTATTTCATATCTAACTTGTGACTAAGTGGCTAGAGCATTTATTTTTAAATAAGACACCTCCATTTTTAATGGGCTTTTTTCAGTTTTGTTGATTTAAAGGAATTTTTCTGCTTGGCTGTTGGTGTTTTCTGGACACTTCTATTAATGTTTGAGCCTAGTAAGGGCAGGTCTTGAGTTCATAGCTGAAGTTCACTTAACAGATGGCCTTCCTTGGCTAACTTGCTTGTTCTCCTCCCCCTCTCTTCCCTTCTCTGGAGAGAGAAGGTCTCTCTGCTCATGGCTGTGAACTTGTGAAAACTGGATTCTACTGGTTTAAGCCCTTATGCATCCAAGTTGGGAATACTCGTGTTCATCTGAGCAGTTGTGCTGAGGTACACAGTTTTCTTTATTTTTCAACCTCTTTGTTTTCTTGCTTCCACCCACAAAATTGTCCCCACCCTTCCAGGTTGCCTCTTTGGCTACTCAAACATCCACACACTTTTTCACAAAGCAACTGAGTGGTTTTCACAATGCAGAAACTAAGCTCTGTATTTTAGGATTTAGGGTTTTTTAAGAATAAACAGCCTTTTGCCTATTTTTCATATCACCTCTTGTAAACTATCTGTACACTCAAACTTTTTTGCCATCAGCTGTAATGACCTTGATAATACTTCAGCCTTGCTGTTTCCTATTTTATATGTGTGGGTCCAGATTTCCCTCTTAACTCTTAACTTATGGGGCATAAGTTAGTTCCTTGGAAGCTCTTCATTGTAATCTGGTGGACTGGGACTTCAGGCAGGGATGGAAGGAGAGGGCTTAGCAATTCTCTGGGATGAATGCCAAATAGCTTCCTCTGAATCCTCACCTCTACTCTCTTTTCCTCCCAATTCTTGGGATAGAATAGATTCACTTCCACTGTTCTAAATAGGGTAGAATTTCCTTTTTGTAGCTCAAAGACCATGATCTCTAAGCTTTATAATTTTATGTGAATTTAGTTTCTTGCTAGATATAACCATTAATATCACCAAGTTTTTCTTTCTTTTTCCTTTTCCATCTTCCACAGTTTCTTTGTTGCAGTGCTGATAATGACACTTGCCAAGAGTTGCTCATAAAAGATAAAATTAAATCCCTCTCAGTGCAGAATTTCCCATGTCTCATAGCACAGCGTAGGTGTCCTTAAAAGGTAGGTCAGTCATACATTCTCCTCAGGAGCAAGTGCATGGAGTGCCAGTACTGTGTTTGGGAGCATTTGGGTTCAGAGATCTGAAGCTGACAAGTATGACTTTAAGATGACAGATGAGTAAATGAAGCCGTAGTGTTCTGGAGGAGTTCACCGGACGTTCTTGCTTCAGCGTGCTTTAACAGCTCTGTGCTCTGTCACACCTGCTTCTCACACCAACATCCAGCTTTGCACCAAGTGGCAAAAATCTGACATCCTGAACTTCCTTACTGAGCAGTAAATTCCATCCTGTTTAATGAACTACAGAGCTCTCCTGCTGATCATGTTCGGTTGGGTTTTTTCTTGAAATTAAGGGTGTTTTTCTATTTATTTTACAATACTTGAGAGCAATATTATTTTAATGAGCCATTAAAATTATTATTTTAATTTTATCCTTTACCAGCCTAAAGTACTCTGAACTATTTAATAGCAACAAAGCCATTTTACAGAAAGTGCTATCTCCAAACAAATTCAAATATAGCTTTACCCAGGAAAGCCATGGAAACGCATTTATTTTTTTGTTTTTCATACAGAAACAAATGTTCTGTTCTCCTACCATGTGAAACTGGAACAGATTCAGGTCAGGCAATGCATATTCATTCCTTGAGACTCCTTGACAGTTTTAACTACAGTCATTTCCCTCTCCAGCCCACTCCTTTCACGTCTAACTATGAGAATGGGAATTCCTTCATCTTTTGGGAATTGTGCTTGCATGTCTCCTTGCCTTTATGGATAAAAATCTGTTAAACTTTATCTACATGGAACAGATTTAGGATGTGAATTGTGTTCTCGGGTCTTGTGATATAAAAATATCATCATTCACCGAAAATGGCTTTCAGTGGTAGGCTTTTTTTCTGGATTATTGTGGGCACTTTTATACTTCTTTCCGTATTACTAAATTTGTTATGGGAAGTATTAATCTGGGTGAGTGATGGTAGAGCAGCAAAGCTTCCTTGGCTGTGATCTAAAATGTCACTGATAAAGCCTAAAACTTTTTCCTTGCATAAATTAAGGTATCCACTAGTCTGCAGTGATGCCAATTAATCATGTGCAAGCAGACGTGTAATGCCTTTCCTGCCTGATCTTCACCAAACATCTGATTGGAAATCTGTTCAGGACAATAGCAACTGTCTATTTTCTTTGGAAAGTTGAGAAATACCCACAGGGAGTGTTTGTGTAAACTAGCAGGTGTGGAAAATAATCCATAACAGCTTTTACTAGCCCTTAAGCTGCGATGTGACATTACACCCAAAGGAGACTCAAATCAGTTATTTGCTTTATTCATTTCAAAATTGTTCTCCTCTCGCCTGTGTACGGTTTGAGGGTTCAAGTGGCAGCATTAGGAGTTGAGAGGGCTGTATTGTACTGAACAAAATGAGGGCTGTTCTCCAAAACCCTGTTCCCTGCTACACAGGGTCCATCTATACTGCAGGAAAAAAGAATAAGTAACAACAGATTAGTTGTGCAGGGAACCACACAAAACACATTGCCTGTGTGGAAGATGCAGGCCTCTTCTGAACACTGAATTCATCTGCTGCTGAAAAGGTCTCCCCTCCCCCCAGCGTTCCGTGAACCAACACCTTATTTTTTCTTTTCTTTTATAATGTCTGTTACAGAACCTTAATGTGCTGGAGGTGGTTGGATATTTTTCTCATTAAAATTTATGTTTTGAATAGTTACCAGGTCACCAAACTGGCTAAATAAAAAGAAGGAGGATTTAGCTGAGCCTGAGCCAGCCATTTACAAATAAATCTCTTGGGGTCTCTAAATACTGGTGAAGCTCAACATCAGTTTGATTTGAGATGAGATTAAGGATTACAAATATTTTATAAATCTATTTTTAACTTCAATGCCATGACATGAAGGTGAAGGATTCAGTGCTACTTTTTCACCCTTTCTTACCTCCAGCAGCAAACTGGAATGATTTATTCGGATAGGCTGAAAAACATTAAGTGTTTATACTCCGTCCGTACCCAGTGCATGAAACCGTGTGGTCAGTGGTGTGGCCAGGAATGCATCGGTACAGAAGTCAGGGAATTTTGGTAGAATTTTGGTATCACAAAATGGGGGAGCCATGGGAAAAAATGGGGTTGCCTAGTAAACTTTTTTCCCCACATAAATTGGCTGTGGATGAACAGTGGATGAATATTTTCAACTTTCATGGCTCTTTGTCTTGTTTTAAACAAGTCTGGGTCCTCTTGCCTGATTCCCGCTGAGGAGAGTGGCCTCTGTGGGATGCTGCAACTCCTCAATGCATCACTCCTGACTTGCTCTTGTGTCTGGTAAGGAAACATCCCTTGCTGTACTTTGCCATCATAGTACAGGGATGCCTTTTAGATACAGGGATGTCAAATAACAATAGAAATCACCAGGTGAGTTTATGTAGGAAGAACTAAGTGTTTGGATAGAAGGCGATGGACCTGCCATCTCCTACCATATGTGTGGTTTGCCTTTTCCAAACTTCCAGGAGCCTGTTCTGGCAGTGTGAAACTGCAGGAATTCTGTAAAATTCTGCCCCAGAAAAACCCTGTCCACAGGGCTGCATGATCAGCATCCTTTAGTTTCACCATGTATTACACCTTTTCCCCCATTCCCCTCTTTGCCATCTGCGCCAGTTGTTTGAACCATTTTGCTCTGCCATGTAAATTCAATTCAGTCACAAAGCAAAGTCGGGAGGGGGTAAGAGGAAGGCATGATGACTCCCTGAAACCTTCATAATTTGGTGCTTTATAAATTTTAGAAATAAAATCCTGAGATGATATGTAAATGTTAATGAGCCTTAGCTGGGCTAAAGGCATTGAGATTTGCCTGCAGAAGCCATCTGGATATCTGTCAGCACAATGTTTGTTCTTCGTATTATTCTTTCAACCTGCTGTAAACAATTTCAATGGCTTCTGGATTTCCCCTTGATATACAAATGAATCTTCAGTGCTGATCCTCCCTTTGACTCTCTGCATCAGTTCTGATGCCAAGTGGAAACAAAACTCCCTTCTGTGTAATAGCTGAACTGTGTGCTCCTGTGGGACTGGTCCTGACAGGGAAGGAAAGGCAGCCCCAACCCTTTCTCTGCCACCAGCCTTCAGGAGAGTCAAGTCAGAACTGAGTGCAGAAAGTCAAGGTAGAGACCTGATCCTTGAAACCTGTCTCCAAGGCGTCAGCTGTGGCACCCCAGGCAAGGAGAAGAAAACAGGGCAGAGGGTGAATTGCAGCTTGCCCCTTCCACAGCTTTGTACAAAGCCTTTGAACCCCTGCCCTAAGGGGAGCCAGGGTGCCCCTGCAAGGCAGGGGGCTTCTAACAATGTGCCCCTTGTGCTGGCTGGCTTCTCCAAATGCTGCAGCATCTTGGATTATCTTGTAAATTGCTTGGTCAGAAGGAACCCTCTTCTGGTGTAAGAGCGATTTCCTACTCCTTTTGCTGGATGGAAGGTGAAATAAAGCAGTTTAATCTTTAGAAAACTACCAACCCTGAAAGAATTGGGCTATTATTTTAAGTAATGTAATGAGCAAATGCTACCTGGAAATCATTAAAAGAACATATTCACAGCTCCAGACCCTGCAGTCCAGTGTGTATTGATGAAACTTTTCCTGAACCAGGAGGATGCAGGTTAATTTTTTCTGCTAAATTAACAGCCGTGTGGGCAAGACATTTTGCTGTTGCTTTGTATTGCATTTCCATCACCAGGAAGCTTGTAGTCAAATACAGGCTATTAGTGTAAGTGTGGGTGAATGGTGCAAGTGAACATTCATAATGATCTCTTCATAGAGGCTTGAATTTAGCATTGGCAGAATTAATTTTTAGCTATACCGTTTTTTTCCTGGGAATGCTGAACTGTTCGCACTTTTGTAGCACCAAGCTGAGTTCAATCTGAGGGTGGGTTTCTGGTTTGGTTTTTGGGTTTTTTTCTTAATTGAGGAGCTTCTCAGGTCTGCAATGGAAATAGAAAATTGTACCACACAATAACAGTGTTTTAAAACTTTTGTGAATAACATATAGGATGTGTATACTCATGTGTTTCCTGTTCTGCTGGATGTGGAGCAATGACTCAAAATTTGCTTTCCATGTTCACAGTTCCTTGACCATAAAGGTGTATAATCAACTGCCCCACCCCAAGGATTACATTTGGAGCAGTTATTTTCTTTCTTTAAATTATTTATATATATATACAGCTCTGACTGTGGCAGAAAGATTGAACTTGTAGCAGGGATGTAAGAATCTGAATTCAGGTTGACAGCTCAAATGAAACAGAAGAGGGGTGGAGTGACCTCAAGATGCTCACCAAGATGTAGGGTTTTCCAGCCCTAGCTGGTGGCACTGAGTGCATGTAGGCATCCCATGCAGGCTTCAAAGTACTGGGAAAGGATCTCGGAATAATTCTGTTGCAGAAAAGAAAGAAACAACTCTTAAAAACTTCAGATCGGTATGAGGGATAGAAAAGTTTAACCAAGTTTCTGAATACAGAATTCTTCTGTACACTCAGTGAAATAAGTGTTCAGAGGAGCTTCAAGATCTTTTGGAAAGAGGCTGCTGAAAGGCATGGCAAGCAAATTGCTAGCATAAGGTAAAATACAGATGGAATATGCAGGCTTCTGTTCTTCCTTCAGAAAAGCACTTCGTTTTTTGGTATTACAACTTTGTAAAATAACACCTACAGCAACTGTTTTTTGGAGTTAAATTGCTACTTCCATGGCTCTCATTTGTATAGGTGTAGTTCAGCTGACAGGAGCTGGTGCACTGAGTATTTCTGGATCCTCACGTTGGGCAGGTTTCTAAAGCTCACTGTGCTTTGTGCTGCTCAGGAGCAGCAGGGGACAGGTGATGGAGGTGACAGATGAGCGGATCCAGCAGAAGCTCTGTGTCATTTCTTTGTCTGTACATCGCACATGTGCAGTCCTTCTGCAAGGTTTTCTCAAGGAGACAGCCAAAACTAGTGAGAGAGCACTACAGTGTGGGAGAAATTGTTTAATAACAGCTGAGACCCTGATTAGTTGTAGTCCTAAAGAAAGAAAGTGAAGATGATTTAGGATATATTTTTTTGAGGGAAAAAAAGTCTGATTATTCTTGCATGTCCCTATTGCCTTCATGTGTGAAGAAAGAATTATTGTATTCTAAGATTTTTAAGTGTTTAAAGATTGAACTCTCAGCTATAAGGCTAAATCAGATAACCCAACACTTGTAATTTTTCCCTCACTTCTTTCCATCAATGCTCCTTGAGTTTGAGCATGGAGGTGGAATCAGATTTCATAAGGGAAATGAAAATCTCATTTTCAGACAGATGTTGGATATAAAAACCAGACACATGTTAGAAAGCTTGATCTGATGAGCTATGCAAATGGTTTAATTTTTTTCAGTAGAAAATGTAATTAAATTGTCTGGTGTTCCTGGATTAGCCCATAGTGCTTCATGCTGTAATCTTGCATGAAGATCTTAAGTGTGTGGTTTTGATATTTCTGGTATATGTAAGCTTTTTTATTGTGAAGCATTGGTATCTGGGTCAATTTATTTACTAATTGACCTTCCTTTTTTCACTGATTGTTAGAGTGGTGTGCTGTGTGGTCATAGATAAACATAGTTGTTACTCTGGGAAGAATGCTTTTAAACTTTGATTTCTCTAAATATTAATACTAGCTGTGAAATTTTTCTTAATGGTAGAAGAAAAGAATCATTTTGTGTAGCATAGATTTCTTTACTATGTGTTTTCATCTGTTTACTATGAAGTTTGGGTCATACTGATTCCTGGGTATGCCACTTCCTAGAGGAGATTCACAGAAGATAATTTCAAACTTATTCTTTTGCTTGCTTTTCCTTTTCTGCAGAGGGAAATAATTGTGGATGAGGGAGAAGCGGGGCAGAGGGGCATTGGAGAAATTACGTTTGTCAGGGAGAAAGTGAGTAAATAAAATACAAAGAGCCTTCAGCTCTGCATGACGATGTGTGCAGGCTTTGCGGATCAGCTGCCTGCAAGGCCTAAGACTTTCCCTAAGAAACCCTGGAAGTGAGGCATGTAGGGTCTGCCCACACACCCCATGGATGTGTAAGAACATTTCCTTGCCTGTTTAACAGCAGTGAGGACAGAGCAGCAGCCCGGCACAGCCAAGGTCTGTGCGCCAGGAGCCCCTGGAAGGGAGGCATCCTGTGCTGCTGAGGGTGGAACGTGGTGCTACCATGTCTGCCTCGCTGCTGTCAGACCCGCTGGTTCAGGGGAGCACAAGTGTGTGACGTGACACTTGTGTGCCTTCATCCTCTTTGGGTGTACCACTCATCTTCTCCAGTGTGGAAAATGAAAATAGTCACCTTTTTCCCGTGGTGCAGAGGTGTTGTCACTTTGCCGTGTTTGGCTACTGTAAGGCTCGTTTAATGTGGATCAGATGGAAAGTGTGCAGAGTGGTTTTCTGATTCTTGTCCAAGAAAAACCTTGGGTCAGCTGGCATACAGCTTTCTGAGAGCTGGCTCAGCTGAGTCTTCCTAGAGCTGGCAAATGAGCTGCCTCTTCAGCCATGAGGAGCCTGCAGCAGGCAGGGGCACAGCACTGGGGCATGGCATGGTGGAGGGTTAGACATCAAGGTAAGACATCAAGTAACTGCTGTAGGTGTTTAGGCTGCCAGCCACTTGGGCCATTCCTGCTTGAAGGGTGGCTGAGGGGGCCAAAATAATACATGCTCAAAGCATGGAGAGTGACTGCAGGGAGCAAAAGTGAATTGCCCGCTTTGATATCCCTCAAAGAGCCCCCAGCAGACAAAAAGACAAAAGATTGTAAACCAGGTTGTGTCTGGATTTTCTTAGTTGGTCATAGTCTCTCTAGGGATTTAAGTAACTGTGTTTTGTACTGATTTATTTAGGCAGGCACTGAAGCTGTGTGTGGATAAGCCTCTCAGCTGTGGGGCCGTATGTCTGGACAGAGCACGCCGTGCCCCTGGCTTCTTTCTGTGAGCCCTGCACCCACTGCTGGCCAAGCTGAGACCCTCGCTTTGGTGGCGTGGACACTCTGTCCCCTCAAGGCAGCTCAGCGTGGTGGAAGGAGGCAGCAGACTGAAGGGGTAGAAGAAGTGTTGGTCTGCCTCCTTGAGGCAGGTGACCCTTCTCCGAGTGACCTTGTGCAGCATGGTGATGCCTGTGCCACTGTGTCAACGGTTTTGCTTCGTTGGGTATGCAGGAGTGCAGTTGTAAAAATGGAAGGAGTGGACTTTTTTGAGGAAAAATGTGCTTCGAAAGAGCATAATTCATGTAATTTCAAAGGCAGGATTTTTAAGCGTCTTTGTCTCTCTGTTTCCTATTTTCAAAAATCTCGACTGGAACAGTCGTTTTCCTGAAAGGAATATTAAACTGTCGGGAAAACTTCATAACAACTCTAACAGACTGATCTCATGATAGGTTTTGGTTTTGAGTTGCTTTTAGCTTGGGGTGTCCCAGTTTTTCTGGTCTCTAAACACCATCTGCCTCCCTTTCTAAATGCCTACAGTAACCAATTCTAATTGTCTGAAACCCTAATATCCTTTTTCCTGTCCAGGACATCTTCATGGCCTTAAATCTATGTGCTAAGGCAAACTGCACAATATTGATTTATCTTCATTATTCAAGGAATAACTTTATTTTTTTTTTAATGAAAGTTTTAATAATATTTTTCCTAATCTAAGAGACAGATTTAAGATCACCTTGTTTTACAACCAAAATTCTTTTGCAGAATTTTAAAGCACAGAATTTCCCAGGAATGTTCACGGCAGCTAATGTTAGCTTTTGTACTTAGAAATCAGTATGTAGTAATATATCTCATGATAATCTAGCAGCTGGGGAAGTCCATATGCACTCAAAGACAAACAGGCAACCAGCCACTCTGATAATTACCACTTCACAGCCCTTTCAGTGAAAGGCTACAAAGTGGGATTGGTGCAAAAACACCTTTCAACGGGAGATGCCCCAATCCAGTGTTAGTGAGAAGTTTTCACTAGAAGCACATATAGGAAAAATATTCGCAAGTACAACTCTGTAACGCCTGAGTTATCATTTAGATGGAGAAAACAAAATCCTGTAAGTGGTGGTCTAAAAACACTTTTGGAATTGAACCACCCCATGTGTAGTCTGTAGCATTTATTTTCTGTCATGCTGTTTTAGGCTAGGCTGGCAGCCTCTAGTAACGGGTTTCATTTGGCTCTCAGCAAGCTGGCAGGCATCTTACAAGATGGAAAAATTGGCTGGGCATTCTGTTTCTTTATACCTTTTGGATTCAGCTATGGTAAGTTGAACTGCCAGAGAGAGGTTTAGATGGTACTCTCCTTACTTAAGGTAATGAAACAAAATGTGTGTGACAGAATGCACTCAAGAGAACTGAGACAGATGCATATCTTGCTTAGATCTGCATTTTAGATTTATCATCTCTGTTGCTTTCTTGAGCAGCAGTGAAAATTAAGTGAAGTGGCAGTGCTGAAGCAATGTGCTCTTCTTACTCATCATCTCTATTCACCCACCTTTTCAGCTCATCTCATCTCTTCTTTCCCTTTTTTTCCCTTTTTTCCTCCTGGTGACACTTTAGCACATGCTGTGAACATATGCCAAAATACTCATTCTTAAAAGCTGCCTTCATTCATCTTGAGCTGTTATCAAGAGCTTTGTCTGCTTCGTGGGTAAATTGCACAGTGCTGAATCAATGTCCTCTTGTACTGGAAACCAGACAATTCTGACAAACTCTGTTGCATTCATAGGGGGTGAGTGAAGAGATGGCTTAGCTCATGCAGAATGCGGGGATCAAAACACCTTCTGCCTCTCAACTGAGGCGGTGATACAAACGTGACTGCTGATCCTAAACCAAAAAAAATTAGAAACGTTTGCTTGCTGCAAGTTACTTTGTATGCTTGATAGATATTCCAGCATTATGGATGACAGTTTTTGGAGCATAAGCTCCTGCATGTACTTCATCAAGGTGATTTTCAGATCGTGTATTATTTTGGCTCTACACTTGTTTTAAATTCTCCTTAATGTAATCTTAGCTGTAGCTTGAATGTACTTAAAGCTGAATACTCTCCTTGACAGGAAACCTCAGATGAATAAACCAGACCTATTGTGTAATTAAAGAGTTTCTTTGGAAATTGGCTTCATTTCAGTTTTTAAAATGTTGTTTAATTTGTTCCAGAAGTAAAGTGAACTTGTTTGTTCAGAACTTGGTCATGATTGCTGGTGGTCGGAGCTATAATAAATTGAATTCCTTCCTAATAAATTGAATTCCTTCCTAATTTAAATGCGTTGTAAATACGTAAACTAAGCTATAGTCTGCATTGACAGGCATTGACAATATAAAGTGATAGTAACCTTTCCAAAGAAAATTGTCTTTTTAATTACATAGAATAACAGCAACTACTCCTTTCCATTGCAGATACACAAATGTTGGGAACTGTTTGAGCAACAGGTTCTGCAGTAATTTGAGTACAATACTTTAGTAGATTTAAGTTAAGAGACAGAGGAGAGAAAGGGAAAAAATACAGGCTCTGCTAGAAACGACATAGATATTCAGCAAGCAAATGAGATACAAGCTTTGAAACAAAACGCTGCTCTATAATGCACAGACAGTCTTTCAGGATACCAAGCCGCAGCTCTGAAGTCTCTCTACACATTGATAAAAATGTCTAACTGAATGAAATAAGTTTATTCTATCTCATGTAAAACCCTGTTAAGCTACTGAGAACTGACTGAGCTGCTGACTCAGTCATTGTTCCTGTTTTTTACAACTCCTCCCATTCAGTTAATTAAAAAACCTGTTCCTGAGCAGGAAACAAAAGCACTTTTTATACAGAATTGATCTATGTGCATTTTAAAGATTTCTGCTCTGTGAATGCACTTTTTCTTTAGCTTTGTGTACTGCAGCACAAGTGTCTGCCAGGGGCAGTGCTGGGGATGTGACTGCCCTCCCTGGGTGGAGGACACACCGTCCCACACTTGGGCCGGGGCGTGCTGCCCATGGGATGGGGTCAGAACCTGAAAGGCACAAAGGGCTGCTCAGTGAGCAAGAAGGCAATGAATGGTGCTCGAGTCAGGCCATGGAAATGGGGATACTCACGTGGGAGTAGCAGGAGGAAAAAGATCTGTCAGCAAAAAAGCAGAAAGCGTAAAGGATGGTTGGTTTGCAATTGAAGAAAGTGTCTTTGCACTGTGGCAGAAACATTAAGAGCTTGAGTTTTGGTGAATGTGGGCTTTGAAGCTTATGCCAAATAAATAAATAAAAGCTGTTACTCAGTAAGGCAAAGGTAATGATTAAGCTCAGAGGTTGCTGCTGTTATTTTAGTGAAAGTTTTGACTTACCAAGAAATAAAATAATGTGTATGAACTTGTTTGGAAGAGCTGCTTTCACTTTGCAAATTTATTTTTTAAGAGGTGGATACCAAATCCAAAAAGCTGTCTGGTGTAAATCCACATCTTGCTTGTGGTTAGGACCCCTGGAATCCATATTGTGGTAAAAAGGCACTTCTGCACATCTTAAATCTCTCCCTGTAATTGCAATCTCTCAATTTTTTTTTTATCAAAGTGAAATGATAGGATTCAGAGCAGGCCTGACACAGAGGCTGGAACCTGCCTGGAATTTGTTTTAAAATAAAAGGAAAAGGGATTTTCTCTGTCAGCATTGAGGAGGAAATCTTACACATTCATAATTTCTTCTGAAATCAGTTTTAAGAAAGTGAGTAATCTGTGATATAAAGGTAGAATATTTGGATGCAGCTGTGATACAAAATCCCAACATGCTTGGCTAACCTGTAACAGGTATTCTAACGTAGTCTGCTTGAGTCTGCTTGAAACTAATAATATTAATTTCAAATGTTAACCAGGAGTTTAACCAGTTCTGTTACTCTCATCTCAGCTTTCTTCTATGGTTTAATTAAATGTTAATCTATTGTAGACAACCCTGTTCATTTAATGTATGTACATCTTGGGATGATCTACACTGATGATTTGGGAGATCACCTAGCTATGACTAGGTCCAAAGGCAGATTAGCTCTGTCTTGCTTCTTATTTTTAAAGGTATGTAATGTCTTTCACTAAAATAGAAAAATCTATGGGCAGAGCGCTGTAAGATTCTTTTAAGGGTTTTATCTTCTACCCAGTGCAGGGTTTGATGTTCAGTTTGCTTTTACATATTTAAGATGAATCTCTGCTCCTTTGGGATTGATTTTTAGTACCAAATCAGTGTTAATGTGTAAGTGAAACCAATGTATTAACTTAGTAATACGAGTGTTTTGAAATGTGGTAAGAACTGTAACCATATACTTTTTCACCTTTGGTTCTGCCTCATTTTCTTTTCTGGTAGTTTTTGCTAGAGGCTTCTTCTAAGGGAGGGATT
Source organism: Vireo altiloquus (assembly GCA_013396875.1). Taxonomy (NCBI): domain Eukaryota; kingdom Metazoa; phylum Chordata; class Aves; order Passeriformes; family Vireonidae; genus Vireo; species Vireo altiloquus. Next base: position 348,390 of record VZRF01015747.1, read on the forward strand.
AAATTATCTTTACCTTCTTATCAAGTCTTCCTCTCTTGGTGGCAGGCAGTTCCATCGGATATTCTCATAAGGATCCTGGATGCTGCTGTAGTAGGTCAGAGCCATAAGCTTTCAGTGACTACTAAACATTGTCATAACTGAGATCTGCGTGGGTATTATCCACTCTGGTACCAAGGGAACGCTGCTCCTACACACACAAGGAAAGCTTTTGTCATCGGGCAGCTGCTGTAAAATGTAGTCACCTCAAAACTGTTTCATGCAAGCTCTGGATTGGCTTAGTTGGGCTTTCTGTAACTTTTCTCTCTTTCTCTTGATCCCTTTTTGAGCTGTGATCAGGGTAAGTGCTGATACTCACTAGGAGAGCATCCCAGCTTCATGTGTGTCTTTATATTCTTACTCTTCAACAGGAAACTTACCACAGCTTTTTTTAGCAGTAATTAGGAAAGTCAGATGGTGTGGTACTCATCAAAGTCCTCTCAGGCATGGCCAGTTGAGTGTGTGAGCTAACACACTGCTTTATGGAACATACTCTTCATGTCTGCTGGAAGCACATGGGAAAGGAAGAAAATTATGCTAATTTCAGGTTAGATCGATGATAACCCAGTAAGTTAAATCTAGTTAACTTACAGTCCAGACACTCAAAACACATGACCCTGTAAAATGAAACATTTCATTGTGGTAATCTTGTATTTGTGATGATAATAAGTTAGGAAACAAAGGTTGGAGGTTAGGCTTGTTTTCCCTGTCTGTCTTCTTACATCATCTGTAACCTAAAATTCCCTCTCTTGCAATATCTGTGAGTTAAATCTGCTTTAAGCTATCATCAGTCACCATTTGAACTGATTTTTCTTTGTTATGCTGCCAACAGCTTTTTTTATTTTTTTGTTATGCTACTTTCGAATCATAAAGTAAGATAAGACAAAAGAAAATGCTAGGCTGTACCATCCTCTTTCCTTTGCCAGCACAGGATTAGAGGGTTTGATTAGCAAGCCTTGCATTGCCGTGTGGGAAACTTGGTTGGATTCCCTTCCTTGATGTCTCAGATGGTGTCTGTGCATACGCACAGGTGATGTGTCAGTGGGCTGATGCTCCGCTTCGACATGTCTCACCAGGTTGTGATGCCTGACTCATTCTCTCTTGGTTGATTGGGTATTTGTGCCACAAACATGACACAGTGAGGAATAAAGGCATTTAAGGCTTCAAAATCTTCAAAACACTTCCAAGAAGTAAAACTATTCATTCTGAAGGGCTCCTTCCTCATGAAGTGTTACACAATATCTGCTGACTGAATGTGCCTTTGTGCCTTGCCCTCTGCTTTGCAGTGCTGTAAGTTTAGCTCCAGTACACTTGATGAATTCTATTTGTGTTATGTTCACTTATATCTGTCTCTAGTTCACGTTCTGTCTGGCTTTTTAATACATTCCCAAAATTTCCAGAAGATTGGAGGATAGGAGGTCTTCTTCTTCACCCCGTTCCTCAAGAAAAAGTATTGACAGTCAGTTCTTAAAAAAACAGAAGGCATATTTGGTTTCTTTAATAGCTATTTCAAGGTGATTATGCCTTAAGAATCAATCATAGCATTTCTAGTTTGTGTCCCTCTTGTCATCCTTTGGAAGCTGTGCACCAAAGATATACTTGTGTATTTTCCTGTTGTGTTCTCCACCTTTTTATAGTTTCCTGTATGCTTTCAGCAGGCTACAATATGAAAATAAACAAAGAAGTTCTCATGAATTACTCCAAAAAATATCCTCTCTGCCTCCAAGCCATTTTTTGCATAGCTCTCAGAGGCTATCGGCATGGCAGATAAGGATGAACCTGTGCCCACTGGGCTGTCTTGCTCCTTCTTTGACTGAGGGGTTGAACTTACCATGGCACTGCATCCATGTTAATTTGCTGCCACATCCCAACCTGAGATGAAATCAGTAGCTACTTCAGTGGAGAGCCCTGAGACAACAGAGCAGGTGATTCACTTTCCTGCCTTGGCTGTGGGCAGTGAGCCTGCCTGCACTAGTCCATTTGTGGACTACCATCTGCTCCTGCAGTTAAAAGCAGCATTCTGTAATTCCATTTACACTTGCAGTTTCTCTCGTTGCAAGGGGCTCTGCTGCTCCAGAGGACCTGAGTGTGCCTGCGCTCTTCTCTCCTCTGGGGCTGGGAACAATTGCTCACTTTCAACAAGCTGGAAGAGGACAAAAGCAAGGCATTTATTTCCCACTCATCATTACTTCTGCATGTCTGCCAGACCCTTTCACATTGGCTTAGTGATAGGTCCCTGAAAGAACTTCAAAATTAATTTTACACCATGGTTCCAGTTAGCCACATGATAGCTATGTCAAAGACTGTGATGGGCTCTTCTTCTGTTCTTCCTTTTCTCAGATCTAGACAGCTACAGCCATCTAGACAACACTTACGACATGTAGGACATCACACAGGACAACACTTCCTGCAACAACAAAATGCCACATTTAGGTTCCTTGCAAAGACATATTGGCAAATGTCAATTTAAATAAAAATTGACTTTTTTTAAAATTGCAGGTAGGCTGAAGTTTTATGATTATAGCTTAATCTATTATTATAGAGTCTTTGATTTGCCATGCTCACTCTTGACTGGCTGCCTTGTCTAAGATTAGTTAGGCATGAAATAGCTCTACGGTGTGATCTAGTTGGTGAGCTGACAAGGGAGACCATAAACTGAGATTTCCTTCCATCCTCCCTCACTAAAATGAATTTATATCCATATCAGGCATTGAGGAGAGTTGTGTACACAATCAGATAAAGACTGTAGAGGTCCATCTAAGAACCATGTGTGCTGAAGTATACTTTTGGCTTCTGCTCTTCAACTCTGCCCAGTTATATCAAGGATCATCATTCTGTGAAGAAAAACAAAGTAATTTGCTATCACTGTTATGCACAAGAATGCTGAAAAATGTAGGCAAAAGTGTCTTTCAAAGATGATGTTATTCTGGCAGGTAGAGCCTTTCCTTTTTGAGTAGCTCTGCAGTTCTTTGAAATACTAAAATGCAGTCAGCAGTCAACAAATAATATGAAACGTAAGCCTCTGCAGTACTTCTGCTACCCTGCTGTGCTGTCTGCACATTCTTGAGAAGCACTGTGCCTTGCATACAATCTCATAGAGGGCTGTGAGACCTACTAAATAATCAAAGCTGCTGAAAGACAATACAACTCCTGCCTCCTTGGAGAAACATTTAGCAGCTAACACAGCTGAGCAGATGTTTCGGTGACCTTCCATGTTTCCTATTGATGACATGCTTTTTTTTTTTACAGAATTTCTTTTTCCAGCTTTTCTTTTTGGTGTATGAGCATAAATGTGCTCTCATGCTTTTATATCAGTGAAAACTTGACTGTTTGTCCAGCCTGTGAACGCCTGCCATAGATAAAGACTGCCTGGGTCTAGGCACAGTGCAGACTCTGTACAGAATGAATGTTTCTGTTTTGGAAACATTCTGGACTGTTGGAAACTGCTGGACTGTTTGAGGGTAAGGGGTAAATCACTGCAAAAACCAGGGGCTCTTACATGACAGAAATAACCTGTATGAGCTGGGTTGGAGTTACCAGTGTGTGTAAGCCTGCGAGAACCTGAGCAGTGGAAGCAGCAGAAGCTGGGAGAGATAGGGCTGATTAATGCCCCTTCCCACAGCCATTGCAGGGCCAATCTGGCAAGAAGGAAGATAGACTGGTCTACCTGCTCCTAATGGGTTTTAATAAATGCCTTCATAAACTAGAGAATAAGCACTGGTTTAGGTCCTTCCTTGCCTTTTTAGCTTTCCAGACTCATTTCCACTAGTAGTAGATTTACTGTCTTTGCTGTAAGTACCTTCACAGAGAAATAAAAATTCATAATCTACAAAGATAATATATACTAGGATGAAACTGTTCCAATACTGTGCCTGCCAGAGGCCAGACAGAAAGATAAAAAGATATAAAGCTTGCAGCAGTTGTTCATTTCTCCCTTGCGTTTGGCTGCTAAGGAATAGCCATACCTGCTCAGTGGACTGTGCAGGTATTATGAATCTTTGATCTTTCTGAACCTTCTCTGATTTACTACAGAAATATTTCATTATTCTTTTTGTGCTAGTGAGAGGGAGAGGGGGGTGAGCTTCTATAAAAGTATAGTTTTAGCTTTACATTTTCTTTTTTTTTTGTTAAATTCCTAATTAACACACAGTGATTTTGCCGTGTGGTTTGTTCAAGCTTGCTGTCAATTCGTAAAGCCTCTCAATGAAATGGTGCCTTTTTTGCAAAGTGTAATAAAATTTCACTTTAACATGCAGTCAAGCCATACTTATGTCCATTAAACTTGTGTTTCAGCTGTGCTGTCTTTGTTTTTTTATGGAAGCTTGAATAGAGACCAGGGAGAAACATAGTAAGAAATTGTCTGCTTCCTCCCCATTTGTTAGTTAGTTACTGACATCTGGTTCAAATGTATATTCAAGCCCTTCTTTCTCTCCTTCCAATAAAAAAAAACTCTGCTTTTTTCAATGACGAAATAAGTTTTTAAAAACTGCCCACAGAAAATCTCGAGTTATAGACTCATCTTTTTCAAGGAAGAGGCGTTTTAACGTCTAGCCCCGACAGCTTCCATGCGCAGCATACTTCTTGATTTCGTAACAGGCAGAGATTAATGCTGCCCTTCTATTCTGTGCTTTGGGATCTGTGTGTACTCCTCTGTCGTCAACCTCCTCGTGAACTGCTGCTTGTTAGCAGTGAGGGCACAGACGGCTTTGTGTTTGTGAGGCTCAGCTGAAGGACGGGGAGGATGGCACAGATAGCGACACAGACAGCTCTGAGCGTCGCTTTGTACCCAACCAAAGCTCACAATGATGATTTTTTTTTCATTTCTTTTTCTTTTTTTTTCCTTTTTTTTTTTTTTTTTTGCAGGAATGTGTAATTCTGCAGTAAAGAGCAGACTCTGCTCCCAGTTGCACACAGCCTAAAGCATTTGTTCTGTGCTGAGGAATTTGGGACTTTTTTTGTGCAACTTTGGGTTGCAAGGAGTAACTGGCCTTGTCTTGCCACCAGATTGACTTTTGTTAAATACATAACAGTCATAGAAAAACAGTATTATTATGATCCCAAACAGAGTAACTAGAGAACCTAGAATTAAAGACCACTGTCTCATTCAAAGGGCTGGATAAGTATTGTTTGTATCATGTATTACTATTCAGTATTTTGTTTTCCTTCCTCATTCATGCTTTGTTACTGTGCCCAACTAAGTTCCCACTCTGAAGTGAGAGTTCTCAGTTTCTTTCTGAACTAGCCAAATTTTATCACTGCAATATATCACAGTTTGAAAAAACTGTAGCTTCCATGCAATATTTTATTTACTTCTGTTCTGTGCATAAGTACAGAATGTTAAATCAGAAGTAACTCCACTCATTTTAGATCTGTCTGAGATGACTTAAACTTGCTGTGGTTTGAGTTTGGGGTTTTTTTGTCATTATAAACTCCCATCACAGCTTGCCTCCAATGGTAGTCACAGCCAGGAATCCTGCAAATCAGACCCTTGGATCCCAAACTGGGCAATCAGTTAGGGTTGCATCCCAGTGACTGTGTCAGTAGTCAAAGAGGATAACAATTGAGAGTAGGCACAGCCCCGAGTGAGCCCATGGAGAAGGAACACTGTGTGATATCTGTTAATTTAACATCATCTCTTGCCCTTAGTGACTATCTGAAGTACAGTTACTGGCTCTGTGCTCTAGAGCAGTGGTTCTTGTGTGCTGTTGAATGCTCCCTGATGCAGCTCACAGTCTCTGCTGCTGTGTGATGTCCTGGCACATGCTGACTCCATGGAGGAGGGCACCTGACTTCACTCAGCTCCCCCCAGCCCTGAGTTTCTTTTGAAGCAAAGTGGGGTTCCTGTGAGGGAAAGTATCTGTGCAGCTGGGGAATGCATCTTCCTCTTGGTTAGGCTGTGGCTGACAGGGAAATGCTGAAGACAGGATTTGCATGGTCTGTGGCAGACTGGGGATTAAAAAACACATCTTCAACTCTCCATATGCGTGCCTTGGCATCAGTCACAACACACTTTCCAGCATCAGTTAACTGAGCAGCTTCCCACTAATTTTTCAGATATCCTTAGCCCAAAGGTGTTGGCTGCCAGGCTCCTCTATTGCTTTGCACCAAAAGGGGCTCAAAGTGGACAGGCCGAGGAATTCAGCTTTAGTATGCTGGCATGTTTCTAATGTGAAGCATTTTTCCAAATGCTTGTCTGCTGTCAGGTTTCCTGTGGCTACCCATGCTGTCTGCCAGGTGTAGCTTTATCACTCCTACAAATTGTAGTCTTAATCCCAGAGGTACTTTAAAGTCTGTGGGAAAAGAGATTGCCAAAATTTTTCAAGATTAGAGGGTATGTCTATAATGGAAGCTTTAGATACCTTCAGTAAGCAATTAAATTTACAGAGAAGAAAACCTCTGGAGCTACTCAGCCCAAAACCCCTTCCCTGCTCTGGGCATCCTTCAGCCATGAGTTCCTCTGAGAGCTGTGAAGGAGATTCTGGGTGGTACTGCTAATTGTGCTTCAAGTCCAGCCTCCTTACGTGGACTCCAGCCTCCTCACTGTCTCCTGTCTAAGATGGAATGCTGCACAAGGCAGACCTTTGGTCTGACCCAGAGAAGGCACTCCTGCTGTGTTACACTATAGGAAGGGCTTCCTCAGGTCAGGCCAAAGGTCCTATGGCTTCTACCCTAGTGCTGGTCTCCAAAGCACGTGAATTGTCTTGGTTGAACTTCAAATCATAGCATGTCCCAAAGCAAACGCAAAGTTTGGAAAACTCAGCTGATTTTGGAAGCATGGTGAAGGTTATTGAAACATGGGAAGAATAGAGACCTGCAGTGAGAAGTACCAGCATCTGCAGTTACCCTGCTGATAATACTTCAAAGTTACCATGACCACTTTAGAAAGACAAAACACATGGAAGGATATTAAAGGAAGTCCTCTGCCTTGCAAGTTGATATTCAGGGTTGCAACCACGGAGCTGGAGCATACTGATTAAAGGCTGTGCCCCTGGCAGCAGGCGCTGGGGATGGGCAGAGCCTCTTGCTCTGGCACCTCTCCTGGGTGGGGTTTGAGTGGGTGGGTACCTGTGTGTGCCCACACCTGGCAGGGGGGTGGGACAGCTCCCTCTCATGGGGCGTCAGGGCTCGCTGAGTTTGCGTTCGTTTCCTCCTCTGCTGTTGCGGGGCCCAAAATAGTTCAGTGTGAGTGAATTCTCCAAATGTGTCACAGAATTCTCAGGCCTGATGGGATGTAAAGGGGCAGCAGGGTGTTGAGCACAAGAATGCCGAAGGAGTGAGAAAATATTTCTGTAGGTGGCTGACATCCTCGTGTACTTGGATGTATTTTAATGAAGTTGAGCGCTATTTGGGAACAATAATCCAGTGGCTGCATGCATTGCAGATTTTAAAATGTGATTTACAAGAGTGGCACCAAACATAGATTTTATTCAACCTTTTTCTCCTTTTCTAGAGTTGTTTCTTACATCAAGTCTTGCTGAGATCAGCTTTAACTTAGTAGTAGTTACCATTTCTGAATTTGGAAAGATGACTTCACTGATTTTAAGCTTAAGTCATGCAAACAGTAAACTGTCTAAGCTTTTCTTATCTCTATATTTACAAAATAAGTTTTTAAACTTTGTGTTCATAGTGCACACAGGTGATTGAGGTGCCTGGCTGTCCCTGGCAGGTCTGCCTGGAGTGGCTCCCTCCATGTTAGTTCTTGCCTTTTACAAGACATAGAAAATCACCAAAGTTTTCATGCTCGGGGGAGGTAAAGTTAGCAAGAAGTACTTCTTTCTCATGCTCTTCTGAAGACAGACACCTTCAAAAGGATTTTAAATGTGTGTGGTTTAATATCTCATGTTAGCTAAAGTTCTCAGAGGGCTTAGTTTATGATTAAGGAAAGTTATATGCTGTTCCATTCTTAGAGAAGCCCAGGGATAAAAGGGTTTTAGCCTACCATGTTAAATAGTTTGATGATGCTAAAAACAAACCCAAACACCTTATGTTTATTGTTTTGGGGTTTTGTAGTAATGGGTGTGGTTTTGTTCTGTAAAACTTTTAATATTAAAGGCCCAAAAGTGCTATCTGTACAGATATGACACTGAATTAAATACACAAATGCAAATGCCTCCATAATTATTTACCATTTCTAAAGAGCATGTGATAAACCAATCTTTTTTAATTTCACTTTGGCTGCCACACGTTCTTTTCATTCCGAGCCAGTGAAAGTGGGTGTCTTTCATGGCAGGTTCAGGAGACTCTACAATCTTTCGTCTTCTTGTTTGGTTGCTAATAACTGGAAAAATTGACCGAGCAAAATGGTGAAGAAGTTGAGCCAGCAGTTGCCACAGTGACAGTTGTCCAGTATAAATATCTTACAATTCTTCTGTTTATCATCTGTTTTCAGGGCAGTTTAAGCTGCTGGAACAAGACCGAGATATTAAGGAGCCAGTGCAGTATTTTAACAGTGTGGAGGAGGTGGCTAAAGCATTTCCTGAACGAGTTTACGTCATGGAGGAAATAACATTCAACGTTAAGGTAGTCCCTGAATAAATATTTATCCCTGTCTAAATGATTAACTGTTACAACCTTTATATACATGGCAAGTGAGCAACAGCGCTGAGTGGGCAGTGTTATTTTTGAGACAAATGAGCCTTTAGTTTTCCACATTCAGTGATGGTGCTCTTTGGGATCATTTTTGCAGTCTTAAATCAACATGTCCTCTAAGGGCTCTCCTGCCCTATGGCACTTTGGGGAGCAATCCTGATGATCCATTCAATAATTCATCTAATTAGGATGCTCCTGCCAGATTTTAAACAAATGTTGTTTGTTGCCCCCTTTCTCCTCCCCCTCCAGCAGTCTGAATTTCATTCTCTGCTAAGCAGCAGCTGCTCAAATCCCTCTCCAGAAAGCCTCATTCTCAGAGAGCACACAGGGTGAAATGATGGGGTTGCTTGTCTCAAAATTACTGCAGCTAAATAGCATTGTGAATAAAATAACAAAAAAAAAAAAGAAAAAAAGACACAGTTATTCTCTGTGTACATGTGTGTGTGTTTGCATGTGCACACCTCTTGGGCTCATGAAGGGGTCACTGATCCCACGGGAGGGTTTGCTGTCACCAAACACACTGCAGTGCCATGTCATGAAACAGTGAAGGCACAACTTGTTCTTCTGTGTCCTACCTACGTGTGTGACACTGCACAAGGTAGGTCAGTGCTGCCATGAGAGCAGAGTGGTCTTCAGGCTCTTCTAGTTTGTTTGAGCAGCAGCACCATCTCAGGCTGGTAGAAGAGCATCCTAGAGCTGAGGTGCAATGGTGTAGATCCACATCGTGTACCCTACAGCCAAAAGAGGCTGATACTGCTGGTGCAAAACCAGTCTGGAGTTTCCTGGTCCTATGTGTATCAAGATGGGCTTTGTATAGCGACCTTTTAATGGCTTTTTCTTCTTTCTTGCACTGCTACAGTTGGAAGACACCAACTAGTTCACAATTTTTATAGGTGTAAGTGCAAGAGCTCATCAGTTAATTTACTCAGTGACAAAGACTCACACCTTGCAAGACATTAGGTTGTTTTCATTTGTGCTCTGCACTAACCTGAGCCTGTAAAACAGAGGTTTTCATGAATGAAGGCTACGTGAGAAAGTTGGAACACTTCTGTATCTTTAGGCAAGAGAACAAGAAAATTTCATTTCTGCTCAGAAAAAATACTTGGGACTGCTAGCCTTATCCAGTCCTGTGCTGTTATTTCTCATTTGATCAATGACCAAACCAAGAGAATGGCACAGTAGAATGTGCAGCTTTGATTTTCTAGTGTGAGAAGTATTTGTCTACAGGCTTGTTTAAACATAAAATGCCCTATCTTAAGTTTAATATGAGTGTTTTTAAAACTGTTTGTCATATGTAGCAAACTGAGAAATAAGCATAACTTACTGTTAGATATCAGATCCATTTTTAAAAGGTTTTATAGTGATACTCCTTAATGTAAATAACAGTAGTAATAATCCAGGTTTAACCTAGTTACACAGTTATCTTGGCAGTATTCCTCTTGGCAGTTTTTCCAGTTTCATAGAAGTCTATTCCAAGGTTATCATCTTCCAAAAAATAAATGAACTTAGCAGGATTTATTAAAGTGTATAATAACCCTTTACATGCAAGAGAATTATGTACGCTAAAATTTTAATACAGGAGAGATTCTGTCAAGCTGATTAGAGCAAAGGGAGGAATACCAAGTACGGTTGATTTCTGTCCAGTGCAGCGTGTCTGTTTAAATTCAGAAGAAAGTATCAGAAGGTAGCTAATCCGATATAAAAAGAAAAAAAAATGCCTAAAATATCTGATGAAGCACTTAAGATGAGAAGGAGCTCTGAAGTTTGGGAATTCTTTCATGTTGCAAACACTCAAGTCTTCAATGGATAATTTTTGAAGAAGGAGCCTGTAGAGTTACAAGGTGACCAGACAGTCACTGCGTGCTTCTGTTGAGGTGTGCCTGCATGTGCCAGTACACCACAGCTATGGTTCCACTTGGTGTGAGCCTTGCTCCTGTGTGTAAATCCTTGGCTGCTCCAGCAGGGTTTCACAGCCACCTCGGCAATCTGCCTTCTCGCTGTGGCGGGCTGCGAGATCTTTTCTAAGAGGCTTGCTTTATTTTTGCTTCTTGGAATAGTTGTTGAAGGGAAGAATCAACCACCTTATCCTGGGGAGGCAGAGGAGATGGTTCTTCCTTCCCTTCCTTCCCCATGGTTTCACAGCTGGACAGGCTTTCTGGGCAGTGTCCTGAGGCAGGGGGTTGAGGACCCCTGGGTGTTTGAAGGACAGCTGTGATACATGCCAGCAAGTGCAGCTAGGAGGGAAAGGTGGTATCACTTTTCATAGGATAGCAAACAAAAATCTTTGGTTAAATAAAACTTTTGTAATGGCTAAAAGCACTTAGTAACTTTTTTGTCCCTGCTTTCTGCACTTGGATACCCAGTAGGTTGTCTCAGGCGGTGGCCAGCAGCATCTACAGGCACAGCAATTTAGAGAGTGCTGGGGATAAGTGATTTTCCCCCAGTCAATAGTTTAATCTGCTCCTGATTGAAAATTAGAGGTATTCTGTCCTTTCTTCACTGACCAGATAGGTGAGAACCTTTTTTGTATTAATATTCAGTGCATAATTGAAGAAGATTTTGTTTATGTTACAGCGTTATGCTACAAAGATAAGAATTTTTTTATTCTCCATTACTAGGAACAAAATACTAAAAAAGGTTGAGCTACCCCAGGGCCCCATCTTTTGCTCAAGCAACTGCAGTAGATTCCTGCTCTCAGCTGCTCTGGTCCCATACAGATGGCAGTGTGTACAAACACCCAGGAAGCTATTTGCACTAATACTTAAAAACAAAACAAGGAACAAACCCCCCACATTGCACTGAGGGCAATTCACGAAAAGTTCTCTTAAAAAAGCAGGAGTACTTTCTGATAGATTGAACATTGGACAAGCCATGGATTCCTTCACTCTAAAAACCAGCCTACTTAGTCTTGCAGGACCCTTCAGATTTTCCAGAATAACATTTTTGTCCTGAAGATATCACTTGGTCTCTGGAGAGTCTGTAAAGCTGTTTGCAGACACTTTCCAGAATGGAGAGGTGGGGTAGTGAATTAACCTTATAATGATTATTTTCTTACCTATCAAGGATATTGTATGACTGGTGTGAACTTTTGATACCTGATTTGTTCATCTTTTTTAATACAATCCTCTTTTCACAGTGATTTAACCATACAGTGTGCATTTTGGCACAGAAAAAAAGAAATCTGTAGTGAAAACTTTGCTCTTTTCTTTTTTTTGGGGGGGTTTTTGGTTTTTTTTTTGGCAGATGTCAGTGCAGTACAGTGGAGCAGAATTGATCTCCTGATTGCAATTCTAATGGCTCTGATAAACTCACCCTGAGTTGCCATAAAGCACATATTTAGTAGGTTGTAACCTACAGTGACATTCTTAAGTGCTGCAGTAGTGACTTTGTTGAAACAAGGTAGTGTTTAGGTTTTGGCTCCAGGCTTTCAGGCAATTTGTAATACTTCACCTCAAGAATTAGTGCTTTAGTGGCCTCATGGCTTGATGCCAGCCTTATGAAGCAGCAAGACTCAGCTGCAAGAGGTTTGGGGTTTTTTCTTCTTTTTACCCCTGGTACACACAGGCTTGACACCTCGGTGTCTTGCCTTGACAGTGCAGTGCTGTGGCTGCCTCTTTTCTTCCTGGAAAAAGGTGGGTGGCTTGAGTAAGAGAGAAACAGAGGAAGCACAGCTGCTGCTGCTGCTGCATGCCTGCGTTGAGGTACCTGTGAGGGGGATCCTGCTCCTAAAGGATCGCCAGTGCCTTAGTGGCTCCTGACATCCTGCATAAAGTGGTGGTTCCTGTTACAGCTCTGCGGGGTTACCTGCCACGTTTTGGGGCAATTTTAGAACACTGATTTATTTGTGGCATCCTTAAAGAGCATTGAAGCCAGCTGTTAATGTAGCAATTAGGCAAAGTCCCTCTTATCCCAGAGGGAGATAAATGTATGCTAGCATGAAGACTTTTACTTGCTGATTCTGTCTTGGGAAACAGACATTTATGAAAGAAAAATGGGATACTGTCTCACTGAATTTAGCCAACTTCCTTGAAAACGTTTCCTCATTTTTTTTGTCTGCTAACAACTTTTCTGTAGACTCTGTTTTATATTTTAAAAATCTTTTTCCATTTTTGTGACCTGTAAAAAAATATATGTATATCTAGTATATATTATGTCATAAATATATGTGTGGTGCTATGATTGGTCCCTTGGCTCTAATAGTATAAACCATACACTGTAGCTATGAATCAGAGACCTCACAGTTACAAAGAACTCTACCAAAAGAAGAGAATCCTAATTGTATTTTTAAAGTGAATGCAAAGCTTGCATTACTCTAATAAAATCTAGCAGGTATACCAACCAATATAAAGCCACAAATCATTTTTATAAAGCTGTTTACATGTGTCCAAGTAATTAAAGATTCTGCTTCGAACAATAACAATTAGAGCAATTGGAGTCCAAGGCAGCACACTGACTCAGGTGTTACTGAAATCTGTTACTCCAAGTTAGCCTTTCCTTCATTCATTGTTCCTTGCTTTCCTGATGCCTGTCTTCTGCAAGAGTTACAGTTGGCTTTTCAACATTACTAAAATTGCATGAGTCTTAGCATATAAAATATTTTAGTGACTTTACCCACTGCTTTGGGTTAACACTGTTTTTCAGTGTGTCTGGTAAGGTGTCTGTATGTCTGTAACCTTTCTGGTCAGCATCCCAGCATCAACAGTGAACAGATAGTATGGATCAACATCTGGCATTGGAAGGGAGAAGGCAGGTACAACAGGGAGGAGGTTCTGGTTCTGTGGGTCTTGTGCTGTCATTGTTCAGCTTGAACACCTACTAGAGATTCCCAGATGGCTTTGGAGTGTAGCGTGGCAAGCACTGCCTCTTTCACAAACCTGGGAGCACTGATTATTCTCACCTGTTACCAGTGAAAACTGGCTGGGAAGAGCAAAAGAGGGATGAGTGCAAAGTAAAAACTGCAGGAGTTGTTCTTACAATGCATGGAACATTATTGTTAAAATGTATAAAGCCCTCCTTGGATATGTGATGCAGCTAAGTGAAAGCTTCTTGAGTTTTTTCTACCTTCTATAGCATTACCTCTTTTCCAGAGTTATTGTGAGACTTTTAAGAGTTTGCCACAAAAACGTATGATTATTTTTGCATTATACTGTGATCTGGACCACCTTAACTCTGCCACTCTGTGCTGCTGTCTTCTGTCCATCCTATACCAGTGATACACTGTGTCTCACCTGCCAGCTGGGAGCTGCCACTAGCAGGTCCCAGTGTCTGAAATTGTGGAGGGCTCTGCTATTGCAATTGCAATGTGCAGGAAGCAGAGGGTGCCCAGAGAGTGCTCTCTGCAGGACTGTCAAGATTCAAATCCTGCTGGGTCGGTGCTGAAAGCTTAGAGGGCAGAGGGAGATGGGTCTGGTGTGGGGCCACCCATTCTGCCTTCTAGGAATAATTTATGATATGCACTTTTATGTTGTCTATAAGTGTACTATTTGGCATAGAACCATAGAATCATTTAGGTCAGAAAAGACCTTTGAGATCATCAAGTTCATCCATTAACCCAGCACTGCCAAGTCCACCAGTAAACTATGTACCTAAGTGCCACGTCTTCACATCTTGTAAATGCTTCCAGGAATGGTGACACAGCCACTTTCTGGGCAGCCTGTTCCAGTGAATGACAACCCTTTTGGTAAAGAATTTTTTCCTGATTCCAATCTAAACGTCCCCTGGTGCAACTTGAGGCCATTTCCTCTTGTACCATCTGTTCTTAGGAAGTACTCTGCATGACTGATTCCTGGGCTTCTGGAGGTCCTGAGAAGTTCACTAAAGGCAGTGCAAAGCCCGGCTGAAGTTCATGGCTCTTTATTGATTTTTGTATGTTTTGTGGTCGTTGAAAAAGTGAAATGTTTGAGTGAACAAGACGGAGCAAGTCTGATTTTCATATGTCATTGCTACAAGGACAAAGTAAAGATCATTTAGCTCTGTAATATGCAAAACAAAAGCTGAGCGATATCTGTGCACTATTATGTGTATTGAAAGAGATATATATGATATGTATGGTGTATCTTTGTTGCTAATAATTCTGGAACACATATTTACCTACCATTTACCTACCTATTTTAAAGTATAATGAGCCTGCTGGGATGTATCAGCAGTCTTAACATCACCATAGTAGAATTCAGTGGATAGAGATAAATTTTGTGCCGTCTTAGACTTCTAATTTCATGTTTTCATTTTTTATATATATTTTATTTTATTTATAATAAAATATTATTATAATTTTGTCCAAAAAGTAAAGAAGAATGCAGAACAATATTTTTCTCAGAGTGCTAAAGCAGAACTATGACATCATCTTTCTTTTCATAAAATATCATAGAATATACTGAATAGGAAGGCACCCACAAGGAACATCTAGTCCAACTCTTTGCCCTGCACAGGACACCCCAAGAATCATACC
>VZRF01015747.1:363753-609712 GCA_013396875.1 Vireo altiloquus
CAGGACCCCCAGGTCCCTTTCTGCAGCCCTGCTCTCCAGCATCTCATTCCCCAGTCTGTGCACACAACCAGGGTTAAATTCAGCCTTTTTCCACCTGTAATTATCATGTTACTATATTTTTTTAACAATGAAAAAATGTTTTTCAGTCTTTAATTGAAAATAACTTTGTCTTTAAACATGCCTGTTGACTCTAAAAGTCCATTTGTTTTTTGGCTGGTTGAAATGGATAACATTAGTAAGCAGCTGCTCCCCAAGACTTTCATTGTGAAGCTCAGCCGTTTAGTTACCTCTGTGGTTTCACATCTGACCCACAGTTTCCTCCTACAGTGGCTTGTTTGTTTGTGAATCTCCAGGGAACCCCCACAGGAGCTGCCACAGCTGTATGTTGTGACACCTCCCTCGCTCCAGTGTCCCACAACTAGTGAGGAAAAACTGTGACTGATGGTGCAGCATCGAGTGAAAAGTCCAGCAGTGTAGCTGGCTTTGTCAAAGCAGCCATTTGCCGGGGACTCGTTGATTCTAGAAACCATTATTCTTAGAGAAAGCACACTCTCAGAAAGAGAAGGGGGATATTGCATGGTACAGGCACAGAGTCCTGTGTGTCCTCAGCCCTTATCAGCCCCTTGAAGGCAGGGCTGTGTGGCTGCAGCTCCAATGCAGCACTCTGTGACAGTTCGAGGAGGAAGCAGCAATGAATGTCGCACGGGCGTTACCAGCAAAAAAATCCTGAATGCTTTCCTTTTGTTTCGTGGTGTTTCACAATGCTGTCAGGCCAGTGGTGCAAACTGTGAATGAGCATTACGTACCATAAATCCTAGTAGTTTCCTGGATTAGACCAATTAGTGTTTGTTTAGATAATTCAGGGTTTGAATGACTTCCTCTCCGGAAACCCCAAGCCTGAAGTGCTAAGGCGGCACACCTCGCCTGAGCTGCCTGTGCAATTGCCTCGAGAGGCTTGCAGAAGATAATCACAGTTCTGCAAATACAGGAGAATTGCAGGTCACGTCTTACAAGAGGAAGCATTATTCACAGCGCTCGTCAGTTATTAACTTACTGGAATCACAGCTTTCATTTCATGCAGTGGCTATTGTGTGATGATACTAGGGTTTGATGCCTGGATTTTGAACTTCGCTCAAGTCCGTGAAGTCTTTAGGGGTTTCAGAGGTGAGGAAGGGATATACAATTTTAGCATATGTTTTCATTGGCAATTTCTTTAGTATGTTCAATATTCTGAAATAAAAATGGTCTATAACAGACCAGTAGTGTTTATCTGGTGCGCCTTCATTTATGAGTAGGAATCTGCTGCTACCAAAGAATTGGGTGGGTTCTGTTAGGTCCCTGAAAAGGGCTTTTCATGTTAAACCACTCAAATATGAGGCAGAGCAATCTTGTCTATAAAGAGTTATTTCAGTCTTAAGGAAGTAACTTCGGGAGCAAATGAGCTTTGGACATCTGTTTTGTTGGGGGTTTTTTTCCTGGTACAATTTCCATACTAGAAAAGCTCACACATGGCTGTGCATATGTTGTTTAATCTCTTAAATTGCAATTATGATCAAAAAATAAGGAAGGAAGTCTATGACTAGGAGAGCAAAGCAGGGGGGGAGTTAGGCATATGGGATAGACCGATATTCTTGATTTCTCCTTCAGGGAATAGATGTCATCTGTCATTCCCCTAGCCTGGAAAAGATTATATCAAAGGGATATGCTTCATCTGTAATGATGAGATCACCTTTTCTGCTCCTCAGGGAGCTGAAGATGGTGAAAGAAGTTTGTTTCCCTCAAGAGCCTGGCAAATAAGTTCTAACAAACAGCAAAAACAAGGGTGTGGGGAAAAGATACCCAAGGGAATCCAGACATGGTCTGTCATAGCTGTATGACACAAGTGGCTGTTTGCTGGGATATGTGGATTTGCCCTTTCTTTAAAAAATTGTAATGCTTGTTCTCATGCCTTCTTTGGCAGTTTGAGGTGGCTCTTTCCTCTCAAGATGCAGGAATGTGCTGAGCAATTTTAAAAGGTTACTTAGCTGAGTTTCATGTTAAACACCTTGCACTTGACCAGTCGGCTTTTCAAATAAAGTTACTTTTGTTTTTTCCAATACATAATCTTGTAAGTTCAGTCTCAGGAGATTTGATGTGATTTGAAGTATTGTCTTCATTGGGGGAAAACCATATTTTTTATTATTATTTTGCAGGTAGCGTCAGGTGAATGCAATGAAGACACTGAAGTTTACAACATTACCCTTAGTACTGGGGACGAGCTCACTTTAATGGGGCAAGCAGAAATCCTATATGCAAAATCTTCCAAGGAGAAGTCACGGCTCAACACCATCTTCAAAAAAATCGGGAAGCTTAATTCAATTAGCAAGCTAGGCAGAGGCAAAATGCCCTGCCTCATCTGCATGAACCACAGGACCAACGAGAGCATCAGTCTCCCTTTCCAGTGCAAGGGCAAGTTCAGCACCCGCAGCCCACTGGAGGTGCAGATGCAAGAAGGTGAGCACACGATTCGCAATATAGTAGAAAAAACCAGGCTGCCCGTTAACGTGACGGTGCCGAGCCCTACACCAAGAAACCCTTATGACCTGCATTTTATCCGCGAGGGGCACAGATACAAGTTTGTCAACATTCAGACCAAGACTGTGGTAGTTTGTTGCGTGCTTCGTGGAAAC
The DNA here is from genome assembly GCA_013396875.1 of Vireo altiloquus. NCBI lineage: Eukaryota > Metazoa > Chordata > Aves > Passeriformes > Vireonidae > Vireo > Vireo altiloquus. Next base: position 366,423 of record VZRF01015747.1, read on the forward strand.
AAAATCATTCCCATGCATTTTCCCTTGCACTTGACGCTTCCAAAATTTATTCTCCCTGACAGTGTGGTGAAGGGGGAGCTGTGGCACGAGCCCCTCATCCAGCACTGGTTTAATATATGCCAGGAACAGTTTGACATAGACGAGTATTCCCGTGCCGTGCGAGACGTGAAGACGGACTGGAACGACGACTGCAAGAGCCCGAAGAAGAGCCGGTGCACGGGGCACAGCCACGTGCCAAACTCCCTCAGCTACGCGCGCGACGAGCTCACCCAGTCCTTCCACCGGCTCTCCGTCTGCGTCTATGGGAACAACCTGCATGGGAATAGCGAGGTGAACCTCCACGGCTGCAGGGACTTGTGTAACGAGTGGGCCCTGTTCTCTCACGACGCTCTTCAGTACCAGGAGTCGGGGGACAGTAGCAGCGATTACCTTTTCCCTGAGGTTAACGAAGAATCGATGTTTCTGCCTACGAAACCAGAACTTCCTTACGAAGAGCTCTGGTTGGACCAAGGGTCTGGAAAGGGTGGTGATCAGCCTCTCTCTTGCTCGCTAAGTGAGAAGAACAAGTGTGACAACTACAGAGGATCTTTCCGATCCAAGTGTGGTACCACATCTCTTCCTGTGCCTGCAACTGTCGGAACAACCACAAAGTCTTCAGATGTTTCCCTACCTCCACCTCCAGTGCCTCCCAAATCAGAAGCAGTAAGTCAGGGTTATTTGTGTTTGTTTGTTTCTTTTTTTAGGCGGTGAAGAGTTTGCATGCAGATCTTCTAAGGGAATACTTGGTGGAGTGGGGAAGGGCGCATACAGGGCAAGGGAACAGTCAAACTTCACAAGATGTGCAACTTCAGCTAGTTTCCTCCTGTGTGCCAGTCATGTCTTAAAAATCACAAGAGTATATTTAATATTACTGATCTAGTAGCTTAATCCTGATACTTTCAGGTAATATTTATTTTGGGTTTCTTGCTCACACTAACAGGGTCTAAGAATTGCTGAGTCACTTCATTCTCTTGCTTTCCATATCATCTCTCCACGTTTTCTCATACTTGCTGTGGCCAAAGTGTGTGGGGCATGACTCTGCTTGGAACTGCCTCAGATGACCTTAGTGTGTCTTCAATTAACAGGTTCTGATAATGAGAACATCTAGAATTTTTACAGATTTTAACTGTTTGTTAATGAGATATTGTCTTCTCTATTATGACCTTATAGCAGATTTTGAAGAATATTCTGGCACAGCCCTCAAGGAAGCTTTATCAAACTAGACCTGAACTAATTACTCTGTACTGCTTATTGAAAGAAAATATGTTTAAATAGGAAGTCTGAAGAATTGATAAATGAGCCTTCAAGAGAACTCAGTTTTAAACAGAGCATGTTTCCTGGACTAAGGTTTTTAATGAAAACTCATGGGAGAAATAATTTCTGCAAACCTGAAATGTCACGGAGACTTTGGAGGAAAAAATGCAAATACCCTGTTTTATCAACACGAGCTTATGTGGACTGGCTGGAGAATCTTCCTGTTATGTGCTCTCTTGACATAGTCCTAAACATTATTAAAAAAAAAAAAGGAAAGGAAAAAAGAGAACATTCTCCAGGAAAGACTGTCTAGGAGTCTTTAGCAATATGCCAATGATACCTACTTATATCGCATGAATCTTGGTGGATATCATTATTTATCAAATCTGTTTTGCAGGGGTTTTTCTGAAATGAAAAAAAAAATCATTCCGCCTACAAGTTGTGTGGTGATTTCGAGACCATGGCTGTACAGTAAATTAAGACTAATTTGAGACCAAACTGCAGCAAACCATGATGACCCCATACCTTTCCTCCTGCCATCTAACAGTCCAGTAGTGTTGGCTGTAGCCTTTCCCTCATGTGACCCTGAGTCAGGTCGCAGCCTGGTTGAAAACTAAGTTGTGTTCATTCGTGCTAGGTTAGCCTGCAGTGGATTTCCATGGGGATGCCCCTGGCCAGGCTCTGTGCTTCCTGGGGAGGTGCAGTGAGGAGAGGGGAGGAGGACATCATGCAGGCACGAAATGCCCAACTGCAGCCCTCGGGCCATGCTGCCAGAACTTCCCCCAAAAGCAAATGCAGCGGCTTGAGCAGCCAGGAAAGGCAAGACATTGTGTCTTCTTAGCAAAGTGTTTACGTGCGATGTTAAGTGCAGGAACCCAAGAGCACTTCCTTGCCTCTGAGGTCAGGTTTGCACTGACACTTTGTCCAGACTCTTGGGCGAGTGCCCAGCACCACCATATGGGGATGAGGCTCCCTGGCAGCCTACAGTGACGTTAACTGGCGTGGGGCTGGTCCCACCCTCCTCCAACTCCTCCTCCTCCTTTCCCAGACACATCGTCCTGGCTTCTCTTTTGTGCTGGCTCTGGCACTCCTGTGCCTGGGCAGGCAGCCAGGTCTGGATCTGGAAAATGATTAGTTTCCTGCTGATTTCTGCACGCTGAACTACTTCTGCACAGGGTCAGAGGAGTGCTGGAGTGCTGAGGAGTGGGTGGTGGGGGATGAAGGCTACCCTCGCAGCAAGGTGAGGGCAGCCCTTGTGTCGTGGGGGTGCCAGCTGCCTGGGGCATACCCGAGACATGAGGGTCTTGTGTCATCCTGAGGTGTGGGCAGTGGGGTGCTGGGAGAGCTGTGGAGCACCTGCACAGCATTGGTGTGGACCCTCATCCTTGGGGAATCCCCATGGCATAGTGACTCCCTTTTGGGGACAGCAGGGTGACATTTGGGGTAGATGTGTGTGCTGCCCTTTAGAGTTATTCTGGAAAGCATGCAATTTTGTCATGTGTGTCTTACATTACTGAGGTAATGTGTGAGTGCTGTCAGCAATTTCAGTATTGCTTTCTATCCATGTTGGAGAAATAACTACTGCTAAAGATATTAGCTTGCATTTAAACGTGGGCAGGAGGTGTAGCTCCATTAAAAATAAAGCTAAAAAGCTACATTTCCATAGATTATAATAATAATTTAGACTTGCTTTTATGGCTTCCTGGAACAGCTTGGAGTGAGTATCAGTGACCTACTGAATTCATCTGTGGGCTGGGGCTGAGGAGACGTTTGCCTGGTTTTCATGTAGGTATTTATAGAGTAAGTAGATCTCAGGAGCTGCTGATGAACATGCAGTTTAGTCATCACTCTCTCTAGAATGATATTCCATAGCGTTTCTGTATAAAGGTTGGCTGGCAATTGTATTTTTGCACTGAATTTAAAATGTGTGTCCAGGAGCTGTTTGCAGGGCAGGAAAGGACATCTGGATATTTCAGAAGCTGTTCTGGTTTTCTTCTCTCCGGCAGGATGAAGCGTTCTGATATATCACGTGTATTTTCTAAATACCTTTCAGAAAATCAAAGCAGTGTGCAGGCAGAAGGCAGAGGAGGGGAGAATAACCTCTGAATTAAGGCCTGTAAATTAGTAATTGCTTCATTCCCCAAACACTAATTTGCATACAATCAAGAGGCTGTTTTCCTGACTGATGTAAAGCACATCCCTGATGGAGTGCGCCGGAAGTTCAGGCTCCTGTGGGCGAGGAGTGTGGAACTGCTCTGTGTTACGCTCACGGTCATACTGGTGACAGGGCAGGTTTTATCCAGGCAGCCTCAGAGCTGGTCACTGCAATGGGCACCCTGACACCCCAGCGCCCAAGTGGTGATGGCAAGGCTTGGGCTGGCAGCAAGGAAAAGGAGCAGAGGTCTTAAAATCAACATAGCACCTTCCACCACTGGAAACGGGTCGCCATTCCTAGGTCACAGGAGGGAGAGTTGGAGCGTGACAGAACTCAGTGTCGGGTAGGAGTTTCAGGTTGTGCAGTGCAAATGTGTTCTATCTGTATCTGACAGGCATGTGACACCTAGTGCTTCCAGGGCAAAGAGTATTGCCAGCTACGAGCAGCTGCCATTGAGGTCATTGTCCTGTCACACCGTGGCTGTTCCACTCATCTCCCGCGTTTATTTCATTGCCGTTCTCTTGGACCCAGTGAGCGTGGCTTTCCTGAGGCTTCCCCTTGCTCTTGTCAGTTTAATCTGCAATATCTCTCCTTTTTATTCCTCTGCTGGGTTTCCTGGGGGCTGTGTGTGGCAGCTGTAGTTATAGTTTTGTGACAGGGACCAACTGGGACTGCAAACAGGTATTATTTATGGCTTCGTTCTGATCTGCAGCCTAGGTCAGCAAGGGAGTTTGGCACGGTTTGTTATGCCAGCACCTTTGAATGCCTCAGTCTTCCCAGGAAAGAAACACTTTTAAGCTTTTGACCATCTGCTGTGCTCCAAGAGCTCCCCTGAATGGTCTCTCTAACCCCATGGATATCTATTCAATGGCATTCGGTATCAACTTTGCCTATTCTGACTTGGGGGAAAAAAAGGTCTTCAGGCATCCTTGGGGCACAACACTAAAAGGGTTGAAGAGTTTTATGCCTGAATTCAATAACAAACATGAATAAAATTGATTCATTTATTTTCCCCTTTGCTTGACAGAGCAAATAAGAACCCTTAGAACAAGATTTATTTCAGTGTTTTATGCTGTTGGGCATTTCCTGTAATTTTGACTTGTTTTGAATTAGGGAAAAAATGTACTACAGTGTCCTAGGCCCCAGTTTTCCATTTCACAAAAGTACTAAATATGTTGTTGCATTTTGAAAGCACTGAAGTGGATTGCAAAAGGATCCACATTTATTTTGGTTTTAAATAAATTAAATCACTTTAATTGCAAATTATGTGTGCAGAACTGCTAAGATAACTTTTAGTTCTGCAGTGTTGTAAAATTTAAAAATAAACTTCAACTTTCAAACACAAAAATAATTTCTCTTTTCTGATGCATCTAAGACTGTTTCAGACAAGGAGAACATAGAGGTCTCCTCCTGCCCAGGGGAAGGTGGTGAATCATTAAAAATCCTGCCTGGCAGCCTAATTCTCAGCAGCCTTCTCACCTCTAGCCCTGCTAAATAAAGTTGCTCTCCCAAATATGTCCTCATGAGATTAAGTCCTTAATTCCATCGTCTTTTCTATGGGGATGGATCCTGACATTTTGCTCCTACATAGACACACCAAACTAAATTTCAGGTGAGCAGTGCTACAGCTGTGTGTTTTAAGCTGCACAGAGCAGATTTGTTGCCTGGGTGCACTGTTTGAACAGACTCTTATGCCCACACCTTTCCACTTCTACATTTTGGACAGCCTTATCCTGCCCTACTTTGGCAGCTACAGAAGTACTGAAGCTCTAAGTTTGAATCCAGAAGCTGGTAAATATGAGATACATGTACTGTTCCTGAGGGAAGGAGGCTGGGACTTGTCCTAGAGCTGGATGACTGTCACTGGTGAAGTAAGTCAGGAAACATCAAAGTATGTTGAGATCTTTTCATTACATAAGCTTGGTTTATTACACCTAAATAAACAACACAAATGAAATTTAGGCATCATGAATTGCTCCCTACAGAATGTATAATATCAGAAACAGTCTGTCTGATTTTCTGTGTTACTGGAAGGTTCTTGTACTTTTTAAATGAGTGGCTATCAAGCTAGATTGCTAGTAGCTCTACCAGTGACAAAGCATTCTTTTGGACCTCTTTGACAGCTACATACAGTTGCAAAAGTATATACTTTCTCATTTCTCTCTTCTCCTCCCTTTCTAATTATTTCCTTTCAAAGAGAAAGGCAGAACCAGATGTGGTTTCATCTGGTTGAGGCTGCTGTTGCCCAGATTTTCTTGCTGCTTGCTTACATGTTCTTCTTTTGTACAGGTAAAAGAGGAATGCAGGCTCCTCAACGCTCCCCCGGTGCCACCGCGGAGTTCCAAGCCGTCCTCCACCAGTCCTTCCATCCCTCCTCGCACAGTGAAACCTGCACGACAGCAGACCCGCTCTCCCAGCCCCACTCTGTCCTACTACTCTTCAGGACTGCACAACATGTATGTGTCTGAGCCGTGGGAGCACCGAGCTGGCACTTTCTGAGAAAGTTAAATTTAGCACTGTTCTTTTTGAAGGCGCTTCTTTCTAAGGCATGGTGTCAGACTTGCTGAATTTTTGTAAAACGGGCTAACCTGTCAAGTTATTTTTAAAGATTCAAAAGGAAGAAAAGCTCCAGCAGGAACTAGGTTCTACTAGATAGGACACAGCAGTTTATATTAAATACCTGCACGCATTGCTAGAGGTAATATCACTCTTAGGTGACATAGACTGTCTAATTAAAAAATCATGTATAGTTCTCAATGTTTCTTGAAAGGCTTGAATATTCAGACCACCTCAAAGCTAGTTTTTGGGTGGGATTTCAGTGCTGCATGCAGTGCAGCCAGCTCTGATAATCAGGGACACAAAAAGAGTGTGGGAATCCAGAAGTGTGTTGTGCTAACTACATAGGAACCTACAGGGTGGGTGTGATGGAGGACAGAAAGGCCAGCAGACACCACTGAGTGCGAAGTGAGGTGTAGCAGAAGGGGCCAGACAGCTTCCACATCAAACACCCTTCAGCAAAAAACTAACCCACAAACTGGAAAATCCACCCAGGCTGGTTGAAAGTTGACAGTAAATTCTGAATTATGTGGCTGCATAGTTTTTCTTATTGATACAGTGTCCTTCCTTTGGCTTCAGAAAGTATATGCACCTTCTGAAACCTCACCTCCTTTTTGCCTTGGATGTCTTCTTGCCATTATTTTTGGTACCCTTCCAATGACACAATGCGTGGCCACAAACTCATCTGAAATATCCCTGAATTCATTTCAGTCTGGATGCAGTTGGTATAATAACTTATGCTGGAATTGCCTTACTAAGCCATACTGCTCATTTGCAGCTTAATGCTGTGGATCTGGCAATGATCACTCTAGATCAAGGCTGTTTGCTTATTTTGTAAAAGCCTGTTGGGTAGTTCTGTCAAGGTCTGCTCCACAGGAGGTTGAACACAAGACCTCCCAGCATTTGGGGCCCACCAAATTTCTCTGTAGCTAAGAATACATCTGCCTTCCAAAAAACTAGGGAAAAACTAGGAAAACAGAAGTGGAGTCTCACAGGAATGCAAAAGGTTGTGGTGAGGTGGGAGTCAGTCTTTTCTCCCAACTAACAAGCAATAGAATGAGAAGAAATGGCCCCAAGTTGCACAAGGGGAGATTTAGATTGGATATTAGGAAAAATTTCATCATGGAAAGGGCTGTCAAGCATTGGAACAGGCTGCCCAGGGAAGTGTTGAAGTCACTATGCCTGGAAGTGTTCAAAAAAAGTGTAGATGTGTCACTTGGGGACAGGGTTTAGTGTGGACTTGGCAGTGCTGTGTAATGGTTGGATTGATGATCTTAGAGGTCTTTTCCAACCTAAACAATTCTGTGATTCTGTGATTTGCCTTGAACTTCACAGTATTTACATGAAATTCATCTCTACCTGCGTCCAGACCAGATGTCTCCATTTTGGTAGAGCTGACCTATCAGCATCTCTGGTGTTGCAGAGGAAGCTACTAGAAACTTGGCATTGTGTGGAGAAACCAGATTGCTGGTGAAGTTGCTTTGCCATTTCTATCAATGATCTTGTTTTCTGGATCATGAAGGGTTGCAGGCAATATTTTAAACAGAAACAAAGTCAGTATAATTTGTCCTAATAATCTGCCTCTAAAAATGCCTGATACCTGACTTCATCTGTATTTGAGGCTTGTCTTGCATCCTTTGGCACTGAGTCCCAGGGAGTTAATTTTAGTGGAGGATGAATAAGGAAGTACTTCAAAAATGTTAAAATGTTACTTTATCCGTTTTCAGAAATTCGATTAATTTTTGAAATCAATAAATGTTCCAGTTCTAGTACGGAGTTAGAAAACAGAAACAGGATCAATCAATTTAATTGCTCTGTATGGTAGGTTGGTTACAACACCTCACTGACTGTTTCCTCAGCTTGATGGCTTGGTTTGTGAAAGGTGATTTGCACTATGTACAGTACACCAGTTGGCCTTTAAGCAGCCAGAAGTGACCAGTTGATGGTGTATCCCTGTTGAGTGGGGAAAACCCCATCCCTCCCATTGTAAACATCCATCTGCTTTACCTGTCAGACTTATATTAGTGACATAAACAGACAAAAAGTTTGGAAGGCGTGCAATGGAGACTGAGGGATGGTTCGAAAGGGGAAACTGCATCTGTTGGGATGGATGTTTTCCAGTGATGCAGATTAGAGCTGTTTTTAGGCATCCGCATTTTGTATTTGATCTGAGCAAGTCCAGATTGGCTTCCTCTCTGATCCGCTGTAAGCACACAGGGAAGTAATTTTGTGTCCATCCATTGAAAACTATGCTGGTTTTCTGATAGCTGCTCCATTCTCAAGCAGTTTTCACTGAGCTGTCATGGGGTGACTGTTGAGTTTCTTTCTTGAGTAGTTAGTTTTCAGGAGAGAGGGGCGAGTAACAATTTTTTTCAGTTGGTGGTTTCTGTCTGTTCTGTTGAGTAAGGATTTTTATAAGTCTGCTAACTGTTTTTCCAGTGTTCTGGTTTAGTTGGCCAAAATTCCAAAGATCAGCACAATCTTTCACATTTTCTTTTAGGAAGTGGCATAAAATCGGCAAACATTTGCTTTTGATAACAGCTCACATGCTTTTGTTGTCATCTTTGTCTCTTGGGAACACCTGGATATAAACCATCAGTTCCCTTGGACAGGCTGAGCTTGGTTCACCACCTGGAAGTGGATCAGGGTAACTTTCTTTAGGCGCCTTTGAGGAGCAGGTGTTTAATATCAAAGCATTTTAAAGATCCAGACAAGTTACTGTGGGTATGCTTAAAGCCTGATCCTTGAGCACATGCAGCTAGGTCTGCTTACCCTTCCAGCTCAAACTCATCCTCTGGCAGTGAGCATTAACTCACTCTGTGCCTCTGTACTCTGCTCTGGTGCACATGGCCTAGTGCCATGGTGACCTGCCCTCATATGAGCTTTTGCATATCATGACACATCTGTGCTCTATATATATAGAAAAGTACTGGATTAGAACACCTTTCTAGTATATGTGAGGCTGTGGCATCCCTCAGGAATTCAACAGTGAAAAACTGAGTATTTGTGAGATGACACAGAACTGAATTGAGGCATCTACTGTTTTTATGAGCTTGAAAAAACAAGACGTGAGGCTTTTGAGTATATCAGCATCTTGTCAGGCTTGTAGAAGGGGTGAAGGAACTGTCAATGCATTAATTCAAACGTGTTAATTCAAATGTGAAAAGTTCTGCCAGAGGAAAGAAGATTCTTTCCTTGTCACGGTCACCCTCTGACTCTGTCAGATGATTTATGAGTTTATTGAAATGCCAATTTTTTTCTTACTAACAACATCCTTTCTGCTTTGTTCCTTAAGTAATGTCACAGAGAGCGACACCACCAACCCAGCTGAGAGCACACCTGTTTCCTGCTACCCATGTAACATGATGAAAACTGAACCCAAAGAGCCTGAGAGCACAATGCCTTTGGGAAGCCCCTCAGCTGAAGCTCTGCCTTCAAGGCTATCTTGGCCAAACCATTTTTCAGGAACTGCTGAAGGCCTGAATAGGAGTGATTTCCTGCATGATCCAAGCAGGAGCTACAGTTACCCCAGACAGAAGACTCCAGGTACGCCAAAGAGAAACTGTCCAGCACCTTTGACTTTTGACTTTGATGGATGTGAGCTCCCAGCAGGGTACTCCCCACTGACTCCAGCAGAGTGCACAAACGCCATCTCCAGCTGTCCAAAGTCAGCCAGTTACTCTCTAGACTGCACTGATGAGAAAACTCTGGGAGTGAGCAACACAAAGCAGAGCCATTCATGTCCTGCCTTACCTCCTCGGGCACCGAAGTCAAGTGAAGATAAGACGGTTACAGACATGTGTCCCTTGCCACTGAAAATAGATGGTGCCGAGGAGGAGTCACAAACTGGCTCTCCAGACGTCTTGGAAGATCAGTATCTCACTAAAAAGGGCATGCAGGATACGTTCTCTGTGTCTTACCCCTTCTCGTCTCCCCTCCATCTCCAGTTAGCGCCAAGGTCTTGTGGGGATGGCTCTCCCTGGCAGCCACCCACGGACCTGTCTGGACTCTCGATAGAGGAAGTGTCTAAATCGTTGAGGTTTATTGGTCTGTCTGAAGATGTCATATCGTTTTTTGTCACAGAGAAGATTGATGGCAATTTACTGGTTCAGCTTACTGAAGAAATCCTATCAGAAGACTTCAAGCTAAGCAAATTGCAGGTTAAGAAAATATTGCAGTTCATTAATGGCTGGCGGCCCAAGATGTGATGCTGGCTAGATTTTAGTGAAACTGTATGAGGTGTGCTCGATACATTTGGGCTAATACATCACTTCCTGTTTTTTGCACTAAAAATCCTTCTTGTAAATAGTAGTAGAAAAATTGTTACTATGCAGATAAACATTTTTCAGTGGTGAATGGACTTTTTTTTCTATGTCAATAATAAAGGTAGAGAATCTGCAGAGGTGTGCCTTGAGCACCCCTGAACATTCAACAGCTGCTAAAAACTGGACACTAAGGGAACTTTGACTCCATAGTCTGTTAAGACTTAGTCGTATTTATTACTGAACAATTTGATGCTGAAAGACACACACCAATCCAGTTTACAGTTTTGTGTTAACTGCAAAAAAAGATATTTCTTACAGGGTTATTTCTGTTCACATAATATTTGGCAACATGCTGTGACTTGCAGATATACAAAAGCATTGTTTTTGACAGTACATCTGAAAATGTTAAGAATTGCTGTGAAGTGCCACTAATACACTATTCTTGCAGCATTTTTTTTATTAACAGTATCTTCCTGACTATCTGTAACATGGATGCATTTTCCATGTTATTTTGAGCAAAAAGAGTTAAATGTTTTTAAACCAAGAGTCATGCTTAGCTCGTTGCCCAGAGGGGAGGGAGAAGGGGGATTTTCTACTGAGCTGGTCTGCCCTGGCCAATTAAAAGTTTATGACCTGTAGATTTCAAAAGTTGCTTTTGTAGTCGGATGACTGGAGTAAATAGCATGACTTCTGGTCGTGCAGCTTTCTCATGGGAAAAGCAGTTCAGTGCACAGACTCTTTTCTCAGCAGATCCTGCCTCCTGCAGCAGCAGCCTGCTAGCACAGCCCTTGCAGGAGCCGTGCTGTGGTGGAAGGTAACAACTCCTTGTGTTTCCTCTGCTGCTGTTGTGACTGCCTGAAAACACGCTCGGTCCGCTCCCCTGTTCCTGCGGTCGGATCTGTGTGGGAAGGTGATCCTGCTCCTGTGTCATGCCTTTGAAATAAAGCAAGGTGGGAGGGATCGGAAACAGAGCATGGCACGCTGCTGAGAATGGGCTGAGTGAGGTTTTGGACCACGCAACAGGAAATGCTTGTGATCTTTTCAGTTCACCTGTCTTGTTTGCAGTGGGCTAGAAGGATGTGGGTGTCAAAGTGGGAGGGGCTGCAGCATCAAAGGATGTGCTAATTCAGTTGCCCAGCTGCAAAAACTCATTGCAGTAGATGTCACATGGAAGTAGCAGTTAAAAGGGAGCACAGAGATGGTAAGTGGGCATTAATCTGCCCCTGGAGGCCTCTCAAATTTAACTGCTCGAAAGGCTAGGAATAGGATTAACTTTTGATAGTCCTTTGTGGATTTCTTGTAGTTGACAGAGGTGTCTGAAATGTGTCTAAATAACCTTAGGATCCCCCTGCCTTTATATACTGGATTTGAGGCTTTGTGGAGGTCCGCAGGAAACAGTCTGTGTTATCCTTTCCTCCTCAGCAAGTGTGCATGCCCAGGATCCTCAGGTGGTCAGAGCTAGGAGTGCTAGAGCAACTTCACCTGCACTTGCTGCTGAGCAGAGCCCTGTCGAGAGGAACACCATCACCTGCCTTGCTTACCTTTTGGTGTACAAAAATATATCTCCATTGTAGGGCGCATAGTTGGGAGCATCAAGAGAAAATAGAGAGCAGGGACAAAACTGTTAGGTTTGCCTGTTTTCTCAACCATATTGATTGATTAAAAAGAATTTATTAGCAAATAGAGCTTTCTGTTGTTGGGGCAAATTTCATGTCATGTTGTCATGCCGAAGCCAAGATGCATTATTTGTCTTGCAATAATGCAAACCACCAGTTCCCAACCAGAAAGCAAAGCCCTATTGTGAGTACTATAAAGGCAACAAATATCCCAATAGAAAAACATCCAAGACTTCATAAGTCTCTTTTTCGTAAAGTATTGACTTTAAGCAACAGATCAATAGCTTTCTCCAAATGCTTTTTAATTAGCACCCTAAAGTATTTTAGCTGCAAATAAGACTAGATCAAATTCAGATACTGTTCAGATGTGTATGCTTGTTGGTAGACAGATGCAAGTTGAAACCAATTGCCTTTTAAACCTCGCTGTGTCAAATGAGTGTTCAAATTTGAAAGGGCCGAATCTTTAATATCAGGTACTTATCATTGTTTTGCTCAGCTTGTTAATTCTACGTAAAAAACCCTAAAATATCTCAAAAAAAAAAAAAAGAAAATATTGCAGTCTTGGTAACATTAACATTAAATATTGTTTGTACCCCCAGTATATTAACATCCCTGACAAAGTAGTAGTTTTCTTAGACTGTGGACTCACACCTATTGTGTTATCTCTGCTTATCTGCTTGAAGTGGTTATTCTTGCAAAAAGACTGGTGGAATTTGCATTCATGACCGTGGTGCATTAACATCTCATGTGCATAAACCAAAATACAACTGGCCCACAGAAAGGCCTAGAAATGTGCATTGATGGCAGAAGCTGGGCCTGTGCACCCAAATACAGCTAAAACCTCTAACTGCAGACTTGCTGTTGATGGCCTACCAGTTGTCTCGTTCTGGCCTGGCACTGCTTACTCATTTTGTGCATAATGTATGAGCATTTAACTTTTTCTTTTGCCCTTAGCCACTCATCGCCTTCATTTTCCAAGCCACTCCTGGGGATTTAGGTGTTCCTAACATTTGCGTTCTGTGAGTTATATGACCCCAGTGTTGATCTACCTGCTGTGGTGCCCGAGCTGGACTGAAGTATCTGCTCCAATGAATTCAGTAGAGTGATGAGCAAACTGAGCAGGTGGAGTGTTATGGCTCAGCCTTTGGATCCTAGGTTATGGAAAGGATTACTTTTCAATAGGTAGCCAGGCTGTGGCAACTCCCAAGCACGGCGCGGAGGTCAGCAGTGGGGAAAACCAGTCTGGTTTTGGGCAGTAGTGGAGTCCAGCCATGTTCATGGGAGTTGTGTTGGTTGCCTTGGGGTCTGAGAGTTGTAACCATTAAGCATTGTGCCAGAGTGGGCCAAAAATCACTTAAATTTTTGAGGCAGTCTACTAAAATAGGCCAGTCCTAACCTTGGATTTCTTTCCTCAAAGTAAATAAACATAGGGCCTCTGGTGCTTACTTGGTTATCGGTGTCCGAGCTGTGTGTTATCCTTGGGGTTTTTGTTTGTCTGGGGGGTTTTGGTAGCAAAAAATACGGCATGTCATTCTGTATGGAGCTGTCTCTGTGTCCTGCACCAGGAAACACATCCTTTCTATGCAACAGTCATGTGTTGGCACAAGGACTGATGCTGCCTTCAGCAGTGAAAGCTGGATTCTGGCATGGAGGCTTTTCTGGAGGTGGACACCACATTGGGCAGGGGAGAGATGAAGAGGAAACTTGAGAGGAAATGCTAGTTTCTTTCAAATGCTCATTGTGCCTAGGATTAAGATTCTTTGTCTTGCTGCCTGCCTGGCTAGCCAAAGCTGTGTTGACAGCAACTCAAAGTGCATACTTGCGTTCTTATTCTTGCCATATTGTAAAAATTGCCTACAGCTAGAAACTTAGACAGAAAACATTTGGTCCATCCAAAATTAGAAGGGAAATGCATTTTGAAGTGTTCTTTTCAGCTAGAAGCAAGGGTTTGAAGTTACTGTGTATTACTGTGTATTTTCTAATACAACAGGTTTACTTGACACTTAAATGAACTTCATTCTACAACAGCAGCTTCAAGAGAAACAGCATCAACAGCAAAGCTGCCTGAAAACGCACCGTGTTTCAAACCTCTCTATAAATAATTGTTTTCTCTTACGTTTCCATCTTAAATCAACTTCTTGATTGTCCTCCCACAAAACAAATTGTGCTGGCACCAGCTTCTCGTGTGCTTCCCAGTGGGTTGCCTGCCTGTTGGCCCGGCAGGGGCTTACACCGTGGTACTTAAAAGCCAAACACCAGCCCTGTGAGAGGACTGTGGCTTAGCCCAGCTCTCCTGGCTCCTCTTTCTGATGCTCTGAAATTGCAGCGTTCCTCTATACAAGCCAGAAGGTACAGATGAAATCCTAATAAGCAAGAGGGATCGTCCTTTTTATTTATAGGGATGGCAGGGCAGTGGGGAAATGCAGGCCCCTTGTTGAGACCTAGCAATAAATGACTCTTCATTTTGTTGTGTCTTAAACTCCTAATAGTCCAGGAGTTGTTCAGACTTCACAATTTTTGTGTGTAATAACCAAATTTTCAGTGTGAAAATCTGCAGAGTGATTCTCTTGACTTAGACAATCTTCTGAATTGTATTAAAAATATGTTAGTTCTTAGCTCTTTAGATTCACTTTGGGTATGTCAAAAAAGTAACACTTTGGGAAAAAAAAAAAAGAAAAAGCCCCAAAACTTTGGCTTTGTACATTTCCGTTATAAAACGAAGCATGGGTTTTGTGGAATTCTGTGCTGTTTTGGGCTTTTGTGTAAAAGGCTGAAGGCAGATTATTATTTAAACCAGGTGCAAATAAATATCCCTGTAATGTATATGAACAAATTTAAACCGCATATTGTAAGTATATAAACTGTATATTAAAGACACTATTTTCATGATACTTCAAATGTGTACAGAATTTGTTGTACTAAATTGGTCGGGTTGCATGTATTATAGAAAAGGGTTGGTTTTCATTTAGTAATGCCACTGACTTATCCTCTTGCTCATCTCAGTGTAATTTGGAAATAAGCACTTCTCAAATAGTGAATTTCGCAAAGAAAGATTGGGATAATTGAGAGGAGTAATCAGGCTTTTGCATTTAACCTCTCAAGACTATTACTTTTCCCTGTCTTGTAATTTCACTTGTTCCCCTTCAGCAAGAGTATCGAGCCGTGTTTCCACAAAGAATTTGTTGCCAGACAGCTTGCCTGTCTCTAGCAGACATTCGCCTAAAACATTATTTTCCCTAAGCCTTATTACCTTTGTTTTGGAAAAAATTATTCAATTATAATTTGGATATGCTTTTAAGTGCAAGACCATGGGCAAATATTCCTGCTTTGCAGGAAGTCTCTGAGGCATTTATTGGATGGGGAGGAAATGGGAGACAAACCAATGTTGTGCTGTAGGTTTCTGTTCTCACTTCCTTCCATATTGGCCATGGAGGGAAATGTCAACTCTACAACCATCCACGTGTTATGCAGATAAGTTGCTACTGTGCCAGATTCCCTTGGGCTGAAGCTTCGTTCGCTGATACCAGGCCAAGAGAAAGTTTACTACAGCACAACAGCAGTTGTGGAAGGGTTTGTGGAGGGAATCATTAATATACATTTATGAGACATAAAGCAGGGCAGAATCTGACACAGTGGTTGCCGCTGAATTTGAGACAGATGGGGTTTACTTGCCTCCAACCCTGACATCCGGGAGAGGAAAGAAGCATGTCTGGAGGCAGGATGTGCATCACAGGGGGTGGGGGGATGGGGGACAGGCAGAGAGAAGCAGAATTGCTTTCACAAGTTGAGAAAACTCTCATTGACTATGAGCAGGTCTGACTAGGGCTTATCTGTGCTCCCCTCTCCTAAGAGGGGAAAGAAAAATACTTAATTTTTTGAATGTTCCAGTCAATTGGCTCCAGCCTGAGCGAAAAGGTCTACAGGATACAGGATAGCATTCACTGCATGAAGGGAAAGGGAAGGCCTGCAGCCCAAATCAAAATATCTCCATCTCCCTGTCAGGAAAGTGCTGTTCTAAATGAGGCATGTATATTATATATATAAATATATATATATACATACATACACATATTATATATATATACATTATATATATATACACACATATTTTATATATATATAATGTATAGTAATCATCAAGCCTGACATCAATCTCCTGGCTGATAGTCACCATGGCTACCTATAAATATGAATACAGAATAGAAGCAGGGGTGGGACCAAAAACACAGCTCTCTTCTCTTTGGAAAGTGCAAGTTTAATAATCTTGGGCATGCTCCTCCTCTTGGTGTGATTCAATCTAACTGAGCTCTGCTGGATCTGTTAGGTGTGTATATCCCCTGTGCTCCCTCTTGCTGGGGCTCCTGTCCCTGAGCTGCTGTGTGTCCAGGGAGCTGACAGAGCCTGACATCCTGTCTCATGTCACCAGTAATGAATCCCTGAAGTCCTTGGTTGCAGGACTGCGCTGGCTCAGGTCGTCGCTAGCTCGGGGCACTCTACACCACGCTCTGCTGCCCAGGTATAAACACATTTTGTCACATGTAACCACTTTCTCCTGTGCACACAGTGACTCAAAGCTGCGAACCTGGGCTGAGCTCCTGCATCCTCCCCTCTGTCATGCCGTGAGCGCGTGGTGGGATTTGCCATTGCAGAATGAACGTAAAATCAGTCCCGCTTGGGCAGCTGCCCTTGGTGCTTTTGCTCAGGCCCTCAGTGCTGCTGGACCGTTTCCCTGGCAGCCTTGCTTCCATGGCAGCGTTATTTTTAGGGATTGCCTTGGCACCCCTTGCTGACCACTACCTCTGCCTGTAGGGGCGACTGTTGGAACAGCAGCTCTGGTAGTTCCACAAAAACTCATTATTAATTGTATTCTGTATGTAGAATTCTTTTCTCGTGCCTGTGATTGTCACACTCAATAAAGGTCAATTTTTGTTGAAAACTGGCAGTATTTATATTCAGTTGCCTGAATCTGGCATTCCTCCTTTTTCCCCAGGATAAATCATTTTATATTCATTCTTACTTGGCATAATGAAGAGCTGACATGAAGAGTGGCTTTGAGAAGTAGGTGTCTTCTCACCATTCTCTCCATCAGATTCCAAAGATGGAGAGCTCAAGATGGGTGACCAGGCCACTACAATGGAAGCACAGAAATACAATTCAAGTATTTATTTATTTATTGCTCAACAAGACCTCAAAATGCCCTTGACTCCTGGGTGGGACAAAGGGAATTTCTTGCCAAACACGCCTGGATTAAATGAAAACCATTCCTCACAGAGAGTCTGGGGAAGGAGGAAGAAGAATAAAAGAGAAGAAAATAGGGATGAAGGAGAAAACATTTCCAAGGTGCCAAGGCTAAGGAGCTGGCAGGGAGGCAGAGGGACGTGTCCCCTGGCCGTGTGTGACAGTGGCTGCTGTAGTGTACATGCCACACAGTGTCAGACTGGCACACAGCCGAGGGTGTGGAACCACCTGGAGGGGCTGCAGTGGGTGATGGATGAGTTCAGGGACCTCATTAGGACTCTCTGCCAATGCCACAAAAGCTCTGTCATGAGAAGGCGCTGTTTTAATTGTGTTGGTGCTGTTCCATTGTACAGTGTCAACAATTATTCTTAGTGAATATGGGGGTCAGTGAGGCAGGTCTCCAGGGCTGGGTTTCCAGTGGATCAGTGCAGACAAAGCAGGAGGAAACCCTAATAGGTCAACAGTGTAAGACCTGGCAGAATGTCTGGCAGAGCCCTGAAGAACTGCAAATATCTTGACTAATTTGTTTAACTGTAACTCTGCATGTGCGAGAAACATATGACAGCTAGAAACAATCCTAGATGCTAGTCCTGGATAGTAGCCTCTGCTCCTGATAAATGTAGCATTGGCCATCCTAGTAACTGGCCCTCCAGTTTCCTCCTGAAAAACATCAAAAAAAGACTGAAAAATTCCACTGGATTAGTATTTCATTGAATGATAGAATCCTTTGGGTTGGGAGACCTTTAAAGATCATCTCATCCAACCCCCTGCCTTCCGCCAGACAAAGTTGCTCCAAGCCCCATCCCACCTGGCCTTGAGCACTTAAAGAGGGCACAATTTCTCCAGGCAACTTGTTCCAGTGTCCCATCATAAGAAATTTCTTCCTTATGTCCAAGCTTAATCTACCCTCTTTCAGTTCAAAACCACTGCCTCTTGTCCTCTCGCTACACATCCTGATAAAAAGCCTCTCTCCTTCTTTCCTGTGAGCCACCTTTATATGTCAAAAGGCTGTACCAAGGTCACCCTGGAGCCTTCTCCAGGCTGAGCAATCAGAACTCTTGGTGTCTCTTAATAAGAGAGGTGTTTGATTTTCATGGCTCTGAAATTTCTCCTTTCCTAACAAATGGATGAAGCTGCAATAGAGATGGGTGCAGTGCTCTCCCTGCATCTGTGTGGGTCTGCAGTTACTCTTGCCTTGCTGTTGATTGCTGAAACACTTTTCTCTTCTGTTTCCTTTAATAAAAGGCAGTGATATTTCAAGTTTTGTCTTATCTACCAAGGCTTCCAATAACCCTTCCTTCCTGGTTTAAAAAAATGTAAGGGCACATACTGTTTCTTCTTCTGATTTTTCTCTGCTACAGCTGGTTTGCTGAAAAAGGAAGTGTAATTTCACAGATTCTACAATGTTTATTTTTATTTTATACAATTCAATCTGAGGTCCTTGTACAGTGCTAAAAATTAGGACGTAGAAACTGAGCTCCCAGCGGGAGTGTGGCAGGCCAAGGATAAAAAGCACACAAATTTAAAGAGCAACAAATAGTACAAATCCAGGTTTCCCAACTTCACCTACAAACCCACCCCACCACATCCTTTTAATTTTGTCACCCTCCTTTTCTTTCATTTTGTCACCTCCTTTACCTTTTGGTCTTCAGAGCCTGACTGGGTGCCTCTTGCCACAGGGGATGGTGTGGTTGCAGGGGTGGGTGGCTGCCCAAATCTGGTCCCACATAGCCCTCCTGCCATGTCCCAGCCAACCTCATCCTCTTCCTGACCTGCTCCTGCTGTCTGCACCTCTCCTCCTCTGAGATCTTTAACCTCTGAGCTTCCACTGCAGATAAACATGAGTTTGGCTTCCACCATGCCTGCAGATCCTGAAGGAATCGAGTACGGTGATATTCACATATAAAAGCAGGTAACTAATTCTTATAAAATACCCTCCTGCTGTTTAAAAAACAGAGAAGGGCAAAGCACAAGTAAAACTACCTACATTTAGGCAGCAGATTCTTAATCTTAAGCTTGAAATTTCAGCATTGACCGTGAACCTGCCCAAAGCCATGAATTTCCATATACAAGATGCAGCTTTGAAATCTTTTTCAAAGTCTTGCATTTGAACTGTGGAAAAACAGAGATGAGGAGGCAGTTTCTAAAGGAGAGAGGAGAGGCCTCTCTGTCGCACTGTACCTTTCATCTCCAAACACAAAGGACCAGCACACAGGAAAAGAACAAGTGCAAGCCGAGCCACAGCACCTCAGCCTGAGGTTGCAGGCTGGCATTGCCTCCCCTGCAGCAGCCCCGAGCAGAGGGCATGTCAAGGGAATGGGAACAGGAAGCACCAGAATGTTTTTTGTGACTGCTTTCCCCATCTCCAGTGATTTACATCTCAGGGGCTTTCAGAGACAGTAGTGGTATTTTGTGTTTAAAAGAAACTGTCTTCACTAATGAGTGTTGGAGTCTCATGCAAAAATGCAAATTTTTACCTGTGGCTTATATTGAATTTTGTTCAGAAGTGCTAAGCAAAAACCTACGTTATAGGAACAGATGCATTCGAAGACCCCAGTGCTGCCACTAAAACAGTGTCAGTATGTTGTGTTTGTAAACAGCATGTGACTCTGCCTCTGGTATTTTTGTCCTTGGATGCTTTTCTGAGGTGTTACAACTTTTTGTTGGTACTCACAGAGCTTGACAGTCATGCAATAATGTGTGGAGCGCTTGGAATCAGGAGATGCTTCTTCCTGACTGGTTGGAAAATCCCTCCCAACTGATAAGGGCTGCAGTTTGCACCAACTCATTCATGGGGATCTAAAGGAAAAGTATCCAAATACCAAGGAACAAAGAAAAGATTTGGACCCCAAATCTCAGCATTTCTCAAGTTCTGTGTGAAACCAACTTTACTGCATCGTTTTCTGCATTTATTTCTAAGACAAAATTTGCCTTGAAATGAAATTGAATTTTTAGAAGCCAGGGGGGATTCCAGCCAAGAAACTAAAGTAATGTTCATCACCAAAAATTTGACCCAAGGTGTTACTGAGCCTCTTAGGCCTGTGCTATATATCAAAAAAATTGTTCCCAGAGAGCTGTTCTCCAAAACAGCAACTGCTTATTGCTCTCCCTTTTGCCATAAGCCAAGATCATAAATGTATTTTTAATTGATGTAATGTAAGTCTTGGAGTTTTTTTGAGAAAAAAAAAAGAATTATAATTTCTTCAGTTAAGATGAAATACTTGTGAGATCATTTTAAATAGGTGCCTTCTAGAAAGCTTTGCTATTTCTTCATTTTTAGTACTTACCACAAGCTATTTCAGACTGGAGCTGTCAGATCATCAATGAAAAGTTGTTAGGTGCAGGCTAGCTTCCAGTGAGCTCAGGTTTTTGCTGAAGCTGTGTTACATTACTGAATGCAGATGTGTGTATGCCTCTGTGTGTCTGTCTGTATATGCATGTAACGAACAAAAACCATCATGAATAAAAGACTTATCTGCTGCTTGCTATACAGGTTAAGTGCTCTTGCAATACTGAAAACTTGACTTTTCCTGGCATGTGAGAACAAGCAAGTGAACTTGCCTGACAGATAGGAAGCAATGTCTGCTCATGAAGACAGACTGACAGTTCAAGCACAGGGAAGTGGGGAAAGGGTAACCCAGGATCCCTTTTAAGTTTGCTTAATAATAAGGTTCTCTTCTCTTCTGAGAAAATCAAAGATTACATTCACACAGGTAAAAGGCTTTTTAATTTAATTGTTTTAACTGAGTTTCTTTATGCAATTTTCCATTTGATTTAATTCTATTTTGTGTGATAAATGCTGCTTAATCTGAAATTCTTTTTCTTTTTCATTTTCATGTATGAAAACCAGAGATGAAAGATTAGCTTCTAGTGACCTGCATCAAAATATAATTTGGCTGGAAATGAAATGAATTTGGATTTAGCTGTATCTCTTGGATAGTTGTGCTGCAACAACAAATCTTCATAAAGTTAAGCTGCATCTGCTCAAAGAGTGGAAGAGGTTGTTCAGCTGAACTGTGAGAAGCTCCTGCGGTCTCTGCCCTGCCTCTATGTGTCTGACTGGGAGTCAGTGCCATCAGATCCTCCAAATGTAAAGGAATTTGGGATTTTTAAGCAAGATTACTGCAGCAGCTTTTCATGGTTTAATTATTTTATATTAGAGGCTGCTGAACGATGCGTTCGGTGAGCTGATTGCTTTTCAGAGAGCATTAAAAGATTTACTTGCTCTCCGTTTCAAACATTTGGAAGTTTTTGCGCTGGGATTGAAGGGAGCTGTGGAGCAAATCATGTCTCTCCTCGGGTGCTGGCAGCTCGCTTCCTTGGTAGCTTGCACTGTGTGGAAGGAATTGTGACAGAATGTAATTATTTTGGATTTAAGCTTTGTTGTAACTTGGTCTGTGTTTTGTCTCTCAACTGTATAAAAGGCAGTATGCACTGGTTGTTGGGTTTCCTTACTCAGTAAGTACTAATGGCAAGAATTAATACAGCACTTCCCCCTGCTCTGCTGGTAGCACTGGTCTCCCTGGGTGCCTGCCGCCCGCTCTGGTCCCATGGCTGCAGTGAGGAGCTGTTGTCCCTCAGTGCAGAGAGGGCATCTCCAGGCAGATCTCTCTTCAGATCCTGGTGCCCTTGTGTACCTCGAGGCGTTGGCTGCAGCTCAGGTTGAAGCAGGCACTGGAACAAAAATACAGGCAACTTGTGAGCCATTGCATTCTCCTTTTCCCAACACACCATTGTGTAGCTGCCAGAGTTGCCATCCATCCATCCTCCTCCTCAGTGGGGAAATATCCAAATACCCTATGTCTCAAGAGCAAATGGTCTGCTTACAATATTACAAATATCACGTGGAAGGTATTTGCAGAAAAATCTATTTATTTTGGCCAGCACGCAGGAGGAATAGGCAGTCATAAAACTCTCCATGGATGGGCATGGCAGCAGGAGAGGCTGAGAGGAACTTGGTGTCCCATGGCAGGGATTGGCATTTACCAAAGAGTTTAAAAATTCCTGTCAGCATGGCTTCTAGTGCTTAGAAGGATCCCACTGTTTCAGAGCCAGGAGCTGGCCTGGCCTCTGCCGCTCCCTGTACCTGTCAGGGATGTCTTCCATGCCTCCCCTGGAGCTGAGAGCAACCCTTTCCACCTAATGACATCTCCTTTTTGACAAATTTCCTCCCACTACCTGGGTCCTCCCCTGTAACAACTGGGCACCCCCTGAGATGGGTCCTGAGGTGCTCTTCCATGAGCCCTCTTTGTGGGGGCTGATGTTGGAACTTCACTGAATCCTCTTGCAGTGTGGATTTCACTTGCTGAGCCATAATAAAATGGATAAATCTAATCATTTCTTTGAATTTTATTTTTTTTGTATCATGTAAACAATGGTCCAGTATTTATTTAATAGTTAATCTCGTGACATTTCTCTGCATTTGCAGGAAAATACCCAGGACAATAATGCTTCCTAATAATATCAAACTGATGAGCAAAGAAATAGCACTGACATTCTCAACTGATGATGTGGCAAAGATCAAGAAATTCTGCAAAACTCAAACCAAAGTAAGATATAAATTGCATTAATACTGGCTAATGGATAATGAGATTGCATTTAATGTCGGTAATGTGCAATGTAAGTGTTTGCTGTTTCTTAAATAGGGTATCTTTGACCATTTAAGCAAGCCTTTGGCACCAAACGTTCATGGCCATGAGTATATTAAAAAAGCCATTTTGTGTATGCTACTGCAGGGTAATGAGAAAGTTCTCAACAATGGGGCATGCATTAAAGGAGGCATCAATATCTTATTATTAGGTAAGAGCGTGTAGAGTTAATAGTGCATTGATAAGTTATTTTATTATCCCCCCTCCTCATCATGCCAGCGTAGTTCTCTTATGCAATATTAGCAAGAAAATAAAAGCCAACCCAGTACAAAGACTCATTTTGCCTTATACAAGAATGTTTGTTAGTGTCTTAGGATCAATTTATTTTATCCTTGGGCACATTTTTACAATTATTTCTGTTTTGTCCCACACTTTCCTATTTACTTGACATCTGTTCTATGTTGCTAACTAGTGCCGGCATGATGCGCAATCGAGTCTAATCCCGCGCTGCTCGCTCGGGCGAGACACCCACTGATTGCAGGAATGGGCTCCAGTTTATCGCTGAAGTTGATGGAACTATTCCACTTCTGTCACTTGTAGTCACCGTGGCTGTTCAGTTGTCACTTCATTCCTAAATGCTTTGTTTTCAGTACCCCTAATTAAGGTACATGAGCTGCAAACGCTAACCTGCTCCAGAACAGCTCCTGGCAGAGATGTCAGCTTCCTCACATAAATCAAGCTCTTTGTTTCTCTACAGAGTTTCAATCAAATATTTGATATCTTCCTTTAAAAAAAATAGATTAGCCTAAAACAATAATCCTTGTCAAATCTTTTGAGTATGTCTTTTCTCTCCTCAAGAGGGCAACTTGAAACGCCTCCTCCGCACACTTTAACCACGTCAGTACTGGTAGGATCTGTTTCCCAATAACCTCTTGTCCAAAGCACTTTTTCAGCACCTGCATTGCCTTGCTGGGTGCCCAAATGTGGCACACACGGAACCACAAAAGTTCAAAGCAGTTGTCTAATGGCACTCAATGACATGCTAATGGATCTACTGCGCTTTGCAATCCAAAGGATTGTCTATTAAAGCTTTATTAAAGCCAGAAATTGGTCCCTTAATGAAATGCAAAGCTAGGTGGGACATAGGCAAGCTTCTTTGAAATATGGAATGAGATCTTAAATTTTAAAAAAATTAAAAATATTTATTCTGGGAGGATTCTGAAGAAAGAGCACTAATTAAAGGAAAGTATATTTTGAGCACTGCTATCTCATTTATTGAAACAGTAGAATTTCTGAGGATGTCTTTAGTACCCACCTGTGTTGCACTATTGTCTAGAAGAGTGTTAGATATGCAATAATACTGTAGTAATATAAACTTTTCCTTAAGGAAACAGATTTGATTCTTTTATATATTTTTAACAGTCTTGACCTTATAAATGCCGGTCTGTGTTTCTTTTCCTTCCAGTTTGACACTGAAATGAAAATTGCAATCACAATACACACCAATACTGTTGGTATAACCTTAGAAGTAATTAAGCAGTTTAGAAGCTCTCATTAATGTTGCAAGATTTCCAGGTTTGCAAGGACTCAGGAGCATTCTAGAAGGGAAATGCTGAAAAAAAAAAAGCAAACTAAAAATCTGTAACCAGAACCCTTCAACTTTGGGAACGTTAAGGCTCGATCACATGTTTCTCTAATGCTTTGTCTTCTTCCCATTGCCTGGACCTGTGTTTTCATGGAAGGCTCCTGTACCTAGAATAATGAAGAGTGTTGATTAGATATGCTCACAATTTTCTCTTGCTAAGCTGAAGCAGAACATTGCATCTCATGACATTTATACAGAAGCTGTGTTTTTGAATAACACATGAAATAAAAGGAGGAAAAACTACGTAGTAAAGATGTTTCAAGGTATTTACAAGGTTTAAGTGAATGTTTTAAACTTTGTAAGTTTTGATCTTCATTACTTGAAAACAGGAAAAGCTTTGACACTTCTCAACATTCCTGGAACACTGTCAAAGACATCTTCCTCTTTTCACAGTGAAGGAGCTTAGAAAACACTGAATAAAAAGTACTTACTATGAAGATCAAGGGGTAACACACTCCAGCTAGCTGTAAATGTCATTTAGCTGCCTGAAAAGCTGCATTTTTTGACACCACAGGCCCATACTTCCTTGGATTTAGCAAGATTAGGGTTAGCATCCCCGGACCCATCATCAGGGACTCCTGGTACTCCCGATGCCACCACCTTCCTCCAGCTATTGTCTGTCTGCTAACAGCTGTGGGATTTTGGGGGCCTAGAGGGAAGAAATGTCTTGTCAATGATTGTGGCTATGGCAGAGCAGCACTGACAGAGGTTTTGCACGAAGTGACATTTCCCTGGTTGTGACTGCTGGACTAAACAACACCACTGGGCAGCAAAATGTCAGACAAGCTAACAGGTGCTGGTGGGTTGCCTTTTCTCAATCTGATTTGACAGGAATTTATTCTGTGCCCTTACTTAGGCCTCCTAATCATACTGATTTAACTCTTTCCAATAAATGAGGAAACTGATTTCCCATGAGTATTTGGGTAATTAATTGTCCCAGGAGTATTTGGGTAATTAATTGTAAAACTACTTTGTAAGTGCTTGAACATTCATCTCATTCAAGTTCATTCCTGCCAGAGCCTGGAAGTACCAAGATGCCAGAGTACTGGGGCAATTAGCCCAACATCATAAGTAAATATTTAGTGACTATCCCTAACATCCAGTTCAGAGGCCTGGACCTGCATTCTGCAGTCCCTGGATCTGAAGGAGGTGACCACGATGCTCCTCCTGCTGTTTCTTTTGCACATCCATGGAGAGGAGTCAGGGCTCTGGCTGCTGGGATCCACATTTCCCCTTCCATTAAAGCTTTTTTTTGTCTATTTGCATGGAGTTGCTGAGCTCTTAAATATGACTGAAATACTGAAATCTGAGGTTTAATGACAAATAAGCCCTTCTACAGCTGGGAAAAGATCTTTGGCAAGGGTAATTCTGCTGATGTGTGGCTCCATCTGAGATGATCCAAACCCTTAGGAGTGCACTGCTATGTCTTATGCAGCGACCTTTGAAAGAGATGTTCAAAAAAAATTTTTACTTCACTAACAGCTACTGAAATTTCAAATGCTTTCAGCACCTCTTCTGACAAAAGACAAAGTGGTGGGGAAGGAGAATTTCCTGCACTCCTGTTTAATAAACAAAGGGAAATCTTGCACTCACAGCTACTGCACCAGTTATTCAGCACAATTTAATCATTCACACACATGCCGAATATGATGATAGCAAAGAAAGGTCGGGATTTCTCTGCTGCCTTTTTGGCTATTTAGTTTTTTTCATTGTTCTGAAATCAGTGTGCAATAGGCTGGAAGAAGGCAAAGTGCTCTGCTTTCCCCTTTAAGAGGTGATCTTTGTATTGTGAAACGTTCCCTAAACCACTTCCACCATCAGCAGGGGGTTGCCAGGAAGGCAGTTGACAGCAGCTGTAACTGCTGATTAAAAAACTGATGCTCAACCTTGCATTTCCAAAGATATCAAACTTTCCATCTTCTGAGCTTTAAAACCCTCCTGTTGTGCAAGGGGCTGCACACTGTGCACCCATGTGAGCATGGCCCAGCACCCAATGTACCTGAGCTCTTGCACCCCAGCCCATGAGGGCTTGGGTAACAAAGCCTCAAAAATGGTTTTGATGACACCTAATAAGAAGCAGGAAAGTGTTTTATAGCCAAATAATATTTGTGGAAAAAAAAAAAAATTAACCCATCCTAAGTCTTCCAGGTCATTGAGATGCAGTGGGAAATGAGTGAGAAAGCAAATAGCCAAGTGAGTTTGACCACAGCCAATCTGAGAGCAATCTGACACACCTGCAAAGTGGTTTGTGCAGTGTGGGTATAAATCAAGGCAAGTGTAAGCCAAGATAACTTGCTTTTAGGGAAACAAGTAGCACAACCGGATCTAGGCACTCAGGCATTATTATGGAGTAAAGAAAAGCATTTTTATTACTTTCTTAGCAGAAAGGGTGGAGTGGCTTGCTCATTTGAACTCCCAGGGGAAAAAAAAGTAAAAAAACCTTTTTTTCTCCTTTCCACACATTTCACTTCAGAAATGTCTTAGAGGTTGCTGGGACTGCACTCAGAATGGACGCATCTGTGGCTATCTGTATTTCTCAGAAACTCAAATTTCTTCCAAGGCTCAAGATCCACTCCTGGGGGAAAGGTGGTAGCCTGATCTGCGTATCTTCCACGGCCAGGCTGTTGCCAGTGGGGAGGTTTGATGTTGATCAGATTGCTTTGCAGTCACTCCCCCCATGTGACCTTGTGGGGACCTGGCCAGGGAGGCACAGGTGTAGGGCAGGGCAGAGGGAAGAGCCAGCCCCACTTCCTGGCAAGGGGGATTGGATGTGGGATGGTGACTTCCTCCCATGGGAGCAGGACAAAATCTGCTCTTCAGTGTCTATGAAACAGATATTTGGTCTCCAATGGTTCCTCCAGCAAATCCTCCAAGGCAAGAACCACTTTTATTTATCGCTCCCAGCTGCAGCTTATGCAGGGATGAGCCCTCTGCAGCAGAGCTGGCACAACAAGATACCACTGATGCCTTAGGTTTTAACTTTTATATTTTTCAAATCCTGTACTGTCAGTGTAACTNGCAGGACCCTCTGGAGCCCAAAGTGTACATCTGAAGGCCTTTCAAATAAATACCTCCTTCATTCCTTTATTTCTGTCTAGTCTCTGTTTCTAGGTAGCCATTTAAGGCATCATCACCATGGCTTTGTCCATAGATGGGGTTATGTTTCCAAGTCTTTCCTCAGTCTTCCAGCTCTCAGTGTCTGTTTTGCGTGATCCTTGTGCCAGTGCAGGCTCTGCATCTCCCTGGCTGTCAGTTTCCCAGACCTTCCCAAGGGAGAAAGCTGCCTAAAGCCCTGCAGCCCTGGGGTTGGGGCAGCTGGAGGTTTCACTTGTAAGTGAGAGATGTGGGCATTGCTGTAAGCTGATGGAAATAGGTTTCAAAAGGACACATGTAGCGGCAATTGGTCTCGCTGTGAGCTGACAACCTGAGAAAAGCAGAGCAAACGGGTGGGTGGCTGAGGAGGAGGAATCTGCTTGGGAGATGTGGCCTCTAGACAGACTGTCATGCAGTGGTCCATAGTAGGTATTCACTATCTCAATTTAAGTTTCTTTCTTTTCCTTAGAGCTTTTTTTCCCTTAAGAAAATTCATACTGTGTTATCCCTGCAGCTTTTCTTTTCCCAGTCCTCTCAATCGCACCTGCTAAGACTTAAGCATTGTCATTTTTCTTTTGGTCAAGGCAAGCCTTTAATTTTCTTTTTCTCTCCTTACCTCCAGCTTACCCTGACAAATCTTTCCTGGTGATGAAAGCATGGCAGTAGCAGCCAGAATGAAACCTGACTCTTCTAAAGAGCAACAGAGACTCCTTTCACAGTTAATAAACAAATTTTATTAAACAACTTAACTACCAAAATTAATAAACTAATAGCTTTCTTAACAAATGAAACTGGAGTTGCAATGTTACTTTTATGTAATTTATAATGTTCTGTTTTGAACAAGCAAATATCGTTTACATGAGTGAAAGCTGCCTCTAAAGCCAAATGTTCACAACGTGGTGGGAAGTATGAGGGGGGAAAAAGTAGACATGGAGAGAGAGATATGCTTCTGGCAAGTTTTGACCTGTCTTTTTGTAGCATAGACTTCATAGATCCAGCTGGTGTCAAAATAAAAAATCAAGGGTAAGTGCACATACCCAGAGATCTAGCAGAAGAAGGTGGCTGGTTCTAGTTACACATTAGTAACTGTGAAGTAGTAAGGCTATCATTAGGAAGTTAATCAAAATATTCCATCAAATTGTTTAGAGATAAGATTCAAATCTGATAAAGAGTACGCAGTTCTTTTTTCCCGTGAGTACTGCACTGGAAGAGCAACCATGTTTATGTATTGTAGGGCTAAGCATTGCAACACTGGGAAACAACGAGGTTTGATTGGGTTCTTTTAAGTTCCAGACATTCCAGTTAAGCTTCTCAGATGCTATTTTGTTTTCACAGTAGGTGAAGTCAAAGGCATAGATCAAGCATGGATACCTTTTCATTGCCAGTAGAAGTTTAGGAATTTGGGAGCAAAAGAAATGTGAACTCAAATGTAAACCTGTAAACCTCTCTGCAGCCTTCATGATACCAGTTAGAGTGTACCTGGTGTAAGTAGTACTCAGTCTGAGTTGTTCTGGTCACTGTTTTTTCCCAGTTAATTCTCTTGATGCTCAGAAAAGGGAGAAGACAAGGAGAGCAGCCATATGGAATCTGTCTGCTGCACAAAAATTCATAATCTTTTTGCAGGAAACAAATCCTTAGATCTCATCTTTAGAGCTGTCTTTTGTAATAAACTAGAATCTATGTCATTGAAAGAAAAGGGAAAATGACATCACCGTACATTTCTTCATTTTGCCATTTCTGCATCAAATACTAGGAAAGTCTCTAAATGATAACTCTAGATTTGAAAAACAGTGCTGTCTGTTTCAGAAAAGGCAGTTTAATTGTTGGTTATCTTCTCCTTTTGAGACATAACTATCTGTGCTACCAGCCCCAAAGATAACTTGAAAATGCAGTCCAAGAAGAGAGGAGAATTAAGATCCTATTTATCAGAATCAAAGGTAGTTCAGCCAATGGCATCTGTGTCTTAGCAAAGATGTGTCTGTGTCACACCCTGAGCTCTAGTAGCAATGGAGAAGGAGACCTGTGGGGAAAATAAAAGGGAAAAAAGCTACTTCTGTGTTCTGAATTGGACCTGAGACAACAAGTCATGGCTCCTGCCCCGCAACCTGGGACCTTGTCTGCCTGGTGTGGGTGGCACGAGACACCTGACACAGCTGAAATAGGGGCTGGTGTCTAGGATCAGTCCCTTCCTTTCACTTAGACAATGCTGTGCCAGCCAGACTCAGACATTATGACTCAGTAATTTGCTACTTGTGCAAAAGCTAAACTGAGCAGAGCTGATCTGTGTGATGCAAATAGCAGTGAGTTGGTTTGTATGTATCAGGAAGAGGAGGCTGTGTATCCTGTTTCGTATAGATAGTAGGTGGCATGACTAAAAGATTTTCTGAAGTGCTGAGATTCTTGAAGAAAGACCAAGAAGTAGCTAGAATGATGTCCCACCTTTCTTTTTCTTTCTTTATTATTCCACACCTGAGCCACTGACTTGAATATTTGAGTTAGTTTATTTTTAAGCCTGTGCTGTCACTCCTGATAGACTCAGCAGTGGGGCATGAGTCATGCACACAGTTCTGGATACAATGTGCACATACTCTGCTGGCTCCAGCTGTACAGCGAGTCTGAAGCCCAGAAAACGAGGAGCAGGGAAGAAAACATTCACTTAGGTCTGGGGCTTTGCTGCAGTTGGGGAGATCTGCTCTTGAATGAGGGACAGGAGCAGGGCAGGCAATCTAAGGAGTCAGTGTCCACAGCCCAAGCCCTTGTCCTGCATATTGTGGGAAGCCAGTTAATAGAGTTTACACACTAGTCCTGGAGTGTAGAGCGTGGAATGTGCCTCAACAGGCATGTGGGCAGAGTAAATCGTCGTTGTAAATCATAACCTGAATCACTACAGTGTGAGAAGGACAGGAAAGATAAACAGATTTTTGCAGATTTAACAGTGATGGGGTTTAGTATCCCATTAGTATCTCAGTGAGTTTACAGAGAGATCTTTACAGTAAAGATTTTTAGTAAAAGTTTCTGTGAATAAACCTGCTCCAGGAAAGCAAAGTAAACGCCCAGGCTGCAAGCCCATGTATAGCTCTCTGATCAACCAGCACAGTATCTGACCTGAGACGAGTATCTATATTATCTGTAAATGTGTTAAATGTACATCTCCAAAATTAAGATCATTGAGCCATTTGTGCTACAGCTTTTTAAGAAAAATGTATTTGTTCAGGAACTTGAGCTAGTAGCATAACTTTTGTGATGCATCATTCTGCATTTCCTGAATAATTTTTCTGCATTGCAAAATTGAAAAAAAAATATTCCTCTTGAGTGTTTTTAGGTCAGTTAAGGACGTTCAAAAACCTTTCTTTTGGCTCTAAAGAAGTGAGTTGTTCACACTCACTGGGATATTCAATTTTAAATCATGCTCTTCACTGATTCCTGTTTGAAATGAATAAACAGAAGCCTAAGATTTTTTCCCATGGAAGTTTAACATTTCAGGATATACCCTATGGACTTTGTGTCTTCTGCAATATATTGAAATTATATTTTAATACTGTTCTGTGTATTAAGCTTTTTTCTGATGAAACTACAGGTAAGTATCTCATGTAATCTGGATTTAAAAAATATAAATGATCTCTACAATCACAAATCTGGTATTTCACATTTGAAATTACAAAATGCTCACCGTTTATAATGTTAAGGATTGTAGCCAGGGTTGAATTTATGAACAGTCTCATTTGTGTCTTCTTAACTCCATGTAAATCTATGTGCATATCTTAATTGAAGACGCATTTGGAGGATTATTTGCATGAAAACTGCTGATGAAGACGTGTGGAAATAGGAAAGTTATTTTAAGACAGCTATAGTAGGGTATTTTCCTATCTAGGATGTTTGTTAGCTCTGACAAATCTTTGTTAATTTTGTCTGGCTGTTTTCATGAATCTTTGGATTCCAACAAAAGCTAATAAATCCAGCTATGAATGCTTTAAATACAACTACATTTCAGAGAATATGAATCAGAGAAAGACTACATATATAGCGTCGATACAAAAGAATACACATTTGTTGCTTTGTGCTGTGCCGTAGCATTCAGAGGAAGACTTGCTCCCTCATCACATTTCCATACATTTCAACTGCTCTTGCCCAGAGTTAGGGTAAATTGCATGACAAATGTTAAGATCATCAACACCCATCCCAGGCAATCAAAGTAGCTGCTGACCTTTAAATGTGAACACATTCACACACCAGTCTACCAACCATCTGGTGTGACCTGACATTTCCATTACTGGCACTCCTGTCTCTCACAGCCCCCTCCAAAACACTGCAAATATGATGATTTCTGCCCATAGTGGCTGCCATCTCCCTCTGCAAAGTGTCTTCAGGGAGGGGTATTTTGCTTACTCTGGCCCTTTTATTTCCATGCTTACTTTTCTCTCTAAATCCTTCTGAATCGTAGCCCTGTTTGTCAGGGGTATTAAGGGAGCCACTAAATCTCCCAGACCCAGGATCTGCCTCCCCAGCCAGCATGCCCGGCCCAGAAATGGTCCCAGGTGATCTCTCTGTCCCAGTCCTAAGGATCTGGCTGCTGCTCCTCTCCCAGCTCATGGGTCTGGCTGCCAGCAAGGTTGTATCTGAGACACACTGAGACACACACACACAAGATCCCTGAAGTGGCTGCCTGGACAGGCTGGTGCACACACACACACAGAGCAGCCTGGGCAGCACAACCCCTCTGTAATGCTCCCCAAACTCACAGAAGGGCACACAGCCCTGTCCTCTTCCCCTCCTCCAGGAAATCAGAATGCAGGTTCTCCGGTGAAAAAATGTGTGCCCTCATTCTCCATATCCAGAAACACACGCAAACATGCACAGTCCTCTTGAATGTTAGCATGGCCTCTAAACCTGTTTAATATTTGTGCCTGGGGGTTCTGGCAGTGGTGTACAAGTCACCTTCTGCTTGCCAGATAGGGCAGTGTGATGTTTGAGTTGTCCAGATGTGGAAAGGTTTTCTCCAACTCACCAGCTAGTCCAGCTTGAAGTTTGGTAGTGAATTATGTGCACACACACAGAGGATTAAATTTGCTGAAGAAATATTAACACACACAGATCTCTCCAGATGCCAGCACTTAGACCTCTGACACATTCACATACAACCTGATCCCTCCAGCTGCTGCTAGCACCTGGACCTTTCAAGACTCATACAAACCATACACACCAGTCCTTCCAGTGGCTGGAGGGACCTAGAAGCCCTGTGGCCCACAGTACCCCCAGTTCCTCGCACACAGACCCTTCCATGCAAGTCCCTCCATGTGCTAGTACCTAGATCCATGAGCCCTAAGACCTGTGGTGTCCTCTGGTCATTAGCACACAGATCTCTTTTGCAGGTGGGTCTCTCCAGTTACTGGCCCCATTTTCCCCTACTTTTCTTTGGATCTTTTGATTCTTCCCCCAAACATCCCACTGTCATTTTTACATAAATCCACAAGCCTTTTCTGATAACCCTTATCTCAAGCAGCCTCTGCTTTTCCACAACACTCATGTTAATCTGTTTTTCCCTTCCTATCAGTTAATAATTGTTCAGGTTGACATTCTTGAGTGTTCTGCCTGAGTAGTTCCTCTAATGGACCATCAATCAGTGGCTGAAGCATTCTGGATCCTCATTATGATCTCTGTTGTGACTTTCTCATTAATGTTTGTGTGTCTGTGAGGTTCATTTATCACTTTCCTCATTACTTGTTATTTCTTTTATAGTGGGTAGATCACAACCAAATAACTTAATGAACCAGATGCTCCCACACTCCACAAACTCTCACACTACTGACTGACACCTGCAGCAGGACTGAGAATTCCTGCGTACCCTGTGAATACAGAGGCCAGCTCCCCTTTATTATAGACAATTGTACAATGATAATATAGCAAACTTAGACTTTCCTGTGTTGACTGAAATTCAGGATGCAGTTTCTTCATGTTCAGGGAGACTTGAAGGGCAGGGCAGCCATGTCACACAACGTATTTCCATTTTTCTCCATTGCATGATGATGCACAGCACTGTCAGACACTCCACTGACTAGCCCAGTATTTTATCCAGATGATTAATTATTTTACAGACTTTACAAACTTTTATCATGATGGTTGAGATAAAAGGAACAGAAAGAATGATGACGTAGTTGTGGTTTTGCAGTGATGTTCATCTTGTGTCTTTGATGCTTGTTTGCATTATCTTCAGAAGGATGTTTTAGTCTAAGTGGGGGGAAAAAAAACAAACCCACATCTTAAAAGTCTGTAGGGAAGGGAAATATGTGTATAATGTAAGAACATTACTTGCAAAGAAACCAAAACTATTTATTGGAAGGTCATAAAGTAGCAGTGTCAAGTATCTGACACTGCACAGAGGTACTGAAACTCAATGGGGTATCACACAAAGAGTATTAGCACAAAATTTATAATGGAACTCTGCCTTCTGGAAGGACATTCCTCTTCAGTTTATTTACAAAATTTCTCCTGTGCCCTGTGAGTCCCTCTAAACTATGTCACTCTTGCTATTTCTAAGACAAGCCTCTATTTAAAGTAAGAGTCCATGTGTCTCAGACTGTATGAAAATTCCTATGAAAACATGCCCAAATGCTGCTTCTATCCAATACATGGTGCTTCTTATCCTGTCATCTAGACAGTTTTAATTTGCTGTCTTCTTTTACCTTTCCCTAAGTCATGATTTCCATGGCTACTTCATGCCTTGCATAAAAACGTGGCCTTTGAATGTGGAAAATTATTTTTAGATTTGCTTTTTTTTTTTCTTTGACATTCTGGGCTGCATTTTTTAGCACCATGTCCAGGTATTTGAAGGTGAGATAGAAGAATAGGCAGTAGAATAGGCAGTAATAGATGAAATACAAGTTTACTGAGCAGAAAAGATGGTTTAATTACAAATTGAAAATGAATCCCTTTGTTCACACTATCCCACTCAATGTAGGCTGTCATTGGGGGCAGAGTGGAGGGGGGTGGAGGAGGAGAAGAGATTTTTAATTAAGTGGAGTTTTGGTGTTTGATAAATTACTGACACTTAATGGAGCTCTTTAATTTCCAATCTTGAGTCTTTAGGCTTCAAAATGGTGACATCTTCCCATTTACTTCTTACTGAATTTGTTTACTTTTTAGTGAATATGGATATGTGTGCAGGTGTGTGTATATTTCTTGAAAGAGGCAAAATACTTACTTCTTCTAGATTCAAGGTGTACTTATTCTTCCTTCCTTGTTTGTATTTCTTTTTAAGGCACACTGCAGTTGTGATGGTGACAATAAGCATTACAACAAACACAGTTACGGTTGAAGAAACAGCTATTATAGTATTTTCTTGAGTTGTGCCTTTCCTTTCACACTTTTCTCCCATGTACCACCAGTTGTCACCTGCTGGACATCTGGAAAGCAAAAGAACAAACGTGCTAACACCTAAAGAGCAAAGGTGTGAGAAGGTCCACTTCAGAAAAATGGCATCTCTGATACAAATTCTATCCCAAATAGAAATATCCCAAATGCTATCTCTGATACCATTTCAATATCCCAAAGCATAATTATCTTAAAATGGACATCCATTTTAAAGTTGTCTTGAGTGGCCCACTGTCTTTACACACCTAAATGTGTTTCTTTCAGCTTCCTGCTGTTTCACAGGCTGTGCCTTCAGAGATTTTCTTTGACAGGAAACCTAAATGCCTTTCTGATCCTCTTGACTGCTTAATGCTTGGTTGCAGCTGATCTATGGAGCTTCTTTTTGTTTGGTTTTTTTTTTTTTAATTTTCAAATTTAAAGAACTTGTAAGAGCTGCCTCTGCCCTCCCCCAACAAGCAGATAAGAAAAGAAATTAACAGCCCAGCAGTCATCCAGTTTTAGGACTGAAAACAACCTCCAAGCTTTCATTCCATCACCTTACCCAGCACCACAATCAGCTCTGAAATATTTTACAGTAAGCACACGAGGGTCCAAATGACCTAACTGAAAAAGAAATATATCCATGCAGTACTGCTGAGTGCACACCCACCCCTATCTCTCTAACCTTGTTTATTCCTTATGTACTGATTTTCTAGCTCCTGTTTAAGCCATTTTTTCAGGACTACCTCAGCCCCGAAAACAAGTCTGTTTGCAGTGTGCTGCAAAGATACTGCCTGCTGAGGGAACCCCAGGTGGTTCAGCTTGAACAGATGCATCACATCCCCACCCATTTCCCATCAGAAAATCAGGAAACTGACTGCTGATCACACATTTCTATAGGACAGAAAGCAGGTCGCAAAGGCACTAAAGCTTCAAAGAGTCCAGAGATATCACAAAATAAATGTTCTCTTTGCATAATTTTGAAATTAGTCATAATATTCAGCATATTTTTAATTTTTGTCTTCTTGGAACCACCTCTTGACATTTACTCATATTTGTGGCCTGCTTCTGATGAGTTGCACAAGAGATTTTTTTTAAAAGGTTTCTAAATGGGGAGATATAACACTTAATGAGTCATCCTGGCTCTTGTGGCTCTTGGCCTTTATGTTGTCCTCACAGCACTTGCCCAGTCTACCTGCCCTGGCACAGCATCATAAGGTTACTATCCTCAGGCTCAGAGCTTATTTGAGAGCTGGAACAATGATAATCAGGCAGGTGGGTTGTGTAAATGTGTCCACAGAGAATTAAATAAAAGTTGATATTAATCTTCTTGCAGGGCAAACAGTCTTTTGTTCCTCAGATTTCACTGCTGGTTTCAAAGGAGAGCAACTACACTTTGGTAATTCATGGTCATAATTTATACCATGCAATATTTCTGAATCAAATTTTAAAATAATGTCTATGCTGCTTCCTACATGATAAGTATTAAAAATCTTCTCTACTGATATAAATGCTCTTTTCTTTCAATTACATTTATTCAACTCTTCTACATTTTGCTATAGGGAATTCTAAAGACTTGGAGTAATACATTTCTGAAAATAATAAACACATTTAAAATATAATTTACAGGGAATTCAAGCAGAGTACTTCAAAATTATCAAATGCTGAGGTTAGGAGCTTTGTTGCCCAAATTGGCCATAAGTTCAGTCTCACAGGAGCAGTTGCAAATACTTTCCTTAATCAGCTACGGTCTGTCTTTTCTTTCATTAGCAGCAAAGATTTAATTTTTTAGAAACTCTCATTAGTCATCCTAAAATTGCATTTGAGAGTGAATAAAGGCAGTTACCTGCACACCGGTGTCCCGTTTACCATCACACAGACACCATCATTTTCGCAGGGGTTGTCTGGGCAGAAAGCTGGAGCCTCTGGGTCCTGGGGCCGGGTGGTGCTGCCCGTGGTGGTGGTGGTGGATGCAGTGGTGGTGGATGCAGTGGTGGTGGATGCAGTGGTGGTGGCATCAGTGGGAGGATTGTTGGTGGCAGGTTTGGTGGTGCTGGCAGTGGGTGGAACACTCGGCTCAGTTGACAGGAGACGCGAGATATCTGCATGGTGAGCCCACAAGAAATGAGGCCTTTGCTCCACGTTATCTTTCTTCTTATTCAAATAATAATTTCTAATAATAAAGAGCAATGAGCCTGTCCACAGATATTTTTACCTTTCAGGAGCATGACATACTTTGGAAATGTCCCATAGGTTTTTTTCAGAAACGGATAGTTTTATTCAAATTACTCTATTCAAAATAATTTGCACAAGAGTAGCATTGTTTTATACACCTTCACATGAGATAAAGGAATCATACTATGCATGTACCTGTTCAAAAATTTATTCAAACATATGATTTGACTTTAGATATAGGCATAATTCAAATACTGCTCATGTGCAAAGTACATCATGTGTATTTATATCTACAGCACTAGTGACTTAGTATCTGACACTGTTTACTGCATTTTTCTGCACTGTTTACTGCAAAGAGTACCAGCTATGTTTACATACCTTCCATTGTTAGAAGAATATAAACACTATCTTCTTTAATAAAGTTGCGGCTTCTAAGTCTCTCATGAGTTAAAAATGCATTTGTTCCAACTCCTGGACCTTTCATATATTTAGTCCCATTGGGAAAAGTTGCTTCAGATCCCACTTTATCTGGCCTATCCCAAGTATAATTTGATGAGGATCCTGGAAAAAAAAAAAAAAAAGATAAAAAATGTGAGACCGCTCTGGATTTGTCTCTCAGCAGAAACCTGAATTGCCTGAGATTCCCCACTGATGAGAGGTACAAGACAATGGAGATCTTCAATTATTTGGTTTAGCCTGAGGTACTGAGAAAAGAACCTGCTGGAGGTGAGGTTATTGCAGAGCTAGTTGAAAATCTGGTATATTTTCCCTTGAGTTCTTTAAAGTGTAGTGGTCAAGAAGAAAAGTAGCACATGAATCATCTGTAACATGAGTTAATGCAGTGCTTCTCAAAAGAGAGCATCTTCTGCAGTAGATGTGGGGCATCATGGATCACTGACATCTGCTCCATCACACTCTGTTCTAAATCTCAAAGATGAGCCTGATTGTCCATGAAAGAATCTTACAGAGGGAGAAAGAACTGCCTGCTCCAACAGCTCTCTGGTGTTACAAGGCTTCCCTTGGGAATCTGGGACTATTTGCAATATACGAATAAACAAGGGAGAAGGAGCAGAGGGCAAACAGGCTGCACGTCCACAGGGCCAGGGAAGGAAAAGGGCTAAGCACTGTGGCTGTAACAGCAGAAAGCACAGGGGAAATGTGCTTTTCAAGCATCTGTGGAGGACATGGTGTGGCGTGTCTTTCATTTACAGAAAGGACATTAAGTCTTTCTAGATTACCCACTTTGTTTTCATGTAGAGCCAGTGTCATAGAAAAAGGAATGTAAAACATACTGGTTTTAAAATAATAATGTGAATTGGATATTTTTGTTCCTTCCTTCCTTTCTAGTCTGAAAGTCCAGAGAACTAATTCCATGGCAGAGATGGTTTCTTTTGGCAAAATGAAGAAAGTCATTGTGGCCTAAATCCAAACTTTACCCAGTGCTGAATGTGGGTGTTTCCTTTAACATCTCCCTCTGTAGAGGTTCCTACCATTTCTCCGAGTTATTTTTTACCTCGACTGCCACCTTTCCAAGTTATTGTGGACGACTACCCTTATCTTCTCACACCTTGAACAAGTATAGATTACATAATATGATTCAGTACTTTGTCCATCTGGAGGCTAGTTGCTGACATCACTGTACCTTTGACAAGGAGGGCAGGGATTTATTTGATAGCTGCACTTTTATCTGGTATGAATTGCTTGAATTGTTAATTCAGTATTTTTGGTTTTGTGCCTTCCAGAAAACTTCCATTCTCATCAAAACAGAAATAAATGTATCCTCACAGAACAAGAAACTTTAGGAACAGATCATCCACCTGCTTCTTATGCAAATGCAACTTTAAAATGCAGAGTCCCAGCTAAACTTGCTTTTAGGTTTAATTTTTTTCTTGTCTGTGGATCATTATTATAGTTGCCTCAAACATATGAAACATTCCAGAAGCTAAAAAAAATGCACTCATTTACACAAAGAGGAGATGTGACCCCTTGTCTTTTGGTTGTGTTCTACATGTTTGATTTTAACTAACCTGATAATTGCAGAGGGTCTGTTGTTACACTTCTTTGGTTTGACATCCGTTGACGAATATCAGGATGCTGGTCGAGCAGGATCATGGTAACTTGTTGCCACGGACAGGGCCATTGCAAATGATCATCGTTTGCTCCAGAAATCAAGGACAAGTATATTCCTAAATTAAATGGGTTACTAGTGGTACCATTTACATACAAGCTGACCTGAAAAGCATATCCTTTACTAGAGTAAAAAGGTGGACTGTATATTATCCCATCTCTCCCTGCTGGACTTGTATTGAGGAGATGTGTGAAATTTCTGATATGCCAGATGTGGTGGGGACACTGAGTTTCTGACAAGTTGATGTCATCAATAGAGAGGCCTCCATTTGATAAGCCACTTCCTCTCACGCCTTGAAAGACAACCCGGAATTTACTTGTGACATTCAAAGAAACGTGATGGAGCTGCCAGTAAGTCTCAGGTGAACCTGAAAAGCAAGAGTAGAGATTTCTGAAACAGCAGTACAGTCAAACACTGCACAGTTCTGTGTACCCTATGCCAACACTGTGTAAGAATTTTTCATTTCCCTGGCACTGATATGATGGAATATTTCTTCTGTAGATGTTACTTTTTCAGTGCAAGATCGTATTTGCTCAATACAATATTTTAACAAAATTAATATGCATAATAGCACTTACTAATGGGTTTTAAAACTGCTTTTTCTTTTACATTTTTAAATAAAATTTCATTAAATTAATCCAGATGTTGCAATAATTCAATGCACAAAAATAGTTTCACCTGTATTATTAAAAAGAAAAAATTCAGAAATAATTCTGTTCAAGTAACTGAACAAAAATATGTCTCAATGTTGTTGGAAAATGGAAAAATGGAAAAATACTCCAGAGGATTCTGGGAACTACAAGACTGGTTCATTCATTTCTTTTTATATTTTTTAATGGCTTGCTGGAAGCTTGCCTATGTAGAAGTACTATTCACCCATCGAATGATTAATGGTACTAAGGTCAAATTAAAGCCAGTCATTTGCAAAACCTACTTCATGCAATAAAACCTCACTGCAAGTTTGATGCTGCATCCAAAAGTGCCTGCACTAGCAAATTCCACTTGACTTCAAGAGCAGTGCACACAGAAACAAAGGCCTCTGCACAGGGGCCTTGTGAGGTCAATGAAAGTAGAACACCCTTTTTTAAAAGTTCGTGCAGGAAAACTCTTTCTTTTGCTGTCTGGGTTTTGTTCATCTGCACAGAAGAGCAGCTGCATTTATTGAACAAGCAGTGCCAGTCCCAGGTACAGAACTCATGCATCACTCTCCTAACAACCCTAAGCACAATACAATAGATCTCAAATGTAAGCCTTAATTTCTTGACATTTTTCATTACTGTTGTAATTAGGAGGTAAAAAAATTAACCCAGAAACAAGAAGAAAAGCACCCCACTGTTTTCCATGAAATTGTCTTCTGCACAAGCTAAAGGATTTTTACATGTAATACACGCAGTTCAGAAATCCCCAGGTGCCACAGACCAGTGGGAAGGGTTCAGGGATTGTCCCTAAGATTCTCATACATTGTAGTTCAGCACAAACCCATGAGCAGCTCAGCCAGGGTGAGGGCATCAGACCGAGGATGGAAGGGGCTGTAGTGTCACTGTTTCT
The DNA here is from genome assembly GCA_013396875.1 of Vireo altiloquus. Lineage (NCBI taxonomy): Eukaryota > Metazoa > Chordata > Aves > Passeriformes > Vireonidae > Vireo > Vireo altiloquus. The sequence continues at coordinate 407,070 of VZRF01015747.1, forward strand.
TACAGGTTGTTGGCTGCATTGGGGAGGGTAACTTCTCACATGAGTGAAGTGAAACAGCTTGGGGGAAAAATAATCTTGAACCATTCCTAAAAGTTTTGCCATAGATTGTCAAAATAGGATATCTCTTTGGACACACTTCAGAGATCAGAGACTTCAAAGAAAATTATGGAGTTGAGAAAGCAGGAATGGGAGATGGNATGAGATCAATAATTTTCAAATTCATAATTTTTCAAAGAAAATTATGGAGCTGAGAAAGCAGGAATGGGAGATGGGACCTAATAGACACAAAACAGTGTTTGTGAGGAAGAAGGGAGTCTGGAGAAATTATTCTTGCCTTCTAAGTAGGGAGTGAAAGAATTTGGAGGGCTCAGACTGATATGAAGTCTACACCTGCCTTAGTGACACTTACATTAAGGATGCCTGTTGGCACAGATGGCACAGAGGGTGAAGCCATAGAGATGAAGAAAAGAGTGGAAAAAAGAAAAGAAAAACTGGCACCAGCAGCAGAGCCTAAAGGGACAAAGACAGACAGAAACGACACCTATTTAGTAAAAGGACTTGCTGAGACCCTTCTGAACTTGGTGTAGCTACAATGGAGATTACATAATAGTTAAATATTTGAGAAAGTAATTTAATCATATGGTGACTTTGGCAATTCTAGCTTAAAGAGTTTTTGTCCATTAGCTGACCTCATTCTGTAGGCCTCATTCATAGGCTCCTGAAAGAACTGGAGTTTAATCTTCTTTAAACTACAACTCAAAACATGATCTGCTGCCCATATATTTCAGTTAAGTAATTTCAAACCTTGTTAAAAAAATAATTTAAATGTTATTTATCTTTTTTAAACTTGTATATTAGGTATTCCAGGGCACTTATGCTTTCCATTTCTTTATTATACTTTCCTATTAATTGTAATTTACTCTAATATTCCAACTTCATCAGTTGTTATTGATACTGGCAATTCTAGAACAGTTAAAATGATTGCTCACGGAATTTTAGCTATATTGGTGATAAAACTATCTTGATAATGTGAGAGTTTGAAATTTGTGGTAATTTATTATATTATAGGAAAACAGCTGACTGATATATAATTTCACCAGCAACGAATCCCTTATATAGATAGAGAAGAAGCCAAAGAACAACACTAGGAAATGAGTGACTTTGCCACAATGATTTCCTCCACTACTTTGAAAAATATTGAGTCTAGATTAAAACAAAATGCAATTTTATTCCATACCTTTAATCTCTTTGATGAATCTCAGAGTACCATTTGGATTGGCTGACGTGTATTCCCTGACCCAGACATTCAGCCGGTCGCCCTCGTTACCACTGTTATATAAATAGAATTGTAAGCATTGAAAGCCCCTTTTGGGATACAGAATTCGGCTCTCCAGGTCAGCTGTGCTTCCTTCTGTTCCAGCACTGGTGTTGAAATGCATGAAGTAGCCAGAATCTGCCAAAAGTCAATGAGAAATGAATGGTAGAGAGAGGGGAGAAAAACCAGAATTTTTCTGTGTACAGGGTTTCTTAACGCTATATTGTAATAACTCAAGAAGATGCAGTCAGGTCAGGGTTAGGTAGATCCTGTACAAATCTCTGACTGAGGACTGTTACCTATTTTCCAAGGCAGAAACCTGCCTCATATTTCCAATTTCCTCATATTTTCCAAAGGCAGAACCATTCTCTTTGCAGATTTTGTCCTCATTTCGTTATCTCTAACAAACTGTACTCAAAACCATGGGGTTTTACTCTTTACCCAGTATCAATAACTCTCTGCAAAACTAGTTTAAGATCCTGAACTATTGGAGCTTTCTGACAGGTTGAGATACATCTGGCTTGATTGTCAATTAATTTTTCATCTCAACCCTGATAATATACATTTCAAAATTCTACTCCTTCCCAAGGATTTATTGAGAAATTATTCAGAAAAGCAGCAGTCTATCTGGTGTGCCTGTATCACAGGTTCAACACTTTATATAACTCTCATGACTGGATGTGACAGTAAGACTAAAAAACAGATCAAAAGAGATAAGGACATTCGATCTTCTGAAATAAGCAGAAAATCAAACATATCACATGGTGTCCCTAAGTATGTAGATTTATATTGCTTAGTTAAAAAATAAACTGTAATTTGTCAAAAAATAAACAGATAACAAGGCCAAGCTTGAAGTGAACTCACATGTCTCTGCAGAAAACACTTCCCAGAAAGATAAGAGTTTTTCTCATACCTTTGCATTCTCCCATATTAGTGTGATCAGTATTTGGCCCAGCAGGAACCTGAGACAAACGCTGCCAGTCACTGTTATCATCTGAACTTTGAATCATGCCACATATATTTTCAAGTTCAAAACTGCATGTGTCCATGAAACTTAGGGAGGAGGCTATGACATTAAAAAAAAAAAAATTGTCAATCTCTATTACATAACACATTTTAGTTCTGAAGGTCCAAAGCCATGAACAGAGAAAAACTAAATGTAAACACCAAGTAAGCAGTAGCTTTAAGTATAATCCGTATTCATACATACACTGTTCAGAAACATTCAAAACACTTGGTGATTAACACTGACGTTAATAAGACGTCATCAGGAACACTCTGGGCCCTAAGCAAGCACAGGAAGGTATCTGCTAATTATCATATCACTTCTTTTATTTATAAAAGGAACACTAATACCAACCCAAGTCACACACCTTAATATTACAGTCCTGAGACTTCCCATTAATTTCTCTGCTTTCTTTGGGCCAGTCTGCACACAGATTTTGAGCTTTGATGAGCTCACTAATGTGAGCTGGAGTGCTTATTTTGAAATACAGAGGAGCAGAAGCTATTTCACTGTAATAAACAAACCTTGATTTTCAAAATGCTGAATTGATAAAAACACTCAAAAAACCATTTGGCAAAGGTATATTTGGGAGCAGTGGATATTTCACATCATACAAATTTTACAATGTCTTTCATATATTAAGTGAAAAATTAAGTGAAGGAAGACTGTATAATTGGATATGAAAGGGAGAACACCATATGAAATATTTTCTCTGTCGAAAGCAAACTCTGGATAGGTGAGAAATAGCACAGTTCAGGTTTATCCCTGTTCTGATTTTTGTTTTCCATCGTACCACATCTGAGCTCATGGGTAATACCAGGCATGATTTGAAAACTACTAAGTTAATTAAATGCTTTTTGAACTACGTATAAAATATTGTGGCTTAGAGGTTTAAAGGTTTTGTTGCATAACAAAAAGGCCTTGAGTATCACAAAACTCAAACTCAATAACATGCCAAATGCTTCTCTTAAGCTGTAGCTCTGGGAAGCACCTAAGTATGATCTGCTGCCAAATCAGTTCTACTGCTGAGGTATTTTGTGCTGTCCTCATAGAAAGCTAAAAACTCTCTAGAGGCTGCAAGGTAATCGAAGTGTTGTATGACTGATATATTTTTAAGGTACAGCATCAGTATGATGTTGTAACGACTAAGAAAAGGCCTTCACAGCACATATTATATTGACTGCTGGAGAAAGAAGGTAAGCAAAAATGGAGAATTATTAGATGAAAGAATTCTTTGAAATCAAAATACAAAACAAAGCATGAAATTGATTTCACTAAAAGGAAGGAAGCAACCTAATGACCTTAATTAGAAAGTGCTGGCTGGCATGGGGTGTTGACCTGAATGACAAAAGAGAGAAAGGCAAGACCCAGTATGTCACAATGTACTTCTGAGATTCATTCCTGAAACGGGGGAAGGGGCAATGAGTGAGGCAGGTTGTGAATTCCATCTGCACCGAAAGTCAGATACTTGCTTGATATGTAGTGAAAGACTGGACTCAGAATAAAATACATGGGGGATGAGTGCAAAGTCCTAACTTCCAAAGGCTGAGGGAAACCTTGTGGTCAGTTCTGTTAAGCACTATGCTCCAAGAGGAAATCAGACTACAATCTACTGTTATCATAATGGCCTGAAAGACAGCAATGAAGTACAGACTGGAGCAGCACTAAACTGTTAGTCAGAATTTCTTACGGTGTGAGTTGTTTTCTTCAATTTAAGTACCAAGATTCGCGTTTTTAATGCAATTTCCTGTCCACATGGGCCTGTAGCAGAAATTCAGCTTGAACATTTCCTTAAATCATGTTCAGCAGATGAAGGTGAGGGCTGGGACTTATGAAGCACTGTCCTCTCCCTGGCACAGGTGGGTGATCTGGCAATATTTATGTCTCTGCAAATACCATCCACACTATACACATCACATGAAGCCAAGAGATGGAGCGGGGAGCAGGGCAGGTCCTGACTGCACTGGAAGTCAGTTTTGTCACTGATTTCAACAGCACTGGGTTGTTTTTTTTTCTTTTGGGGGAATGTGCCTATGGGTTAAGAATAAAGTTAAAATACTGTGAAGTATTTCTGTGATGCATAACAATGATGGAAACTATATCAGATTAATGGAGAGGAAGAAGGACCCCAGCCCCTGTTAAAGACATCCCTAGCTGTAAGCACTTTTATAATGCCTCATTGACTGTACAGTGAGTGCTAGAAGCTAAGGCTGCATATAAGTGCATGTTCAGTTTAGACCTACATGGACAGAAATATTTTCATCAGAATTGTACACTCAAAAAACTGCACTGTTTTAATGAATCAGTTTGATAATTGTTTAAGGTATCTGTATAATGAGGCTTAAAATATAGTTGTAAGCCAGTACTCACTACTTAGGATATTAAAAAAGTTTTCTTCTGAGTGCCAGAGCACATTGAATGCAGCAACAATTACAGAATTATATTCCAATCTGATAATAGAATTATCTAGATTTCTCTGTCTCTTACTTTCATTCATCTTTATAAAATAAACCCCGCCTGAACAAAATAACTCTTTTGACCACTTGTAAGAAACCAGGTTTGAAACTAAACATGAAAAAAAGTTTAAAAGCTTGCGTTTTATTCATAATAGTATCTGTACCCTATTTGCGTGAATACCCACTCTGTCTCACAGATTCCATGAAAGTGGAGTAGGTATGACAGCACACTCATTTCTCTGCAGTGCCTGAGCAACAGCTGTGGAATAATACAGGGGAAAAAAACAAAAGGCTTTGTGCAGAAGCACACATTTTAAACAGCCACCCACGGGATGAACAAAAATCAGCTGCTGGGCAAAGCTGGTTTTTAACTAAAGGTCAGATAAAATTGCACAGAAACCTCTGCTACTCAGCAGTGTTTCTGCAGGAGGGAGGTTATTTCTAGCTGTACCATTATTTCTGGTGTTTTTAACACAATTCACTTCTCCAGATATGTTAGCATCTCTTTCACTTGTGCCTGGATGGGTCCAGCATGTATGTATCACCCTCGTTTCATTCAAATGCCAGAAGCATACAATATAAAATAAATGGAGAAACTTACTGCAGTTGTAGAGCCGGTTCAGTTTCTGGAGGTCGTACTCACTGAAATCCATTCTCTGTCCTATGACGTCCATGAAGTCTGGTATGTTGGTGAGGATGGTGGGCTCAGTTCCACTCCTGAACGCAGTCTTGCTGTAGTGCATCACAGAATTGTAGTCATAGGGAACATTCAGGAAGTCTGATGTTTTATCATCATATTTATTGAAATTATGTTCTTTACCTAAATGGCAAAATTAAAAGGAAAGATTTTCTGTTGCTCAAGAGAATCAAATTTTGATGTAAAGACTTACAGTGACAGAGAATATATGAGATCTCCAAATATGTTTTTTAGTCATTTACTTGCAGTTGCTCTGTAAAATAGTTTTTCCACTCTAGGGTTATTTACTTTCATCTTTCAGCCACTGATGACTTCTGTTGGATGAAGCAAAGTTTTTGCTACCAGAAAACTTTTTCCTCTGAAACTACTTGTAAACTTTGATGAGCTTGTGATATCCAAAAGTGGAGAGAGTGTTTCAAATTACTGCCATTTGTAATATGTATTCTCTGTTGTTTAATTGCTAGTCATTTTAGGTAACAATAAACAAGTTAGAGTTGTCATCAGATAAGGTTCCAGAATTTAGCTTTACAGATGTTTTCCAGACTATGAGCAAAAAACCAATGCTTACTACCCAAGGGTGAGTAAAGATTTAAATCAGTTGAAATACAGTTAGTATATTCTGGTCAGTGTAAAAAAATTGCAGCAGTAGGGAATGTCGCACAATAGCGCAGCTTGTCACTAAAGAGTCAGCAAAATATAATGGAAATCAAATAACAAAGTCTAAATAATTTTCTGTAATATATAATTGTGTATGCCCCTGACTATTGATCACGATTAAATAAGAATGCATTAGATTTAATCATTATCTAATTTTTTGGTCTTCTGTGTGTGCCTATGTTAGGAAAACATCAAGTCTGCATATATAACTTTATTTTTGAACAGCCTGAAAGTCACAGAGGATGACAACAAGCTAAAGAGGCAGAGACAGAGCGAAGTCCTGAGGAATTCTGTGCTTGCTCTCAGGCTTGTGCCAAATATACCAACACCTACAATTCACAAGCTGCATTGCTGAAGTAACCACCACTGTGACACAGACCCTAAAAGGTCTCTCCTGCCTGCCCACCCTCTGCACACTCTTCTCTCTCAGCTCTGCTGCCTGCACCAGGTGTAGCAGACACAGAGAAAGAGTACCAGTGTTTTCAATGGAGATTTTCTACTGGCTTTGATCACACTGGGTTCTTCAGACTGGGGGGGGGAGGGGACGGGCTTAGTTATTTTTATTTCATTAAGGGCTTCTAGAGTAAGCATGCTTTTAGAGTATTCATTTAAACAAACTAAATTATCATCTCCTGCTGCTCTGCGGTACAACACGTAGCGTAACAGGATTCAGATCTCTAATTAGGGCTTTGGAAACTGTCATGGCACAAGGAATTACAACAGCAACAACAAATGAGACTTTCTGTCTCAAATAGATGTCCCTTGATATCTCATTTGTTGATATACTGGCTTCGAAAAGTAAGTCCAGGTGATAGAATAGTGTGACCACTGATTGGATGGCTGGAAGGGATGTTCCACAGCCAAACTGCTAACACCAGAGCCTGGAAAGAAAAGCAGAGGAGTGACTGACCAGTCTGAATCCTGTCCCAGACGATGGTCACATAGTCATCCCTGTCAGACCGTGACTGCTCATGCCAGAATCCCAGGGCGTGCAGGAATTCATGCTGGATTGTCCCGATCCTGTCACAGTTGGCTCCAATGGAGAGCTGCTGCAAGCCCATTTGCATGTTTCCCACTGAGGACCAGCAGCTGGCGTTGACATAAAATGAGAGAGGGCTCTGTGAGACACACACCATCCCCATGCCATACAAACCCCAGAACCAGTCTATTCAACAGGCATATTTTTAACCTGAGCATTGAAGTCACATTGAAGTCACATTGATCTGTTCCTTATCATATCCCTTCCTCTCACACTTAGTTCTGTTTTGATGACCAAGAAGTTCCTCATCTCTGGCTCTACTAGAAGAAAAATGTTGAGCTATTTGTGACAAAAGAAAACTGATGAGGATTGCTTTGGTACTCTGTAACATCAAAGGCTATGGGCACATAATTTAGAGCAATTAAGTTACTGCAAATTAACAATTTTCAGCTAGACCACAGTATGTGACTATGAGCACAATTTGAGCCTGTCCCTATCATAAGACGTGGGTTCATAAACACTGTCTCCTCTGCCTGCTTTTCTTTGTAGTGTTTTGGCTTTTTACTTTGCATGGGGCTGTGGCTGCCAGGCAAGGTGTGCTTCTGCACGGTGTGTTTAACTTCTGACAGGTTGGTGGATTCAACAGTGCTTTTCACAGGCTCTTTTCTTTCTAGCTCTCTGTGAGCTGCTATGATAGTGCACTTGCTGCTCTCACACACTCCCAAGAAAGAGCAAAACTGCAGCTGTGCTGGACGTTTTTATTATAGGATGAAAGGATTTAGTGAGTTATCTGCACAGGCCAATAAAATGGCACCCCATGTCCACAAACTAGCAGGCACAGAGAGCTACATTTAAATTTATATTTTATGCAGCAAATAAATCAATACTTACCCAATGAAGTACATAAAATTAATTGGGCACAAAATATGCCACAGGATTTGCAGTCCTATTACCCCAGAAATTTAAAAACACAAGCACACCATGTGCTTTCAAACTCTGTAACTTATTAGTGCAACATATTCCCTAGTATTTAATTTTCCAAAGCGCAAAACAGGCCTTGCCTATTGATTACTTATTAAAATCACTACATGAGACCTGGTAAGAAGCACATGTAGCATCCATAATTTCGAGGTCTTTCCTTGAACAAGGCCTCTTATTGATTCTCGTGTTGTGCAGAAGAAGTCCATCACAGGCCTGGGTCCACCTCATACCAAAGCCACCTCTGGCTTTACAGCTGCTGCACAGTGCACGGCAGGCCACAGGCACATCCAGGACACTTGGCAAAAGGAGCAACCAAACAACAGGAGATGCCACTGCCCCTTGCCTTTGGTCTGTCAAATGTCTGCAACACTCTCATTCTACAGCCACAGAGGGAACAAATACATGGTCCACGTCACGCTGCACTGAGAATAAAGCTTAGGTGAGTGGGATGTGGCACTCCAGAGGAATGGGCACCTGGAACCCTGTGTCAGCAGTATCTTCAGGGAGGGAAAAAGTGGAGGGAAGTCCCAGCTTTCCCCAGGTGCATGAGAGCTCAACCACCTGTGACTCTGCTTCCCACATTGCTATTGCGCTGTAAATAGACACATACCATCAGTAGCAACGATGCCACTCATTTCAGGCATATTTTTATACTAACGTCCTGCTGCTAATTTTCTTTCCATCGTATCATAGATCACCAATATCAGCTCACAGACAGCTTACCAGCACCAAGGTGGTTAGCCAGGAATCTCTGTCAATTCACTTTTGCATGGATTCCCTTTGTTGTGTGCAACAGTGGCAAAGAGCTGAAGTGGCCTTCCAGGAGGTCTCCAGGAAAACCTGATTTTCCATGTGGAAGTACTAGAGATGATATTGATCCTCCCTGGTCTGCTAATCATTTGATTCTACCACATCATGCTAGTTTTCCTGCTGAATGAATCCTGCTCTTCATGAGAAGAGTAAGGTGAAATGGCACATCCATTGTAGGTTTCCAGACTCTTCTATGAACTTTTCTGGCACATCTTACCCCATCTGATTATCCTATATCTCCATAATTCATAATTACATTCCTCATGTATTTTGCTCAGCACACAGGCTGGAGTTAGCATAATACTGGTAGTAGCTAAGCTAATGATAAATGAAGAATGTGTACAGGGAGAGGGCTCTTTGTACAAGGTCTTGATACACTCTTGTACACTCTGTACACCAGAGACTACAAATGTATTTTTACACAGGGAGGTCAACACATGAAGACAGATGGCTCCTCTTGTGGCTGACTTCATTTGAGTTAAAAAGGGTAATCCAGATGAGGACTTTATGGCCTACTACAAATCCTTTTGACACAAAAGTTCTCCTACATTCCTCTGTTTTATAGATGCAAGCCAAGATCAGAAAGGCAAAGATGATTTATCAAGCTGTACTTGGTGTGGTAAAATTTCATGTTGCCAGGAACTTTGTGTGCCCGTCTGCACTGCACCCTCAGGACTGAGGTCTTTAGACAGCAGATAGAAGAGTCCTAATTGATTAATAAAACCCCAAAACATTAGGAACAACAGAGTGAAAATGTGTTGGTTTACCCAGCTTACAACTTGTTCCATTAGACCAGAAGTGAGAAACGGCATGAAATGAAAGCAGTTCATTCAGTGTCAGTCCTGGTTTCTTTGTACAGCCCAAGATGACTCACTGAAACTGGATGGACATTTTCAGGAGACTGCACCATTTAGCTCCAATCTTTTTGAAAGTTCTGCTGCGGATGTGTCAGCTAAGGTGATGGAAACACTTCAGGGCAAGCCACACTCCGGGCACTGAGGGCAAGATATGTTATCCAACTAGAAGGATTCATCTTCATCACCATGACTCATCTATTTTTAATAGACATATAAATGAAACATTGCACAGAGGCCTCCTATTTGCCATAGGCTAAATATTGTCATTCATTTTCAGGTACAATTATTAGCAAATTCAATGCATACTTTAGGGGATGAAGGATTACAAAATTCAGCTATGAGTTTTCCATTTTAGCTCAAAAAGCTGGAGTTATTAGCACAGGAAAATGCATTGCTGCCTGAGTCTCCAATTATACATCTTTTAGAGATGAGTTTCGGTGTCATGTGTACAGAATGAACAGCAGAAAATACGAAGAGCCAGACACCAAAGAAATTTTGAAACAATTATCTGCTACAAATATCTCAGAACAAGCCAAAGGGAAAGAGAAACATTTTTATTATCAGGAAATCTTTTCCCATTTATGAATGCATTCTCGTATCAGGAAATGATTTTGTGAAAGCAAATTTCCTCACCAGGCTATCGAGCTCGCCCTGTTCTCCTTCTCTACAAGAGAAATGGTTCAGCATAGAGTTAAGAATATATTTGTTCTTGTTGCACTGTTTTGACAGAGAATGTCTTAGAAGGGAAGAAGTTCGGGCAATTTTGACTTTTTCACTGGAGTCTTATTTTGCAAAATTTAGGATTAAATAGCATGACTATTCATCAAAAGAAGTAAATAAAGTACAACATAGTAAAATATCTCAGTGCTGTACAGAATTTTAAAATATTGCTCTTTTATCTGAATGCTCATGCGACATTGTTCAAATCCAATTCCATTGTTACATTCAAGCAAATTCATAGCCCCACAGTGAGAACTATCATATTTCTCCTTGGTTTTTCTTTTCCCCTAAAAGCCAAGGTATATTAAGAATGACCATCTGAAAGTTATACTCCATATATCCAAAGGTCAGTCAAGAAAAAAATTGCTTTATTTCTGATATATTTTACCATGTCAAGTAAATTACCTCTTAAAGGACTTGATTTCTTCTTATATTTAAGAATAAATATAAGTAGAAATTGTTCATAACTACTGAGGTAATAGCTCTTTTTATGACAGTTTAAATAGGACTGGGAAAATGGAGACAACAAAAATGTAAAATTATAATCAGAAATAGGAGTTTTAGAGTGAATATTGGCCATGAAACTAGCCTGAAAGCAAACAGAATGAAAGTTATTTTGAATTGTTTCTCTTACCCACTTCCTTTGAACACAGATATGTAATTCTTCTCCCCTTCCCAAGGTTTGAAGTCAATACAAGTTTTCAGTCGATATTGTTCAAATGCCTTGAGGATGAGTCCCTTAGCATTCATTTCTGCAAAGCAAAGAGTGTTCTTGTCAATACTGAACTGACAGATTTCTACTATAATCCTTATGGAGCAAGTCCCAAGGGTGTGTCTTGCTCCAGCAATCTTTGATCAAAATAAACAGGCTTTTTGTTGGATTAAGACCCAAATAGGAACATAAAAAACATAAATTAGAGTCTTGCAGAATTGTATCTTGATCTCGTTTTGCTCCTGTGTAATTTTTCTTTGTATAAAAGGCATAAAATATGACATGATGAAGTATAAATTATGACATGATGAAAGGATAACGTGGGGGGGGTCTTAATTTTGTAGATTCTTTCATTAAATATTTTGAGGTTTATGTAAACAAGTATTATGATAGATAGGAAATGAAGACTTCATCTTTTACCTAGTGCAGGATGCAGGCTACAGATCCCTCACTGAATTTCTCCAGGACTTGCATTTTTCAGATTATATCTGTGTTATCTCTTCTAAGCATCTTGCACAGTTTCAACCCAGAGATTTAAAGGATGGAGTCAAACTATGATGCGTCCCTGGCCCACATTAGGGGATTCATCAATGTGCCATTGCAAACTGTCTGTCAGAATGCCATTTTGCCTTCACTGGTGTAGATGCTGTAAATGGTCAGGTAAGCTTCCTGTCCTTAAAAATATCTTCAGTGCCCTCCTTTCACTTCGGCTTTGTAGAGTTTCATGTCTCAGACAAAGGATTTTAAAACCAAAACAATCTGCTGGGCTGTAGCAGGGTAATAATTCAGGAAAGGAGATGAGAGCCAGCACTGATAGCAAGATTATAAACCCTGTTTGTGCATGCTCAGCCCCATTTCTGCTGTGGGAAATGGCCTGCTCCTGACTCTAAAGGAGAAAGGATGCCACAGAAACTTTATCAACCTGGGTTGATAAAAGGGTTAACCTTTCAATCAACAAAACACACAGACATTGTAAAGGGCAAATACTGTACCCAGGCTGTCCTCAAGGACATAGGGGATAACATGGGGCCACCGATAGTTGTCACCAATGATGGAGTTTCGTTCCTGCATCCAAGAGAGAAAATAAGTATGCAGTCCTCAGTAAAAAGGAATTAGCATTAGGGACTACAACAGTGCTAAAGCAAACCTACAATTCTAAGTAAGACATGAAAAAAACCAATGAGCTCAAAAACCTTGATAGATCACTCAGGGGTCTGAGGTTTAGGTTTGAAATCGCTTCACTCCCTTCTACCAGTGTCTCCAACTTCTGCAGCATTTTCTGCATAGAAATTACCTGATCTCTTTGATGCTTGTGCACGGGAGCTTCAGCTCCTATGGGAAGCCTTAAGATCTAAAGTCCTGAAAACTGTACAGGGATTAATAATTTTGTAATTTTTCATAATGCAAGCCTTTGTTCTTGTGCCTTTAGCAAGTGCTGTCCTTGCTTCTAGTGACATATTCAGCATATCTCCCAAAAGGGAGAATTAAACACTATTTTCAGAGTACTTTCAGAGTTCAAGACACATTGGGGGTTTCTTACTAGATATTTTTGAGGTGTAAATGTAATTTTTTTTAGTTGATCAGATATGGATGCTGGCCAGATGCCTAAAAATGTGGTATTACAGATCTAAATTTTTCATCGGTTTTACTCAATCTACTTGTAAGATGGAGGTTTTGCAGTGCTGCTCAGTAAATTTAATTGGCTCACAATAAATATTGTACACATATATTAAGAATTTTTTTTATACACAGTTGCCTGGATGATGATCAGTGCTGCCTAATCTCTTAAAAGGGCAAATATAAAAAAGGAAACAAGAAGCTAATAATATTGATCTAATCATTGAAGAGATCTCATGCTGGATAATGTTTCTGCAAATGCTGCTGACTCCTTCATTGTCTATGACATTTTGTAGAATCCCATCCCCAATCATCTTCAGTTTATTGTTACATAAACAGCATTTATTGTTTGCAGGAGCAGGATGCATCTATTATTTCCATGCCAGTGATACTTTACATTTAAATCAATGACACATTTTGGCTTTGTATTTCATATTTGAACTCACCCCATGAAGTTTGATGTCTCCCTCAAAAAGGTTTAGTCCTAAAGCTAAAAGGAAGAGGAGAATGATATTTTGTTATTGTATTGATCTGTGACTACTCTAATGAAAATTATCAAGAAAAAATTAAAAGAGAGAAAGGATTTTGAAAAACCTTCATTTATGTCGAAGATGTCCTGATCAATTCCTCCATCTACGTCTATTTCTGAAAAATAAAAAGACAAGTGAGGTAAGACATTAGCCCTTGCTGTTATCTTTATGAAGTGTGAAAATTAATGCAATAACAATAACAGTAATTATAAATCTGTGTCTGTCCTAGCGATGTTTATGAGCAGCTGGTTTTGTTGACTGCCTCCCATGCATACAAATAGATCTCTAAACAGAACTCACCAGTTGTCTCTGGAGCAGGCTGGGGAGGGGGAAGAAAAAAAGATATTATTAGAAAGGCACATAATGAAATGCAGCTCGTGTTACTTTCTCAACAGTATTAGAGATGGGATTCAAACTCAACTGACAGCACTTAGCGCACGGCTTTGTATTGGATTGATTGTACCCACTGCCTCCTCATCCCACTGGAAATCTTTATTTGCTCATGTGGCAGCTTGGTGCCCTCCCCACCTCAGGCTGCCCAAAAAGTAATTCACTCAGTACTGCTTCTGGGGAGGTTTCACAGCCGCTTTTCTCTCACAAGAGGTAGTGCTGAATTGTCCTTCACACATGGGAAAAAGAAGGAGCCTATAATTTCTATGGAATCAAGTATTGCTACAAGCCAGCAGCTGTGCAGAACCCATGGAAGTTATGCTGAACTTTCCATCGCAAATCTGATGACTGGAGGAGAGAATGAGCTTCACAGCATGGCTTTGAAGGACTGGGCACACAGCCCAGGTCACCTCAGCCCCAGTTCAGTGCCCTATCTGGACCCCATTTATCTAGCCAATAACAGCTCAAACACTCACTTTGCAACATGGAGAATCCACAGACCATAATGAGATACAGTGAGATAGAATGAGATATACATAGAACAATTTCCTCTCCATAACATGCCTATAGAATGTAATCTTATTTCTTTGATTTGACTAGACACTTCCTTTTGAACTAGCTTGGACATACCTGACATAACACTAAGCAACTATTTCTCACACATTGAGTAAAATCATGAACAGACCATCTAAGGAATCACTCTTGGGCATCTTGTATTTGTATGTTTGAATAGAAGTTCAAAATATGAAGAAAAAAACCACCTTTATGTTCTAAGATCTAATATAGGTTGCAGATACAGCAAATGGAAAAATATAACAGCAATTCTGGAAAAAACTGTGGGATTTTTACTTTTATTTTTACTACCATTTGCCCCCTGTTTTTCTTCATCCATATAAATAATTTATTTTCTGTACATGCAGCTTTGCATGTAGGACTTCTTTTTCCAGTGGGGTACACATCTGCAACTTCCACTAAAAGCAATGAACAACACAAGATCAGAATGCTGAAAAAAAGCAAAAATCAAGTCCATGCAGTCCCTAGGAATATTAATTGTGGTAATTTCTAACGTGTATGATGTGTAAGACAACAGTAGGACCAGAATATTCAAGAGAGATTCAAATGCACATATTCTTCTAGACCTGAATTTTGACACATAATGATGGGAACAATTTTGAGGGAAACAATTGTGAGTCGTAAAACTGACTTCATATAAAAATTTTAACCAAACACAGGAAAAAATCCTACCTCCCATGAAATTTCCAGGTTCAGAAAGAAAGCTTTGAAATTTTCAGAATGCCCTATTTCAGCTTCATAATGAGAGACTAATTTTTAATCTGAAATTACTGTCTTTTAAAAATTTCAGCAAATGGCAGAAAAAAAAATTATAAGCACAAAGGCCAGAAACCTCATTTTACGATTCTGATTCACCTGAACTAAAATTAACTCAAGATGTTGCTTCACAGTTTTTGTCAGATTTTATCTGATTGCCTAAGAGAGGAAAACCATTTTTGCCAAACCAAGCGAAGGCTACAACTTATATGTTTGAGACATAATTCCTAATTGGTATCAGCTGGCACAGGCAAACACTTAATATCCAACTCTTATATAAACAGGCAAAGTTTTTAACCAACTTCTTCTGCTTCCTTTTTTTTTTTAAATGAAAACTACCACCCACATATGTCCTTGCCCAGTCTAAAGGCAGGATTTTGACCTTGAAGGGTCAGTTACAGAAAACACTGAGTAGAATCTGTTTCCTGACTGAATTTCTCCTGAAACAGCCCTATTTCAGCACTCTGCATTTTTGGATGTTTTCAAAATTTGTCAGATTTTAAGATGGGTGACTCTTAAAAACCCAGTATCATTGTGGGAAAGTGACCTACTCCATTGAAAAAATTATTTCAGAGACGGGCAGATGCAAATGCTGAAGGATTGATATTGATCTTACATTTCAAAATTAATTGGTATCATTCATGAGAAAGAAGATGCTGACTTCAGAAAAAAACCCCACAACTGTATACACATGCAGTTTAATAACTGCAGTTACCTTGTTCAGACAAATCCCATACGTTTCAAATGTCAATAGACTCCTCCCACGTGTTCAAGTTTTATTGCACATGTATTGTACTGTTACACTTTGTTATCACTGCTTAAGACAATTCATTAACATTGTGCATAACACAGTATCTACATATTCAAGTTTTGAAATGAAACTGCAGCTTGTAAAACAAGCTGCAAGTACATGAGCAAAGTGTGCAACACATGTTTTGAAGACTTCATTTGCTTTTAAACTCCCACTCCCACTGATTTCTGTGAAGAAAAAATTATGAGTAAAGCTTGCAATATTAAAAAATTAAAAACACGTTTTTGCATTTTATGTTAAAGATTATTGATGAAGGAAAAGAATCACACCCATATATGCTGAATGCCCATATAATCATTAATGGTGAGTGAAAGGTTGCTGCAGTTCCAATAACTATAAACTACAATGTACCAATACCTACTAATCAGAAAGTATAACTGTGCTAAAGGTACAAACTGGCTGACTCCTGGAAAAATTCCTCAAGCAGCAGCAAAAGCTCACAAACTGAAATCAGTAGCTAAGTACAGTAGAACTTTCGGTGCACAAATCAAAACCTGAGTCCATGATTGAACAATACCAAATTCAGCAACTCAGTGAAATTTAGACTGGTCCTCAGTGTCTGAAAACTGCCACTGAATGTTTTATACTGAAGGATTGCCTTCCATCACTTCTTTCCACTCTGTTCCCAACAAAACTAAGTCCTGTAAATCTCAACAGCAAAACAGTTTGTTTCAAAAGGAGCATCTCTGCATGCAAGTATTACTCGTTCACATGGCAGTGACTTTGGTCTCAATACCAGCCTGACAAACTATGATGCATTTCTAGTCTGTGAAAGTATTGTAAATACACAACAAATTCACAGTTCATAGTCTCATGCAGAAGAAAGTTGTGTTATCTGAGGTGAACCAAAGAGGAATCTAATTTAGCCTAATCAATGTTATTTTAAAATCTACACACACACAAATTTCTGATAATTTTTAATATCAGTGCCTAATTTTGGACATGGACAACATGTGAATTAAGACATAGTAATGGTTGATTAAACCATGGCTTGTGAGCACATTTAACTGACAAATAATTCACGTGCATCTTGGACAGGTGGGAAACATCTCCCCTATTGTAATCACGTAAAAAATTAGGTAAAGGGACTCACTCAGTAGTCAGTGAAGAAAAAATTGATAATTCTTATATACTTAGAATATCTATGGCACCACCGTGATGCCCATCTCCATAATATGATCCACCTCAACTAGCTTGGACATCTATTCAGATGGAATACACTCATCTAGTTTGGATGAGACACCCTAACTTACCAGTGTTTTCTCCAGACAACATCATTTTAGCACTGGCACCCAGAAATTTGAAATTAGCTCTTCCTGGCCATAGAACACATGGAAATGAAATAATTATCCCTGGAGGTCAGAAGCCACTCTCTCACACAAGACTTAGTTATTAGGAATCAGTTTGATGTGAGATAACTTCTGGATGTTAGTAGCACCCTGCATCACCTACTATAGGCTTTAACAAAGCCTGAGGTGGAATCTACACAAGGCTGAGATTTGAGTTTCCAAAAGGTTGGGGCAGAGGTACAGATAGTGGAAATAGTAGGGAAGGATGGGATTGGGGTGGTGGGGGATACAGGAGAACTGTGGGAAAGTTAGGAACATGAGGCTTGAACGCTTAACTTAGGGAGATGTATGAGCATGTGTTAGTGGAGAGAGAGACGATAGGCTGCCACAGATAGTTAAGTTGCATAACTTAGGTAATGTTATTGCACTCAGGCAGTGCCATAAAAAGTAATACCTTACTCTGTAGATTACCCTGAAGCTATGAACAGCTGAAACAAACTTTCGACTACCTTTCGGTTTTTGTTCTCTGAACTAATTATATTATGCATCACCAAAAGTTCCTGACCTCTACAAAAAAGCCTCCCAACATGAGCAAAATGCTACATTTCACTGCAAAAGACAGGTAATATCAAACTCTCCACTGTTACTTTTTGACTGGAAATATTTCAGCTGGATTGAAGAAACAGGGAGCAGTCATTTCCAAGAATATCCAGTGGCTAAAAAGGCATAAATTTCAATATCAATTATATTGTGTAATAGCAAAAAAAAAAAAAAAAAGAAAAAAATCTATGCAGATATGGACAATTGAAATAAATGTCACTTCTTGGTTCTAACCCCAGACTTGCTGTTCTGGTAACTTTGAATACTAGTGCATATTTTGCCTACATGGGGAACACAAGATAATCTCTTTCCACGTATGACCAGATTTATGAAAAATAGGAACACTAAGACCCCAAGGAAACAGAAATCATTTATCTCTCCCATGCAAACAATAACAGAATTATATTGATTCTGAAAAATAAGAATTAAGTCTTTTCCTCTCAAGCTCATCTTAAGCTGCATTACTTAGCCAAAAAAGAATATATATTCTTTGTTTTCTTACCAGACACCAGACCACCTGAAGAAGTAGACAAGTTACAAGCCCAGGCACAGAAAACAAGTCCATGTTGTTCTCCAGTCAGCAGTTGCATTGACAGAATTTTAAACCAACTTGGTATTTAAGACAGTAAATATCATAAATCAAAACCTTTGTCCTCTCAACAACAATTAACTCACCTACCTCACCTACCTTTTTCTTGTCAAGTAAGCACATCATTGTCAAGTAAGTCCATCGTTACTGTATTACAGTAACTAACAGAAATACTTTAACTATTTTCAGGAACTGCTGTTAGATAAAGCATTGGAGAGAAATTGAAAACAAGATGAAATGGAAAGAAGAACAAGGAAATACAGGGAAAATAGACACACTAAAACATAGAAAATTCCATCTAAATTTAAGAAAAAAATTTTTTCATTGTGTATTTAAGTACTGGAACAAGTTACCCAGAGAAGTTGTGGAGTCTCTCTCCTTGATGACAATCGAAACACAACCAGACACAGATCTGAGTGACCTGCTGCAGGTAAACCTGCAGCATAACTGCAGGGAAATTGAACTAGGAGATCTCCAGAGGTATCTTCCCACCTCAATCATTTTGTCATGCAGAGAATAAAGCTGGCACTAAAACCTTTTGTACAACAGAAAACTAGCAAGACCCTTGGCAAGACATTATTGTATTAATAGTTGTGCGTTTTTTAGACAGAAAGCAAAAATGAGAAATGTGTGTACATAAAAAATCTGTTAGCAACATAATTTCAGTATTCTACCTTTGGAAAATGCAAAGCTATTTCTATTGTTGATATATATGAGACACTGCATTTATCACTAGTTTAAATAATGGCATCCTTCTGGATCACTAAAAGTTTCCATAAAAATTAATTTTTTAAATGTCTGTACCATTGTACTACCACCACTGTCTGTGACTCATAGGTATTTCTTTCAACTTTAGCCATCTCTTCTGTTTCCTGGATGTCATTGAGTGCTGGAATTGCCACAGCTGCTTCTTATGCTTAAATTGCAGGTACTTGTGGTAATTGCATGGTCAGGCTTTGCTGCCCTTTTACTTTCTCTCTCTATACTACTATACTCTCTAGACCAACACAAAAATTAAGAATGGCATTTAGATTTTATATTGTAATTTCAGATACACAAATTATTATATCAATAATAATAACATGCTGCATTCTATTTTAAGTATCACAGCTGATAAGAAAGAAAGATCCTAAGAAATGAGGACACCTAAGCCATTTATAGCTGCTTAGATCCATACTTGTTTCATTACTGATGCATTGAGAAGTAGCAGTTGTAGATGTTATTTTTCTTAAAATGGTAGGGTCTTTTTCTATGAAAGCAACTAAATATTATAATCCCCTACTCACCAATATTGATGGTGTCAACTGTTCTCAAAACAGTGATGTTTGATAGGTCAAAAAGCTCTTTTGTCAAGATCTCTTCTGAAAGTTCAGCAGCCCTTGAATTCTGCATGTTGTCATCTCCAGCTGCTGGGAGATGATTGTTACAGGTTCTGGAGGATGCTTGTGCGCAAAAAACCCTGAAATGCAACTGTGATTGCAAAGCAGATTTATTTTTATTAGATGCAGGAGCAAATAATACATACCAACCCCTGGATTTTTTGAAAAGCCGCTGAGCAGGAGAAGGAGATGGATCATGGTGCTCAGGCGGGAGGGGCAGGCAGGCACTGCACCTTTGGGGCGTCCCCTGGATCAAAATGGCATGCATCTTGCCCTTTTCAGCCCCTCCACCCCAGAACTACTCTTCATATCTCCTCCTCTTGGAGTGGAATTTTTCCAGTTACGACACCATCTCGCACTTGGCCAGAGCGTGAGATGAGGCCATAACAGCTTATGATACCACCTCCATGTTAACAACAGCTCCATTGTATATTGTTCTTCTTTCACAGGTTAAGTTCCCAATAGGTTGTTTCTCTTAAGGGCCAAATTCTCACCAGTTAAACAGTAAGGTTTTCTTCATTGTCTTTTCTTAATAATCTTTTTGATGTGCACAACAGTGGACCAAATATGGCAGGGCCTTAGATATGACTTCAGTCCCTGACACATGCCACCACATGGTCCGCGGTTGGAACATGTCAATATTCCACCATATGAACAACAGTACACTGCAACATGCTATTAAAGATTGGATCAATACTAAACAAGGAATACAACAAAGAATACATAGAAACCAAATACTTAAGGCACAAAGTAATATAATCCCTTTTTTAACCAATTCCAACTCCATGTCCATCCAGCAAACGGATTCCAACTGGCGTCTTCTACAAGGTGTTGAGTAAGTGTCTGTAATTTCTCTAGTTGTGCATGGTTAGAGTTAGAATTGTCACTTAAGTTTATACAACATAGTTTATCAAAATCTTCACACCCATGCTCATGCATTAAAAGCAAAAAATCAATTGCTGCTTGATTTTGTAGCGTAGCATGTTTAATGCTGTCTACATCAATTAATAAATCACATACAGCTGTGCTGGTAGTATTGCTAAACTTTGCCAACCAACAGCTAAGTCTATTCATGGTCATGAGGGCTTGTGCACTTGGAACCCCAGGAGCCACGAAGAGGCAGTGATTGTCTTGGCAGTGTTCTAGAATTTAGCTTTATCTCTGTAGTCAGGAGTAAAGGCATGTATGCTCTGAGTATGATGGTGGTGAGTTCAGTTTTGTTGGATCCATACCAAATTAGTCATATTTGGAGATAAGACGGTTAGTTTTCTTAAGGTGCATGGACCACCTTTAATTGCCATTTACACTCCGGCCTAGGCTTGGTCCCTGCAGATTAAGAAGATACCCTGTGGGAGTTGCATATGTGTACTAAAAGTCAGGGTTAGCTATGCTGTGGTTTTCAATTATACCAGTGTGAAGTATTTTGATACCTTGGTATTGTGTCATTGACTCACCAAGCTCTAGGGCTACTGCTTGTGCTAATAAGTTTAAAGGTGGTACAACCTATCTGCATTCAAGGGTCTGCCTAAAGTCCGCATCTCCTGTGGGGGTAAAGCAGGGTATTTCCAGAGGTGAGACAGCTGTTGCCATACTCTGGCAGCCAGAGAGGTCGCAGATGCAGGGGTGCTGTTACATAAATGTTGCAGCTCACAGGCAGTGAGAGGGACGCTGATCAGACACTTTGTGAATGGGTTCTGGGGCGCAGCAGTGCTAAGGCAGCATAAGGTCTGGTCACCTTAGCCAGGGTCACCCAGATGTTCTGTTCTGGGGGTATGGGTCTGAGGTACCCTGTCAAAACATAAACAGAAGAAGAGTTACCTCTCCTCTGCTTCTCCCATTCCCACCTGCTACTCCCACCAACATAAGTGTTTAGCAGGTACTCAGCACCAGTGCTGTTCCCCTGGAATGGTGATAGTAACCTGCTTTGCCTCTGCTGCTATCACCTCAGCAGCCATAGCACCAGGTTCCATGGCGGGTTGATACCGTACTTTGGCACCTGAAAAGTAGGACCTTGAATGCATAGGGAGGGCATAATCCAAAAGAAAATTGACCCAACAATTCCACTAGGGAGAATATGAGTAGAAGGATCGGTGTTCCTAATGCCTAAAGTGAGTGGACGTTAATTTTCCTACTGTTTAAAACAGTGCAACTATAGAATAACTCATGTGAAACAAACGTAAAATCAATCTTAAAAACAAGCTAATATACATCTGAAAACACCTCTGCTTTTCTCATCCTTCCTCTACACAAAGAGGCTTTTAATTAGGAGGATTTTAGTTTTATCCAAAGCCATCCAGCCCAAAACCATCCCACAATGATAAGCAAAGTACAGCCAGTAGGGACAATAGGGAGTGTTGTTCCAACATTGGCATACACTGTGAAGGAAAGGAAAGGTAACTTCCAGAACAATAGTTTTATTCAACAATGGTGAGAAACGTGAACCGAGGGTTTTTTTTTAAATCAATAGTGAAGGCAGTTCAGTATAATTTTACAAATCACAAAAGTAGAAGAAGTATGAAAATGACTTAAAGTGATGATTATAAGTAAAGTAATATTATTAAAATGTTAGATCAAGCTATGGAAAATGTTTTTTTATGTTTCTTGTGCTGCTCTAAGCCTTATTTTCCTTGTGGATAGGCTTATGATCAAGGCTATGAAAACAGCAAAGGTCATAATTTTCAGACCCAATGAAATGGTGATTTACATTAGAAACACTAACAACTCCAGAAAACTGCTGTAGGAGCTACAAGAAGGCTCTGTATTCTGCTCTGTATCCTGCAATAGCCAGTATGACATCGTATCTTTCAGCAGATGAACTACCTTACACCAGAACCTCAGTGAATATATTCATATTGTGCTTAGGTCCTTGACAATCTCCCAGGTAGAGGTCAACCAGCTACCTTGCTTTCTAGTTTTCCTTTGAAGGAAATTATCTAGCTCTGTTCACATTAAAAAAATGTGAGGGCAGCTCTGTGCATAGCTCACTACCAACTCTTCCCAAAAGATAGCACAGACCAACCTGCACTCCGTAGGTTCTGCTTAGTGTAATTCCCCAACACTATTGCAAATAAACTCACTTTCTTTTCTGTCCTTCTTCAGAACTTGCAGAACATAATTTAAGATTTACACAGAAGACTGAAACACAAGTTACATGTTACATTTTGACTGGAAAAACACACAAAAAATAGCANTAGAACATAATTTAAGATTTATATAATGAAGTCTTCACTCCAGGAGACACAGAAGACCGAAACACAGGTTACATGTTACATTTTGATTGGAAAAACACACAAAAAATAGCAACATGTAAGGCCGCTCTTGTGCTGTGTTTATACAGAATTCAACACTACAAATCCAAATTGCTACTAAGGCAGGGGTGAAAGCAAAACATAAAAAACACTTGTTTGTAACAAATCATTGATCGTTGCTTGGATTTCTGCATCTCTTCCTGGAATCTTAATTCTGGCATGTAGCCACTGCATGGTGTCAAAAGCCCAATAGGTAGATTTTTTCAATTCCCAGCACTTCCCTGGGGGTTCCACTCCCCAAGGTTACCTAGCTGCCGTATTTTTTCAATTATCTCATACAGAAGATTTCCTGTTTCATTAATCAAAAGGGTCATTATCACATTTTTATACGCAGGGGGAGCAGTCTTAATCCATCTGTTTCTCATGGTAATAAAAGGGGATTTTGCATCAGAGTGTCAGCGTCCCCAATAAAAATCACTGCTTTCATCCCTTCCTCCTTCATTCACTATATACAATCACAAGGTATACCACGGGCGCTCAGACCCTGGTTAAGTATTTTCTGTGGGGTATTTAATACTACATCCCTGAGTAGCCATGGCTAAAGAATTAGTGTTCTGTGCATTAGTTTTAAATGCATTCTCCTTAAAAGAATTTGGCCTTAGCAACAAGAATTTCTTTGAATCTCTTGCATCCAAGGTTACAAACGGGAGTTTAAGGTTGCCTAAAAATTCATCGGCAAGACTATCAGCAAACAGCACAATGAAGTTTGCTGACAAGATTCACTCTACTACTTACAGAACAGTTAAGGCACACCAAGGAAAAACAAGCAACAACAAAGTCAAATAAAATGCACAGAAATGAACCAGGATCTGTGTCTGTGTGACAAAAGAAGAGTGAGACAAGGATAAAAAGGAATATGGCTTAAAAGCTTAACAGCACTCAACAGTACTTTAACTTAATGTATATTTAAAAATTCAACAAAGGAAAAACACAACTTATACCTAAGTTATAAATTAAGTTATACCTCAACTGTAACCATTTAACAGAGGAATAACACTTTACAGCATTTAATCTAACATGACTTAAAACTTAACCTTACATACCTAACTGAAATCTCAGATTGCAGTGCTGCAGCAGCAGCTACAAACACCTGCCTTTGCAACATTATATTAGCACTCTGCTGTTCTACGTCCTTGTCTTTCTCAACTGTTTTTCAAGCTCTGTATTCTTTTCAACTTCAACTTTGTATGCAAATAACAGACATCAGCCATGCTTCCAGCGTGCATAAGCTGCTCTTTAGAGTGTTTTTGAGGAGTTTGCACAAACTCTCCCCAATATTTCAACACTCCCAAGGGATCTTTAGCCTCCCATGGTTCGGGCCCAATACTTGCACAGGTTTCTATCTTGTCCCACAATGTGCTCCATGGTTCCTGTGTCCACCCTGGTTGCTCCACTGGCAGAGCCTTGGCCTGAGGTTCCTTTTTATGAAACATCTTTACCAATGCAGTCACATAAGGATGTGATAACGACAACAGAAATACTGAGGGCAGAAACTCTGTTCTAGCGGCATCGTCCAGCAACACCATGAACACAGAGGACTAAGAGCTCTTCCTAACAGAATCTGAAATGTACTTGAGCTATGTTTACAATATCCACGCTGCACAACAACAAGTGTATGACACTGATTACACTTCAGACACAGAAAAATATTACTAAGCTCCTGCACACACAGCTGGGTACCCGGACTAAATTTGGGCCTCCCATACGCCACATACACACATGGAGCACATCTCTCAGTACATGTTTCACTCTCTTGGTGCAATCACACTCTGCAGTGCCCAAGCCCTGTCAGGTTTTTGTTTCCTTTTTTGTGCTCTAGGTATCCCATCCTCGTAGCCATTAATGTTACGGGTTCTGGAGGATGCTTGTGCGCAAAAAACCCTGAAACGCAACTGTGATTGCAAAGCAGATTTATTTTTATTAGGTGCAGGAGCAAATAATACATACCAACCCCTGGATTTTTTGAAAAGCCGCTGAGCAGGAGAAGGAGATGGAGCATGGTGCTCAGGCGGGAGGGGCAGGCAGGCACTGCACCTTTGGGGCATCCCCTGGATCGAAATGGCATGCATCTTGCCCTTTTCAGCCCCTCCACCCCAGAACCACACTTCATATCTCCTCCTCTTGGAGTGGAATTTTTCCAGTTACGACACCATCTCGCACTTGGCCAGAGCGTGAGATGAGGCCATAACAGCTTACGATACCACCTCCATGTTAACAACAGCTCCATTGTATATTGTTCTTCTTTCACAGGTTAAGTTCCCAATAGGTTGTTTCTCTTAAGGGCCAAATTCTCACCAGTTAAACAGTAAGGTTTTCTTCATTGCCTTTCCTTAATAATCTTGTCCACATGCACAAGAGTGGACCAAATATGGCAGGGCCCTAAACACAACTTCAGTCCCTGACACAATTACGGTAGGGCTTTAAAAGGATCCCTGGCTTATGCTGGCCATGTCCACAGTAATCATTACTTCAAACCAACTGGAACAGATCCATACATTGAAACATCTGGTGATAAGAACCTGGCATCTATGCTGCACAAATCTCAAAGAGCTCTGCTTTAGTTTGGCTCTGATTTGATCCAAAGGACTGGACATCAGCGGTGACAACTGGACTGCACTAGGCAGGGATCTGCAGAACATATGGTTTAGTTTCAAAACAAAGGAATTCAATTTGGACACACCAAAACTGCTCTGTGATGTGAGCAAAAGCATGGTAAATAGGAATGGTGATTATGATAATGCTTGCATAAAAAATACACTCCTGATCAAAACTAAAAGACTGTATCCGTTATTTCTTGATTATAGTACCTTACAAGGGCTTTCCATAGATGGTGAACTCAACAAAAATACCACAGTTTTGGTCTTACTACATGATGTTGGAAGAAAGCCTAAAACTCTGCTTTTCTGCTTCTTTTCTGCTCCCCTTTAGATGGAAATAATTACTATAATTGCTCTCTGTTCCCCATACCCTCTTCTAAGATGTATCCACCACTGCTGGGAGCTCACACCAAATTCTTGTCAATAGTAGAAAGAGGGATGAAGGGTTGTATGGACCTCTGTGTCAGGGCCACTGCTGCTTTCAAGACTGGCTAAAAAGTGAGTTACCCGAAGAAAGCATTAGAGGGTGTGGGAATTGGCATGCAGTCACACCAAACAGAGAAGGTACAAAAGTTATATGCTAATTCACACTGCTTTTCATTAAATTAACTCAGAGTTTTGATACCTCAAACAGTCATATGGTAAAATAAAACAAGATGGAATGGAAAAATAAATAATATGTTAATAACAAAATATCAAGACTTTTAAGATAGAAGCTATTGGCAAAAAATTCAGTGTCACCCAGTAAGTAGCTAAAATGGGCTTTTAAACACATGTTGAGAAGAAAGTAATTCATATAGGGGCAGTCTTCAGGAAGTTTTTTTCTGTCTAACCATGGAGGATCTTTTCAACAGACCTTATTTACTTTTTTACCCATGTTCTCTACATGAACAACCATCTTGCTTTATTACTGACTTACTGTCTGTGTTCAGGCAATATACCTACCACTTATTTTTCTAAAGGGTTTTCCTACAGGACTCCTAGCATTTTTCCTTCCAGATGAATATTGCCATATCATACCTCCAAGACTGAGGCCCACAGTAAGACTGGGTGTTACTGGAGATGAATTAATAAAGAGTAGGGCAACTTACTTGAATAGACAGAGTGCATTTTTAGACCAACAAAAAGAATGGCAG
The DNA here is from genome assembly GCA_013396875.1 of Vireo altiloquus. Taxonomy (NCBI): domain Eukaryota; kingdom Metazoa; phylum Chordata; class Aves; order Passeriformes; family Vireonidae; genus Vireo; species Vireo altiloquus. Next base: position 433,835 of record VZRF01015747.1, read on the forward strand.
TCTTAGATTATGTCTTTATTCCACAGCTACCAGAGCATATATGTTGAGGAATGCACCTGGTCAAAGCAGCTCAGCTTGCAAGCTGCAGATTGAGATGCCTGCGAGTCTTGTGAATGGTCAGGCTGAGAAGTTTCCTTAACATATGACAACCAAAATAATGCATGTCCTTCCTTGACACAGTCAAGTTTCTGGAATTCAAGGATGTTATTTCCATTAAAATTCTGATCTGCAGGTAGATTCTACCAGTATGCTGATAGCAAGCTCTGAGTTTGAAGAAAAATAAAAATATTAAATGCAAAGGAGAAGGAGCAGGTCTTTAACTGGTCGATTGCTTTTTCCATTCTTGCAATTCTTTGCCTTGAACATGTTTCACAACTTTTACGAGTGCTAAGATATCTAATGAGCCCTGAGTAACTATAAGAGACACCTGCAAAATCTGAGCTTTTGCCAGTCAATTACATTTCTTTCCCCACAGACTCTCATGCTGCTAATAGAAACAAGGAAAATGAAAGACATCAGAACGTGTTGTGAAGCTTGCAAGTGACTGCCTGGATCTCCTGCTGAGCTTACTTTGTGAGCACCAGACAAACAGAGAGCATCCCAGAGCAGAATGCATGCTCCCCAGGACAGGCACCTGTCATCATGTTGAGCTAGTGGCACTGTTGCCCTGGGCTCTACAACAGCACAGTAATAAATATACTGCAGTGCTTTTCCTCTGCCTTGCTGCAGAAGAAGGAACATTCATCAGGCATCATCCAATGCAATGGGAAGCATCACCTGTTTTATTCTTGTTTGTAAAGCTACAAAGCTTTGTAATAATCTGGGAAGAGACAGTAATGGGGGCAGAGAGATTGGGAAAAATTGGGAAGAGGGTAAGAATGCTCTTCTCAAAGCCAGAAGAACCTAATTTCAAAATGCAATATCTGCTAACTACTGAGAACCATAAACCCAAGTAAAATTAGCTCCGTACAAATAGTGATTTTTAGAATTTTTGGTGGGTAGTTTCATATTTGAACAGTTTTGTTAATCTTCTGTAAAGCAGCAGAGATGCTGTGGTAATTTTGCCATCTCTATATTGCTCAGTAAACAATGGTGATTCAGGGTTGCTCCTTGACATTTGGGTGGAACCTGTCTGATTGCAAGTTTCAGTGTCAGCTTCAAGTGATATGAATTCATTACACAACATTAAAGTGCTGGTTTGCAGAACATTATGAATCCTACTTACAGCAGTGCTTATAGTTCAAATGTGAAAGAGCAGGAGGATATTCAGACAGTCTATTACTCTCAGATAGTGGATTGTTCCTTGCCCTGTCTCAAGCTTCCTGCATTATCTTGCACAAATTAGGTTCACTTTTTCAGCTAATCTCCCAAATGGAGACACTATTGCAGTGTTATCTCTTTGTCTGATGAGGCAAACACAGCAATGAAGATAAGTGTTGTCAGATAAACCTGCAAGATAACAGACCCTCGATCAAATCCACAGTGTTACAAGTTGAGCACCTAAATATTTAAAGTCAGGAAGCTTCAGTGTTTACATACCCAGCAAGTGTCACATGTGATGTAATGTAAAAACGTAAAAATTACACCAGATATCAAATACAATTTTCTTGATAAACACTTTCATTAAGTGTTTATCAAGAAAATGAAGCAGATCCTCAGCTTCCTTACACTGCTTAGCTACAGGTAAATTAAAAAGCAAGGTTAAAAAGCAAATAGAAGCTTAGGTGTAACTTGCACACCTTCCTGCCCTTCAGACATACTTTAACCATTAGTTTTTGTATGCATAAGAAAACAGTATTTTGTAAATTAAATAACTACTCATATGGGATTACACCTCCCTCCCTCTCCCCGGGATCTGAATCACGTCTGACATGTTTTTACACAAACACATTTCACGCTAAATATGAATCAGATTACGGCATGAAACAAACTGTCACTGATTAGCAGCTACTGAAGTGGTAGTGGCTGGCCACTATAATGCCACTGCAAAAGCACACTCCAGGGAGACTGCTCTTTCTCAGATAAGGCAACATAAGCCTCAGCAGGTACAATTCCTCTCTTCATACCAGAGGACAGCCCCACCCCCAAACCATTGTGAATGCTGAGAAGGGATAACGCAGCACACCTGGAGGGGGCACCTGGCGGACCTGAGCACCGCGGCAGATGGAATTGGCGAGGGCGATGACATGTGTGCAGTCTCACAAAGCAAGCAGCCAGGAATGAGCGCTAACCCCTTGTCACTGCCACAGAATGCATCAGTCCTCAGCTGCCCCCGTGTGCCTCCCTCCTGCACTACAGCGCCCGAGCTCGAGAGGCCTCTGGAGACCGTCCTTGGGCAAGGAAAAGCCTTGAAAGTAAGTGGTGTTTGCAAGAACGTGTCACCTTTTATGTTCACTCGTGAACAGGGGAGCACTCCATTCTTCCCGGAGTGGAGTCCAGGGGCAAACACTGCTTACTTGCCACAGATGATAATGATGCCTGAAGTGGCTACCTAAAAAAGAGAGACTGGACAGAAACAAGAGAAAAATGGAGGCATTTATTTGAAGGGCCTTCAAAGGTACACCCTGGGGAGTCCAGAGGCTACTGCCCAAATGGATCCCAAGATCAATGACAGGTCACGAGTTCTTCACACTTATATAAGTTTGGTTCTTTTGTATATCAGGGTTAATTCTCTAATTAAAGTTTCAGTTAATGATGTATTTTCTGCAAGCTTGCCCCCGTCTCAGAGGCTTTTGGTTTATATTATTGGGCCTAGGATGTTCTGGGTGTGCTTGAAGAGCAAGCCTGGAGAGGGTTTGTTATGTGTATCTTAGCATGAGAGAGCAGAAGTTAACAGGCTACATGAAACTTCAGAGTTACACACTAGGCAGTATAGGATTTGAAAAAAAGAAAAGTTAAAACCCAAGGCATCGATAAAGCAATGTAAGTAAATCTGTAATTTTGACTTTAAAGTAAGTTGCAAATATTCTTTCTGTAGAATGGAATGACCCCAGCCAGTCTCTTAACCACCAAAAAAATCCATAAAAGATTTATTACATTTTATTTAACATTTGGAGAGAAATTCTGTATCTAATTGTTTTGGAGTACAATACTCACTGAATTACCAGCCTTAAATACTTTAATTTAGAGAGTACCCAAAATATTCAGTGCCCTCTGGTGGTTTGAATAATGAAAGAAGAAAAATTCATAAAAGAAACTACTCAAGTTTGATCTGTCTCTCAACTAAGGCAGCACATGAATCTCACCTTCTATGGCCCTAGTGCCACAGCAGTTACCCTGGAAAAAAAGCACCCCACATATCTGTCCATACCTGCAAAACCAGAGAACCTAACACAAGGTTTTTGGGGAAAAAAAGGGCCCTATTACCATCAAAGAACTGGTCTCTGTGATAAGTTTTTAATTTTCAATGTCATCCTAATCTCTCCAATCCAAAATCAAATCCTCTCCCTGCAGAAAACAACAAAGTAAATGCTTTAAAGTGTGTTTAAAAAGCAATAAAATCTATCTGATAAGACTTTGAGATTCTTTCAAAGTGGAAACACATTCTGAGAAACATAAATTGCCCTAGCCATAGAAGTAAACATGTCTGGAGAACTCAGGAAATTACTGGTGCTAAGCTTCTTAGTTACTGTATTTACCCCTGCAGCCCACACCAGCCCATATTAAGGACACAGCCAGAGTTGCTTATAAAACATACAGAATATGAAACAATAATTAGTAGTGGAGTAATATAATCATAAAAATTTAATCTCTGACTACTTTAAAAGACAGAAAAGGGAGTAGGAGGGAAACACATATAGTAAATTTATGAGAAGTGTTGTAGGGAAATGCACAGAGGAAAACAGGTGGTGAGACACTGGAACAGGTTACCCAAAAAAGCTGTGGATGCCCCATCCCTAGAAGTGTTCAAGGCCAGGTTGGATGCGGCCCTGAGCAACCTGGTCCAATCGAAGGTGTCCCTGCCCACAGCGGGGGGTTGGAATGAGATTTGAGATTACCTTTAGGGTCCATTCCAACTCAAGCCATTTCATGAAAAAATGAGACAAAAACACAACAGTAGAGAAAGAATGTAAATCGTGAGAAACACTTTTCTCAGTGACTACACATACTCCTAAGAAAGTTCATAAAAATAGCATTCTCTCTCTGAGCCCTGGGAAATAACCCACAGCTTCACAGAGATGAGGAATGCCTCTCAATGTATACAGAGTACTTAAGGCATAGATTTAAAATAGAATTAAATGCTATTCCACAAGAATGCATTCAGCAGTGAGACTCCTCCCTCCCTCCTTGCCTTTAATTTCCTAACAGTGTGAGGTGAACGTAAAATTCACTTTCTTAGCTCTTTCCCGATCATGTCCACAAAAACGTTACAGACAGAATAAGGCTGGTTAGAGCTGGAAAACGAAGAGGTGAAAACTAGTCCTTTCCAAAGCAGACCTATAGTTTGGGAAATATAAAAACAGTACAGACCTACTCTCTCCTGAGCCAAAAAAAAAAAAAGAGTCCAGCAATTCACTGGGAAGTGGAAGTTTAAACATTACTGAAATGCCTTCTCGTTGCAGACGCCCTGAATTTTGTCTCCTACGTATTTTCAAATACAGCCACAACAGGAAACTGGAGCAAATATACACTGTATGGAGAATAGTTTTTGTGCCCTTTCATTGCTTGTTTCTCCATTTCTAAAACAAACCTGAAGATGCCTTTGTGAGATATTCTTGTAGCTCTTCTGCCATCCAATAAGGCATCCTTGGATGCCAGGTTCTGCAGTCATTTCACAAATGTGCATCTTCCCATGTCTGATAAACACTGTCCCATCCTCTAACAGTGTTCATGAATTGGTGCCTGTTTCTGCATAAAACAAAGGATATAAAAAATACACTATCCACTCTTTTACAGACAACTCCTCAAACACACTCATTCAAATCTCATGGTCAAATTTAAAAAAGAGGGACCCAGGAATGTTTCCCAAACACAGAAAGCCAGCTAGCCCCCACAGCCTGTCAGAAGATGAGCTGGGTGCAGAAAAAATCCCCCTCTCTACTTGGGAATGATGCCCTGGCTTGACTAGAGAACAAAGGGCAGTTTTACAGAGCTCAAGTATCATAGAATCAGACAGGTTGGAAAGGACCTCTGAGATCATCAAGTCCAACCCTCGATCCACTACCTACCAGCACAGATGCTAGACCATGGCTCTAAGTGCCATGTCCAGCCTTGTCTTAAAAACTGCCAGCGATGGAGACTCTGGGCAGCCCATTCCAATGGCGGATTACCCTCTCTGTAAAGAATTTCTTTCTAATATCTAACCTAAACCTCCCCTGGCACAGCTTGAGGCCATGCCCTCTTGTCTTACTGTTGGTTGCCTGGGAGAAGAGACCAACCCCCACCTGCCTACAGCCTCCTCTCAGGTAGTTGTAGAGAGCGATGAGGTCTCCCCTAAGCCTTCTCTTCTCCAGGCTAAACAACCCCAACTCCCTCAGCCTCTCCTCATAGGACTTGTGTTCAAGTCCCTTCACCGCCTCGTTGCTCTTCTCTGGACCTGCTCCAGCACCTCAGCATCTTTCCTGAACTGCGAGGCCCAGAACTGGACACAGTACTCCAGGTGAGGCCTCAACAGCGCTGAGTACAGGGGCAGAATCACTTCCCTGGTTCTGCTAGCCACGCTGTTCCTGATGCAGGCCAGGATGCCATTGGCCTTCTTGGCCACCTGGGCACACTGCTGGCTCATGTTCAGCTTCCTGTCGATCCAAACACCTAGGTCTTTTTCTACCTGGCTGCTCTCCAGCCACTCTGTCCCCAACCTGTAGTGATGCAGGGGGTTGTTGTGGCCAAAGTGCAGGACCCGGCACTTGGCCTTGTTGAACCTCATCCCATTGGAGCCAGCCCAACTCTCCAGTCTGTCCAGGTCCCTCTGCAGAGCCTTCCTGCCTTCCAGCTGATCAACGCTCCCCCCTAACTTAGTGTCATCTGCAAATTTACTAATGATGCACTCTATCCCCTCATCTAAATCATCAATAAAGATATTAAACAGGGCTGGTCCCAGCACTGACCCCTGGGGAACACCACTGGTGACCAGCTTCCAGCTGGATGCAGCCCTGTTCACCAGCACTCTCTGGGCCCGGCCATCCAGCCAGCTCTTAACCCAGCACAGAGTGCACCTGTCCAAGCCATGGGCTACCAGATTTTTTAGCAGTATGCTGTGGGAGACAGTGTCAAAGGCTTTGCTGAAGTCCAGATAGACTACATCCACAGCCTTCCCCTCATCCACCAGGCGGGTCACCTGGTCATCGAAGCAGATCAGGTTGGTCAGACAGGACCTGCCCTTCCTGAACCTGTGCTGGCTGGATCTGATCCCTTGTCCATCCTGGTGCTGTGTGACTGCACCCAGGATGATCTGCTCCATAACCTTGCCAGGCACTGAGGTCAGACTGACAGGCCTGTAATTTCCTGGGTCCTCCTTCCGGCCCTTTTTGTGGATTGGTGTGACATTTGCCAACTTCGAATCGTCTGGGACTATAACCAAGATACTGCCAATGAGAACCAAGCACATCACATGCATTCTCTCTGAGTAGTAAAATATGAATAGCTGTAATAAAATCAAATCAAATCAAATCTCTAACAAAGGGCTTATAAACAGATTCAGAAGATACAGTGGTTTACTTAGAGATCAGAAAATTAGATTCTACAGGGAAAGAATAAATTAACAAAAAGGAAATTTACTTAGTTTTTTTAAATTTCTGCCATTCCAAATAACACATTAAGTCAATTTTATTACTGTACTATCATCTGCGTGTCCTTAGAATGTAAAAGCACAAGAAATAACCAAAGGTATTTTCAATGCAAGAACAAAGGCCAGAAGGATAAATCATTTAGCTGCCACTTTGCTGGTTAAAACTTGCAACCAGCCCAAACTTATTGGGAATTCTTTCCTCAGAAAAGCATTAAATTTATTCAGAAAATCTACCTTTAAATAATAAGGTTTGCTAACAACCCCAAGTGTTACATACCCCTTTCCCTCTCCTTTTAGGATGTTATTTCTCTATGAACACTATATGGGACACCAACATACAAACACGGAAGTGAAAAAAGATGCACAAAGTAGATTTTGGCAAACCTATAATCTTTTCTGCTTGCTGGAAATACCCAAGGTATGATATAAGGTAACTTGTCAGCTATGGATGCATCATCAGTCACATCTCATCATTCCAGCAGCATACACACCATTCCACTAATTCAAAGTGCACAGACACACAACTGATCACATATTTAAGTTTTAGAAATGATCTGAAAAGGAAGAAGTAGCACCAAGGGAATTGATCATCTTTATTATGCAACAAAAATACAAATAGAAAATAAAATACTTTAATAGGAAAAAAACCAGAAGGTACAGTTCAAACATAACATATTGAAACCATACATAATGCAACATGAACATGAAAACATTAAGAAGCAATGTTCTAGTAAAGATTTCATGTTTTGAGCATCACCCTTCACAAATACACAGCTTTTTGTGCATGTCTGCGTTTCAGTGAGAAAGATCATGACCAGCAGCAACATATTAAATAGTTTAATTTTCATTAAATGCTTACCTAGTGAATATATTGGATGCAATCTCTTCATATTAAAAGTACAAAATCTTAAGCAAGGCAGCACCTGCCAATACAGATTTTAAATAAAGAGGATAAACATCTTGAAAGGTTTTTTTTTGTATTGCATTGATACACATTTGTTGCTTTAAAATGTGTATTCAAGTCTCTCAACATTTAAGCATGACTAAAATGCTCAGCAACTATGCATCAAGTGATAACTAATTATTGCTATAGAAAAAATTGTTTCCCAGAGTTTTAAAACAGATGTCATTTCACTTGCAATTCCCAAGATATATTCAAGTAATAGAAATAACTAGTTCCAGTGTCCATGAGGCATTCAGAATCTGTATTGGCTGCAGGCATTTATTGCCAGATCATATAAACATTTTATTGAAACTAAAAAAGTTAATTAAACTTACATGTAACTGTTAAACTCCTTAGGAAATGTATGCAGTAATAAATCACCATAGTATATGTTTTTGTTTCAAAAAGGTAAAACTTCAGCATCAGGTACCTTGAAGTTCCTTTCTGTAAAAGGGCACTGATTCATAGTTGGTTTTACAGAGCAAAAGTAGAAATCTAATTTTTTTTTCTGTTGGCTCAGTGAACCACTCCAAATTAGTATGTGGTCACACAAGCACTAGAGCCAACAAATGGGTGAGAATACAGACAAGAGTATGAAGGCAAACAGGGAAGTTGGAATATAAGTTCCAAGTGTGGTCTGCTGTCAAAATACTGTAGTGAGATGGTAACAAAATTCAAGAAATGTTGTTATAAAAAGGATATAACCTCCAGACAAGGTTCTTGAAATAGACAACTATTTCTGAAAGAGACAGCTTTCTCTGTATTTTAGCCAGCAATGCCTTCAGTGATGTTTTACACTCATAAAAAAATTAAGATAGAAAAGACAAGTTACAATGTATAGATAGTGGTTTAGTTATAACATTTAATAAATTAGAACTTTCAGTTCTGAAACACATTACATTGTAAAATGAAGCATTTCAACCTCACCAGTTTTGGAATATGAAATATCCCAGCATTTAAAGAATAGTCAAAACCTCTTTTTGGAGGGGAACAGAGAGGCAGGGCACAAGAAGCAGATTGTACTTTGGCTGCAAACTGATATTACTACACATACATCACCATCTAGACTCAGAAAACTACTGGGGATGTTTTCCACCACATGTGCAATGCTCATTAATAACAATAGCTTGACAATAGGTGATGGAAATACACGATGAAGAGTCAGTCCTAACAGGTGTATGTTAAGAACACTATTTAAAACTCCAAAATGTATGCTGTGCAACCACCTTCCCCCTTCTCCCTTTTAGTATTATATAAAAGATCTTAAGGCCTTTAACAAATGGATTTTCCGTTTCAATTCAAAATTGCATTATTACTATTTTCTCCAATTTTAACAATGTTCTGGCTGGAAAGGTAGAAATTTAGAAGAGGAACTCTTTAAAATATATTGGTAAATATTTTAGAGTAAGTTTTTTTCTTCTCAACTGTTTTTTGAAGCCTTTGCATGTAGGAGATGTACAAGTTTTAAGAAGCTTTACCAAAATAAAAGTGTTTTGGTAGATGTGAAGCCAGTTTAGTTATTTAGGTACACTGCCTTCCATGAAAGAGAGGACAGACCAAAACTTCAATTCCAAATGCAAAACCAGAAGTTCTTAAAAGCTTCAACAAAATCTGGTCACAGTCATAGGCAAAAAAAAGTACACCTTCTGCATGTCATCTTGAATTGCTCAGAAAATATGTAATCTTCCTTAGGAGTTGGGAGTGCAGAGAATACTCCTCACTCATCACATTAGTAAGCAAGCATCTTATTTTAACTAACTAACTTTAGCTTAACTAACTTATTTTAGTTAAGTTCCCAAAGAGGAAAAAAATAGATAAAATTATTCCTAGGCAATGGCATCATTCTTTCTCAATGAAAGGTGAAAAAAGCCCTGCTCTGCATTGTTGAGCTATAGAAAAGAAATATTTTAATATTTAAAGCTGTTGTTATTTTCAGTCACATGGCAATGGTAAAAAACAAATCACAACATCAAAATAAAATTAGTTCTTGGCAGGACAAATGCCTGTCCTTGGCAGGAAGAGAAAAAAAATAAATTATTATCCCATAAGATACCTTAGAAGACTGCTGAACTTGAAGAAACCCAATGGTGCAACAGAGCATCATTTCATGTCTTTCTGAAGATACTTTCAAAGTTGGTTTTGGTAAATTAGAACATCCTACATTAATCGCATGAACATGTAATTAACAGAGTAGTAAAAGTTAGAGAAAATCAAGACAAGAATGACAAGTTTCAAAAATGTCCCTAATTCCACAAGGGCAGATCTCAGTAAAGATGTCAAATTTGAGTTTCAGCAAAATCATTTATCAGAAGTCCTTATGAGTATGAAAAGAAGTTTAGCCCAAAAAGTAGTTACTGAGCAATATTTTTATTAATATACCCTTCAGATCGCCAACCGAAAAGTAACTTTTCTCTCAGATAATCAGTATGAAGATGAAGGGGGCTCTACTTTAAAAGTTCACATGACAGGATTCTTGAACTGCATTTTGGTATTGGGCTTCTTCATCAAGCTGAAGATTCTAAATAAAATGAAAACATCATCAAAATAGACAAGTACTCCAGGATGTAGCATAGCCATTAGTTTAATCATTCATCTGCTATGTTTTTACATAGGCACCTAAACGAAGACTCTTTATGCTACTAGATGATTGTTTATACTGCACAGAATCTTTTATTGAACCAAGTACCAAGAGACACATGAGGTAGGAGAAGAATCAGTTGAGTGGGACAAGGCTCATTAAGCAGAAGGGTCCATCTTCTGGTCCCTGGCTCAATTACATTACAGAACAGGCAGCTCAGGAAAGCTGACTGTATCATACAATTCTTTTAACAGGGCTTGTAACCAGCCACAACATCCTCCATTAATAAAACCAAAATGGGATCCCCAGACAACAGTAATCATAGATTGTTGAGAATACACTGTTTAAAATGAGAGCGAACACAGAGCACAAAAAATCTGCTATTTTTGAAGAAATATATTCAGGTCCTTAATATGCCAGCGTAATGCACCTTTTAAGTGCAATACTGGCAGTTTGCCCAAATCAGAATTCCTATCAGCAGTTTTAGGTCATCAAACACGCACTCATGTGAAGAGGCCAATCCCCTGTATCAAACCCTAGCTCTTCAGGCCTTTATCACAGCTCACTCAACTCAAAGGACAATATACACCATGCCTGCCATCCTGACCCAGTGAAGCTACCTGTGACTCAAATACTATCCCTGCCACACACAAAGCTTAAGCAGCACATTCCAAAGCCTGTCAAACTCCATAGAAACTACCACAAACTCTCCAGCTCTCTGATCCCACATGCAGAACCCAAATGGTTGGCTTGACTTATTGATCAGCCACTGACTACAACTGTGTATGTAGTTCTGCATCTACTTCAGGTTTATTTGCTCAAAGAGAGACTGAAAAAAGGCAACCTGAACATTGATTAAATGACACATCTCTTTTTCAGTCTCCCTCACAACATACTGGAAGAGAGGCTGTAGCAGCAATACCAGCTAGTCAAGGTGTAGTTTGAGCCCTAAGAATATACTTAAGCAATTCCTACATTAAAAGGTCAATAATGTCAATAAAACAGAGTAGCATCTATTTTATTTCCCCCAGAAACAGCAGTAATAAACTGTTCTGTTAATCAGAGTAAAAGTAATAAATAGTTCAGACTGAGAACACTAAGTCAAAGACTAAACTCATCAGCTTGGAGCAGTGTTAACTATTGACACTACCTATTCCCAGTAGCACTTCATGTTGATAACAAAGTTTAAGAACACACAGGTCTGCTTCTGAGATCCAATACAGAACAGGAATACAGCATGTCGAGAGCACAAGTTTGGGACAAAATTTTTATCTGGCATTTTGATTTTTAGAAAAAAAAGTTACTATTTATTCCTCCACACATCAAAGAAGAAAAAACTTACCACAAATTCTCCGTAGTCAAATCGGTGTCTTAGATTTAGATGGCTAACAAGATTTCTAGTAACCTGGTTAGTATCTGCCCAAGGAAGAGATACACAAATAGGACAGATCTGAATTTGGAGGGGGAAGGGAAGAGACAGAATAAAAAGAAAAGTTATTGGCAATACAGAATGCATTAAAGACATGTTCTACAGGAATAACTAGTCTATTACTCATCCAAGATACAGTAAGACATTAACATCAAAACATACTTCTAAGTGTGTTTTTCCTCAATTGTGTAACATTCAAAACCTACATTTCAACTTGGTAGATTTTTAAGGTGTTTCTCTTAGGAGCGGAAGATAATCATATCTGTCTGAGTCAATTAGAAAACAAAGTGATTACTGCATCCTATTTAAGTTTTGGGAGAATTTTCATACAATTGAGATGATCAAGTAAGCCAAAAGGAAAAATAACACAACATATATGATGAAAATACAGAAAACCAAACAGATTTTTCTCCTTCAGATCCTTTGGTTACCTTGGATTACTTTTCAAGTAACTGTAGGTTTTCCATGAAACAATAGTTATGTTATAAATGGGGTTCTACAGAATCAGAACTGAACTACTAAATAAAGATGAGTTAAACATCAGGCTTAAAAACTGAGCCTGTTTCACATCAAGATAAGTAAGACAGCTAAGTCAGATGTGCCTTAGAACCAGCAGGCTGGACATGAATGTTTTCACATCAAAGACACTCCTCAATTTAAATGCACTGCATGAAGTATATTGTCTTTCTCAAACCACAGTGATTGTTACAGATATAGAGTAGCAACTGCACATTTTAAATTGTCCACATAATTACAATGAAAGTAGCTTAAGAAACATACATAAGCAACTCTACTTACCACAGGAACGATCTGATAAAGATGTCTATTATTACAGTGATCCAGCAAGCGCTGTCTGGTAAAATTGGCTTCCTGACACAGGGGGCATTTGAAGGTTGGGTGTCCACTGTAAACAGAAATACAACAGTATTAAACAGAAAAGAGAGTTTCAGAAGTAGTAGTAAGAAAGCATATGAATGGAGCCATCTAATCATTGTTTTCCCTTGCTTTGATAACAACAAAAAACTCCCCCCCAAAAAACCCCACCCCCACTGACATAGTAGATCTACCAGTGCTACTACCAAATTGCAATTGTGAAGTACATTTATAATTGGTATGCCTAAATGCAATTTTCTTGGGTTTTTTTGTTCCCACTGCAGCTACACCCTGGTTTTGCTTTCTTGTAACATCTTTTAGTGCAAATCCTTCAGGAAAGTACTAAAAACCCCAAATTCTAACATATCAATACGAGTGTGCGAGAAACTACAGGATTCTGTAAATACAGCTCCTGGTGTTTTGTGTGAGTTTTTTGTGCTTTGTTTTTTGCATTAGCAAAAGTTTGCACTGTGACTATCAGAATCTATTTTAATAACAACTACAGACAAGTAAGCAACCTACCTTGTTTCTCCTTGAAGTATTTGATTATTAGCAATCTCGCCAGTATCAGATATTGCATCACTTCTGCTACTTTAAATGAAGAAAAAAAAACACCAATAAAAATTGAGATTATTTTAGTCCACTATCAACATTTTTTAAAAGTTTAATGGTAATGGAGGTGGGGGGCAAATGTATTATTAAGTCCCATGAATTTCAAAGCAACATACCCTGCCACGTATCTTAACCCTCACAACTTTTCCTTTGAATCAAGTTATGTCTCAGTATTTACAGAATCACCAAGGATGAAAAAAACCTTCAAGACCATCTGTCCAACTGTCACCCCAGCACCACCACAATCACCCCTAATCCACACCCCTAAGTGCCACATCCAGACACCTCCTGAACGCCTCCAGAAACAGCGACTCCACCACCACCATCCTGGACAATTTATTCCAATGCCTAGCCACTCTCTCAGTAAAAAAAAAAAAAAATTCTACTACCTAATCTGAACTTCCCCCAGTGCAACTTAAGGCCATTCCACCTCATTCTTTCACTTCAAGACATGGCAGAAAAGACTAACTCTCACCTCACTACAACCTCCTCTCAGTTAACCGTGGCAATGAGGTCTTCCCTGAGCCTCTTTTTCCCCAGGATAAACAACCCCAGCTTCCTCAGCAACTCCTCACAGGATTTGTGCTCTAGACCCTTCACCAGCTCCATTTCCCTTCTCTGAACTTGCTCAAGCACTTCAGAGTCCTTCTTGACTGAGGGGCCCAGAACTGAACACAGGATTGGAGGTGTGGCCTCAGCAGTTCTGAGTACAGGGGCACAATCACTCTCCTGGTCCTGCTACCCTTCCACTTCTGATGCAGGCCAGGATGCCACTGGTCTTCTCAGCCACCTGGACACACTGTGGGATCATGGCTCAACCACTGTCAACCAGCTTTCCCAGGTCCTTTATCACTGTGCAGCTTCCCAGCCACTCTTCCCCCAGCCTGTGGCACTGCCTGGGGTTGCTGTGATCTAAGTGATGCACCTGGCACTTCATCTTGTTGAACCTCATTATCACTGGCCTCAGCCCATTGCTGAAGCCTGTCCAGATCCCTCTGCAGAGCCTTCCTGCCCTCCAGCAGATCAACACTTCCACACAACTTGGTGTTATCTGCAAACTCACTGAAGGAGCACTCAATCCCCTCATCCAAATCATCAATAAAGATGCAAACAGGAGTGGCCCCAAACCGAACCCTGAGGAATACCACTGGTGACTAGGTGCTAACTGGGCGTAACTCCATTCACCAACTCTCTCTGGGCCTGGCCATCCAGAGAGTTTTTTCACCCAGTGAAGAGCACACCTGTCCAAGCCACAGCTAGCCAGCTTCTCCAGAAGAATACAGTGGGAGATTGTGTCAAATGCTTTCCTGAAGTCTAGACAGACAGCATCCACAGTCTTTCCCTCATCTACTAAGCAGATCACTCTGTCATAGAAGGAGACCAGTTTGGTCAACCAGGATCTGACTTTTGTAAACCCATGTTGGCTGGGCCTGATGCACTGGTAGTCCTGCACATGCCACAGGATGACACTCAGGATGACCTGCTCCATGACCTTCTCCAATACACTAAGGCCAGTAGCTCCCTGGATCATCCTTCTGATCCTTCTTGTAGATGGGCATTACAGTAGCTAATTTCCAGTCAACTGGGACCCCTCTGGATAATTTAATTATCATGGTGATTCTTAGTGGCATACTGCACAACTTTACAGGAAAATGGCATATAACACAACAAACATTTAGTCAACAAGAATGGCAATGCAGGTGACAACCAAGTAATTCAAAAAGCATTATGAACTATATGAATGAAAGGCAGGTAGCACTTTCTAAGTTTTTTGACTAGGAAGGTGTAAATAGGCCTTTAACTGCCATGTATTCACACAAGTAATTTGCAACTTTAACTACAGCAAGCTAAGTTTTCTTATGCTGAGCACAAAATAAACTTTTTTCCTAAAGTAAGAGTAAAGCAGAACAACGTTTTAGAAAGTAAATTTGACTGTATATGCACCTCTTGCTAAGCCAGAAGAAACTGTACAGACATGCTAAGAACATGAATATTTACAGTCACAAATATGGTAATGGTAAATTTTTTTATACTCCAGTGATATTATAATCACAGGTATTCTACTGTGGCATACTGCATAAATAGTGGTATCAGAATATCCAGACACTTTGGTGAAACATTGCTACAGCTAATTCCAGTAGCAACTTCAACTTTGAACAGACTGATGAGTTGAAAACCAGAGTAGTTCAGACTGCTAAAAATAGAAAATCAATGGCAAAATAAAATAAATAAATAACGGGGTACATATAATAAAGCTCTGTGAAATGAACACATAAAAAGCTTTTCAAAAATAGCCAAAAATCCCCAACCCTACCATCAGTGAGAATACATGAAAAAAAAGGTTAGCTTTACTAGCAGAAACAAATGGCAAGTGTCATTTAATTTTATGGTGTGTAACATACTGGAGTTCCTTATATATTTCATAAGAGAGCTGTTCAAAATAAATTCAATCAGAAAGCAAAAGCTTGCACAGTAATGTTTTGAAACAGGATACCCACTAAAACAAACTTAGGAAAGGGGAGGGGGAAATAAAAATACACAGGAACTTCTCCAGAGGTAAACATTATGAAATATGTTACAAAGAAAGCTGCTCAAATGCTGTCAAGGCAAGGGAAGCAAGCTACAAATATTAAATACTTTTTAGGAAAGTCTCTAGAAGACATTTCAAAGCCATCATGCAGAAAGGTTTTCTTCTGTCTGCTAAGAGTAAAGAAAAAGACCTGGAAAAACTCGTATTTTGAAGCACAAAAATATGGACAATAATTACTGCACAAAGAAGGAATGCCCTGGAAAAAAATACTTCCAATGGGGTGAGGGGCAGGGGAAAGAAGATGCACTGTTACACACAGAACACCCTGGTTACCTGTTCCCTGTTGCATCCTGGGAAATCTGTAAGTTTGGAATAATTGAAGAAACACCATATTCATCCTGATACTTCTTACACGTTTTATAATGCTGTCTCATCCATGAAAATCTAACCTGAAAATAAAATGCCAAATTACTGAAATCATACTAAAGAGGGATAGAAGGAAGAGAGAATTCTGCCAACAGAAAGCAATGCATGCAGGAATTATACAGATACCACATGCAGCAGAAACCAGAACTCGTGTCTCCTTTCTGAGCATGATCACTTTGTTCACCAACAGGACATCTCCGATTCCTCTCTCCTCAGAGCCAGTGTCACTTGTGAGACTGAACAACACTGCCATTTAAACTGCTGGACATCTGAGAGCTCTCTCAAGGATGAAAGATGCAAGTAAACACCATTTAACTGAAAAAAAGTCACTGGAACTACACCTCCCAGATCCAGGATCCATAGCTGATGAGCTATAATAGAGAGTGGCCATGAGGATGGGATAAGCACCACTGCTCCTTCAGTCTTCTCTGGCCTGCTGTTACATCATGCAGAGAAACATTTTCTTTTTGCATGACATGTGCTGCTGTTCTCATTGAGAGGGGAGGAGGGAAAAAAAAGGTGAATGATCACCAACTTAAGGCTGCCTATTCACCTTAAATTCAAATTAAGAGAACAAGTTGCTTAAATTTGTCAGAAGACAGCTGTGTTGGACATGCCCTAAATTTGAATTTCAGGTCCAACAGCACTGTCAGAAGGTGTTCACAGGTCTAGAGGCTGAACAAGATCATATCTCACATGCCTCTGCCTAAATTCCATTGGAGTTAGATTCTGTTTGGTTCTTCCTTCCAGTTTACCAACTTGCTATCAGTTTCTTTCTCTCTACTTTTCACCCTAATGAATCACGTGGAACAAAGCAAGCAGCTGAGGATTCTACTAACGCTGATCTTCACACTGGCAGAAGTCCCAAGTGAAATGAAACCATCATAAAGACTATCTGGATTTTATGCATTTTGTTATAAACAAAAAGTGTGGCTGAAATCCTGCATCTGTTTATAGCAAAAGAGGCATTACTCTTGGTTTCAGTGAGGCTCAAGATTTCACCCAGTGTTCCAAAAATAATGACCCCTTTAGAAAGGAAATTAAGGGAATGTAAAAAGACTGATGGGCAAGGAGGAAATTACATCTGATTGATCATGCGGGCACTGCAAGTAATCAACTCACTTTTTTTTGTTGTTTTAAATTAAAGTTTATGGCAGCTCGAAGCAGTTTCATTTCCATACTGAAAATTTCTGAGGTTTCCCATATATCTGCAATTTTCATGTTCAGCTCCTTAACTTTCCTTTTCCCAGTTTTATAGCCATATCCAGGTTTTTTTCATCTTTCTGGGGAAAAACTGGCACTCCCCTTAAAATGCCTTTATTGACAAGTCAAGATGCTCTTTCAGTTTACACCTTTTAAGTACAGCTAGCAGGCACTGCCTGTTCAGTGTATGCACAAGCTAACTGCTAAAGGCTCTTCAGCTCCAAGATGAGAACGACACACAGTAAAGGCGTGTCTGGACAAAAACACGAGAAATTTATTCAACTTTTTTTTTAAAGTTTTACTCTACCTGCTTCTCACAGCATCTACAGCCCCCAGAAGCTTTCTTCATACTGTTTTCAACATCTAGAGCCCTTTTGGGATACGTTCTTTCTTTTTTAGTCACGCTCCCCCGGCAGAGAGGACAATGTGTTCCACTTTCTCTTATAGCAGTCAAGAAGCACTTCCTGCAAAACCTAAATCGAAAAGTTACCACAAACAGAGGTTAGCAAAATACACAAAAGTTAGATACTTTGTCCTTGAAGCGAGCTGGATGATTGTTAGGCAAAAAAAAGAGAGATATCAGAGTAATAGTTTACCGAATAGGAAGTTTGATATTTAAAAGAAATATGAAATAATGGTGTTTATAATGAAGTATATGGAAATCAGGGGAGCTTGGCAATGCACTCCAGGTAAAACTCTTATTATTTATGGACCAGTATTACCGAGCTGCACACCAGATTGATCACTAATGACATATTAAATGGTGCAGCAAGCACGTGATTTTGGACAATCTTATCAGAGTAACTCCTTATTGTCCTTAAGCAGAGCCAAAACCACTGCAAAGCTTCGTTCAGCACGCGTTTCCAGAGACCTCAGTTCACCAGCTTTCGCAGCTCTCTTTCCTTACCCACCAGCTGCCAAAGCTATTTTGCTTTTTTACAAAGTAGCACGTTGTAATCAAACGTCCCTCTCGAAAAAAAATGCTGAATAGATGAACTGAAAGGAGAGAACAACTCACACTATCGTCCTTGTTCGAAAAGGAACGGGAAAAACCACGAAGTTAAAAACCGCGAGTTAGGTCAGACAGCAGAGCAAAACTCCCCCACCGCCGACCAGACACCCGGGGTTGGGGAAGGGGGGGAAGGCTCCTCCTAAACGACCGGTCCTCGTCGGCTACAAAAGAAAGAGGCGAGGGGAGGCTGGGGCAGCACTGGGCTCGCATCCTCGCCGCCAGTTACTCCAGGCCGAGGGTCTGTGCACCGGGAGCAGGGGGAGCAGAGGAGCACAAGGCGGAGAGCCGGAGGAGGCGAGGAAAAGGCTTGGGAAGGGGCGGGGGGTCGGGATACCCACACGTGCTGGCAGTTGGCGGTCCTCACGGGCGTTTTGAACACCTCCTGGCACACCGGGCAGTAAAAATCATCCTCGCTGAAGCACGCCGGGGCCTCCGCGGCCCCCTCGGCCATGGCAACACGTAAGGGCCTCTCCGTCAGGATCGAGGAAGACGAACAAGCCCCGCCCTGGCGGGCCGAAGAGAGCCCGGCCCCGCTCCCCCNCGCTGCCCGGGGAGGAGGGACCCGGCAGCTCCGGCCGCGCTCCCGGCGGCACCCGGGGGGGCAGGGGCGGGGCCGGGGGTTCCCTGGCGATCGCCTCCCGGCCCGGCGGGGCTGCTACGACACGGCCCCCGCTCCGCCCTGTCCGTGAGGCTTCCCCGCTCCGCCCACCGCGCTGCGCCCGCCCCGCCGCCCGCCCGCGGCCCTCGGGCGGAACAGCAGCGCTCGGGAACCTGCGCACTGACAGCACCCATGCTCGGGGTTATTTCTGGAGCTAATCGTCCAGTCCCCGTGTACTCAGCACCGGTCAGGCCGCACCTCCAGTCCTGTATTCAGTTCTGGGCCACTCAGTCCAGGAAGGACACTGAGGTGCTGGAGCGAGTCCAGAGAAGGGCAGCAGAGCTGGTGAAGGGTCAGGAGCACAAGTCCTATGAGGAGCGGCTGAGGGAGCTAGGGTTGTTTAGCCTGGAGAAAAGGAGGCTCGGGGGAGACCTTATCGCTGAGAAAAGGACGCTCGGGGGTGACCTTATCTGAAAGGAGGGTGTGGCCAGGTGGGGATCGGCCTCCTCTTCCAGGGAACAAGTGACAGAACAAGAGGAATTAGCCTCAAGCTGTGCCAGGGGAGGTTTAGGTTGGACATCAGAAGGTATTTCTTCAGGGTGATTACACATTTCACTAGGCTTCCAAGGGAGGTGGTGACATCAGCATTCCTGGGGGCATTTAAGGAAAGATGGGAGATGGCACTTAGTGCCATGGTCTAGCTGACATGGTAGTGTTTGGTCATAGGTTGGATTTGATGATCTCAGAGGTCATCTCCAGCCTAACCGATGCTGGAGTTCTGAGGCTGGCACTAGAGGTGATTTTATGGAGTAGTTTTAGTGGTGTTACTGAGAGTTGGGGCAGATTTTCAGCTTCCTGAGTGATTCTGATCCAAAAACCCCAAAAATCTTACTTCATTGGTACGGCTGTGCACTTTTCTTCCAGAATAAGGTCTTTAAAGAATTTCAGTCTAGTGGTATAGTGATGCCAACAGATTTCTCCAGGTAGAGAAGACTTTGGACCTTTTAAACACATCTAGCACTGACCTCATTTGGACATGACTCTTGGCATACAAACAAATACCAAAATGTTGAAAATTCTTTACAAAGAAAGAGATTTGTAGAGAGTATATCAATTATATTAATTTGTGAAGGTTGTAGTCATAATAAATCTAAAATTCAGACTAGGCCTGGTCTTTTTTGCTCAGAGATTATAGAATGGTTTGAGTTGGAAGGGACCTTAAAGATCATCTAGTTCCATCCACCCTGCCCTGGGCAGGGACAACTTTCACTAGTCCAGATTGCTCAGAGCTCCATCCAAACCTGGGCTTGAACACTTCAGGAATGGAGCATCCATAACTTCTCTGGGCAACCTGTTCCAATGCCAGGGCTGAGAGAAATCTGATCCTTCATCTTGGTTTCCCCTGTCTCCTTGACTGCGGCTGTCTGTACCATAGCTAGATGTTCAGAGGAGATCACTACGTGGGGAGATCCCCCTCTCTCTCTAGCCTGGGGTCAGACTTTTAGGAAAGAGAGAGTGCAAAACATTAAGAGCTGTGGTTCACATACGCTTTCAGACTCCAGCATCTCAAAACCAAATGAAAGCCTAAATGCTTTAGACATCCATCAGAGCTGCTTCTTTTTTGCTGCTAATGATCAGCAGCAAGAGGCAATGCCCACAGAGCTCAAGGTTTGAAGCGGAGAGGGAACTGCAGGGTGTGAAGCTGAAGCTAAGGTCTCCAGATGAAGAGAGAGATGAACCATCCTGTGATTCTGTGAAGGATGCTGGCTCTGTGTTCTTGTTCAGTATTTGTCACAATTACTATTACCTATTAATGTTAGTGTCTTCCTAAGCAAAAGCAGAGACAGCAGAATAGAAGCCAATGACTGCCCTAAATACCTTCTTTTTAGGCCACATGGATACAAAATTTGCATGCCTAAGTACCGAGCTTTCTGAAACTCTAAAGAGAAGCACTTCCAAAGCCTTGGGCCTAAAGTGAATTAAGGTGCCTGGGCTGGGATATATGCTGTCCATGCTTCAGGTTGGGAGAAAAATCTGATGGAAAAGGCAGAACTTCCTGGGCAGTGATCTCCCAGAGGAAGACAGGCCTGGGATTTGAGGTGTTGTGGTAAAATGTCCTCTGGTGAGATGTGGCTGTGCTAGTTCAGGAGGTTACTGCTGCCCTGCTCTCATCAGTAGTGCAAAAGGTTATCTGGGCTGTTCAGAGGCTGGCAACCCCCCAGCTATTTAAAGTGATTGATTATCTTCCATGAAATGAAACAGGAAGCCAGATGAGTCAATCTGAGTAGGCATGATGGGTGATTAGCAGCAGTTGGTGGCAGTAACCTCGTCAGCACTGCAGGGACAGCCAGAAGAAGACACAGAACTACACCTTAAGTGGTAAATAGCCTGCAGAGGGTTTCTTGTATGTGTTTGTGTCAGTGAGGATGACATCACAGCTGTATATCAGCTTCAGGTGCACCCTAGCCAGGCCATGACAGTACAAGAAAAGTAAGAATTACAGAAGCCTCAGTTTAGATGCTACACAACTACCATTGGGGTACAGGCAAGCATGGCCTTCAGCCTCAGCACATGAGAAGCTGGCAGAGATGGGCTTCCAAGTCTTTTTACTCTTCTTGTATGACTTCAGCAAAGCATGGCCTTACGCCTCAGTTTCTCAATCTTTAAAAAGGGAGCAGGTTTTAATCACCAAATAAGGCTGTTAGGAAGTTTAATTACTGCAGGTAAAGAAGGTTATGTCTCTTGAAGGCAGGTGTTAAAACAAAAGCAAAGATTTATTACTAAAGCAACATGACAGATCCATTTGAACTTTGTTCAAGAGACCGCAGTATTTATCGATTAGTAGCTTTGGCAGGGGGAGAAACTGTGCTGGTGACTTCAGGGAAGTAAACTGTAGGAAGGTGTCTGTGAAGGCATTCATGCTCTTGTTAACGTTATTGTAAATCTTGATCCTTTAATAAAGCTGTGACCTTGGAGCTGACAACCAGTGCACCATGGAGCAATATAGAGCACGGCACCAGCCTTGTAAATCTTACGTAGTTTTTGCCATTCACATAAACAACATGTAAAGAGAAATCAGGCAGCTGAAGTTTATGAAACACATTTGTTTGAAGGAGACCATTTTAAATCAGACTTTTTAGATTATATGAAACCAATGGCCCTTCCAACTTTTTATTCCTTGTGATAAAATGCGTTTGTGAAATGAAATCTCAACAGTGAAAACTTTTAGAACTGCTCATAAACTTCTGCTGTTCGCCCGGATAAACTGCCACTCAAAAGGCACATTCTAGATCACCTTTGCACAACTATTGTACAACTTTGTACAAATACTTTATGTACAACTGTTATTCTGGTTGCTTTCTTGACAATGCTGGTGCAAGAACAGCACACCTACTTGCTAATATGGAAAATGCAGAGATTTGTTCTATGGGAGCAGTCAAAGACAAATGTGAGCAGAAGGGGAAAGAGGCAAAGCTGTGTAACTGCAGAGGGGTCAGAAGGTGCCATGTGCAAGGGGAAGGACATCTTTTTTGCTCTTTCCAGGTGTATCTCTGCAAACACTGGCAGCCACAGACAAAACTAAGGACAACAGTCCTACAGCTTATTTCATACATGTAAGAAGTTTTTTAGATGTCCAGCGAGCCGTAAATCAAATAACTTTTTCCCTATGTTTTAGGCTACTTTGCTCTGGCAGACTAGATGTTTTTTTACTTGCTCAAATATTCCCACCATATCATGCCCTTTGGAGCAACACTGTCCATCTTTCTGACTGGGGAGTTTTCTTTCCCAAGGGCAGTTCTCAAAGAAAAGGAAAACAACTTTCCAGGCAAATGACACATTGAACCTTTCTCTTCCCGAAAAGGAGCCACTTTCTGATTCCAAAACCTTAAGTCTAGAGGGCAGTTTCCTTGTTAACATGTCACTATGTGAATAGAGCTGCTTTCATTACTGTATATTCTTCTATTCATGAACATGAATTTTAATTTCTTACAGATCAAGTGCATCTCTGAAAGATAGTATGTTATACTGTATGTGTAAAAAAGTGGATATGCTTTTTTAAACTTAGACAGTAAGAATAGAGGTTAGCTACAAGATTCCATTCTCTTGAACAGGATTCAATTTTTTCTTATTATAAACAGAATATTCACTTCTTGCTGTTCTTTCAAAACAGCTTTCATTTAAGCAACTTTGCTTATTTTGAGTCTTATCTTGCACTGTAAATAGAAACTTATGTGCAGCCCTTGGCATTAGGTAGTACTCTCAATACTGTTTTGAGGGGGGATTTGTTCCAATTTGTTTGGTTTCCGTTGCATCTGAAATGCTGTTGTTTGTCATCCATCTCCAGCATGGCATTGTCATCATCAATATACACAAGAATGGCCTGCTCCTGGAATGGAGCTGCAAACAAATCGGAGAGGCTGCTGTAAAAGCCAGTGTATCTGTATACTGTATACTGTATACATGTTGACATTAACTCATATAAAGGTGTAAACTCTGTACACTCTGTGTGAATGTTTCCTTTAATTTACTCAGGGTTCCGTCTCTCATATGATCATGGTTACAGTGGTGAAAACTAACCTGCAGTATAAAAGGGAACAGAGCATGTTCCCCCTATCCCACCCACTGCAGGAAATAGGAGTGCTGGGTGATTTGTCTACAGGTCCTTGAGTCTGTAACCTCTCTAAAACATCTGTGAGATGTGAGAGTCAGTCTAAAATGCCATGGCAAATAATGATCAGAGAAATAAATTACATTTGTCGAGATCCAAGTCTACACCCTGTTGACCTCAAACCTACAAATGGAGTCACAGTAAGACCTTGTGGCCTCCATGGACCTTCAGAATGAAGCCATTTATGTGAAGTTATCAAAACTTAGGAAAAAAAATTAACCCTCCTGCTATGACAGACTCCTATATAAGACCACATAAGCAGTTTTTAAATTATAACTTCAAAACCCAGACAAGAATACACAGGAAATGCTACAGAATTCTGAGTTGGGGCAATAGAAATAGCACATGCTAAATTTAAAATCAGGCAAGTCACTGAACCTAATAATGCTCTTTGACTTAGCTGTAAGTACGTGTTTGTTGTGTCCATCATAAGACTTACTACACATTTTCAGTGGTCCAACCCACAATGATAGGAGTGCTAAAATTTTAAATATTGTATACATACATGCTTGTCTGTGAGAGATGAGGAAAGGGAACAAATATAGGTACATTTCTCCTCTGCTGTCAAAACCAATTAAAATATCAATATATTTTCTCTCTGTCTATTATTTCCTATCAGCAATGGTTGCTAGAATTAATCAGTTTAATGTGCAAATTCAGTAAAATAATATGCTTATGTACATTACTACTGCTGTCCCTTCTGATCTGTGGAGCATGAGACATGGCTCATTAGCTCACCCTCATTGACTTTGCCCTGGCAATAAGGAAAAGAGGATCTGGGAATAAGAAGTAGTATGTCTTTAGTGAATTCTGAGTAACTGATACATTTTTGGTACTACAAACCATAAAAGATGTGTAGAGATTTCCTTAGCCAGACATCATAAGGATCCTCTTTTGCCATGCCAGACTGCAGCACAGGTGTGTAACTGGCACTTGATATATACTATTCTGGCAAGAGGTCAGCCTTGCTAATGGATACTGCACAGAACTGTGCCAGCATGTCTGGATATCGATCCAGAAAAGCACTCAACTTATGTTATGGTTATACATGACCTTAGAGGAGAGCAGATGAACATACTGAATACTACCACTACAGGCATTTTCTAAAAGCATCATTTAATTGCTGTTATATTCTTGGAGCAGGCGTGACCAAACTACCAATTCTCAGGAGTGCTCACTGAGTATCGACACCTCTTAGCAGAGGATTCCTACTCATTTTTCAGTGCAGAAAAATGGTATTGTTGCATGGTGGAGACAATTTTTCAGTGCAATTTTCAAATGTGTGTGGACAAATGTTCAAATTTTTCTGAGCATCAGAGCAGTAACTGATAAGGAGATAGGTCTGTCTTCAGCAACCTGAAGAATGTGTCACTTAGGAATTTACACAGCAGAGTATAGAGACTTTAAATTCATAAATAAAACCATTTCAATAATGACATTGAAATTGCTTCTTATTATTAATGGACAAAACTAAAGGCCATTGAATTTCAAGACCTGAGTAGTTTTAGAATGGCTACACACTTAATTGAATTCTCTAACAGGTCCTGCTCTGAAAGAAAACGAAAGGAACAAAGAATTTGAACTTTTGACATACAACACACATATATTTATAGATATATATTACATGAAACAGAAACAAGTCCAATTAAAACAAAGCGGAACAAAATGAACAAGGAATTCTTCTACCAAATTGAATTTACTATCTTGGGACAACAAATTTAAAAGTGCTTTTACAATGTCTTCGACACTGAGGTCTACCTTGTTACAGTATCTCTAAGCTTCTGTATAGGTCCATATTTTTTCTACGTATTTTTTCATAAGTTCTTAAATGAGGTCTAATTTTACTCAGACATACCTAAGCAGTGAGAAGCAGCAGCTTGTTATGTTTTATACCATGACTCATTCATGCTAAATCATCACTCAATATTTTCTAGTTCAAACCTTATTAAAACAGTGTGGCTGTACCTAGGGAAGCCACATATACCTAGTCCTTCAACTACTGGCTCAGTTCCTCAAGCATTTTATTAGTGGTTCAGTATTGCACTAATACATTATATAATAACATTCAGCTTATAAAAGTAAAGTCCATTTGGGTGAAATAATTATTATTTTGTGGTAAATAGATTTGTCCATTATATTGGATGTTAATATTTTTGAATTAAATCTGGAAGACAAAAGGGAAAAAATTTTAGTTTGGGAGGAGGACCCTCCCAGATCACATCTGGCTTGCTATTTGTGATGAAAATCTAGACCAACTGTGCTAAAACCAAAAAACATTCCAATGTGAGGGCCTGATTCTGACCTCAGTGAAGCCTTGAGCAAAACTTTCTTATAGATTCATTAAGGAAAAAAAATGGGTTTGATATTGCTGCTGCTTCTGGCTGTCTGATTTCCATGAACTCAGAACCTCCATATAACAGTGAAGTACTATACTTCCAATGAAGCACAGTCATGAGGTATTTTCTATGTCCTTTATCCAGTCAAAGCCAATGTAGGAGGTCAAGAAGATTCAGCTCCCATAGGTTTAGGTCTGAGCTTAATATTTGCAATGGCACTGACAGAGTGTTTCAGAGCTCTTTTAGATATGAGCTTGATGAATTACAAAAATTTATTCTTCCATCATTATGGTGGTGGAATTTCTGTTTACAACTGTCATTAAAAAGGGATCTTAATAGTGTTAGTTCTCATGCATGGATACATCTCTGGAATTATTTGGCAGTTAGTGTTCAAGGCTGCAAACCCATGTTTTGCATTCTGTTCAATTTTGATACGCACTTTCTGTCTTGGCAATATCAGTGTCTGGAATTCCTTCAGAAGGAAGGTAAGTGCAGCAGTAAGGACACATCCATGCCATATTCTTTATTCTTTAAACCCTCAGAAATACAGAAATTACAGAATCTATACATAGAAAGCAACAAAACCAAATGCTTAAAATAGGCTTTCAGTAAGGCAGGGTATATAAAAATGAATAAACATTTTGCACCACATGACATCTCTGATGTAACATGCAGGATATTTGTTAGAATACATTGTTAAGATTGTGCATATTGGTCCTACAGCCCTGCTTGCATCAAGCAAAGCACTGAAAACAGACAAGCTGAGCCTCCTGGTAGCACCAAAGCACACGTGAGTGTGAGGATTCACTGAGAGCAGAAGTGAGGAACTCATCCCCCATGGGCCAGGCAAAGCCTGCAGTCAATTATTTCAAAACCTGCCATCATAGCAGAGATTATTTCATTTTTGTAGTGTTGCTGCTGGACAGTGTCACAAATATGCACATGAACAGCTTACTGAAAGTCTTCCTGAGCTCAGAAACAGAAGAAGACTTCATGCTGCTCCTATAAGGGACAACCATTTGGGGGTTGTCCTGGGCAGGGCCAGGAGCTGGGCTCCATGATCCTTGTAGGTGCCTTCCAACTCAGGATATTCCATGATTTAAAAAACCATCCAGGTTGTTGAGACAAGGCAATTTCTCCAACAGGTGATGAAGTCAGGGGCTAGAAAATTACACTCAGAGGTTTTAGGCAGCAGATTCAGGGGAAGTGTTTGACTGTTGTGTGGCAAGTGGTTCCTTAATTTAGCCATCTTGGGGTCTGGCCTGGGTAAAGGCATACCTACCTGTGGGAGTATCTTAGCCACTTCTCTGGTTTTAGGATTAACAGCAGACTGAATGAGTGGTCACTCCAGGTGCTCTTGAAAGCTTTTTGTCAGCTTTTGTCAAATTTGTCAGATATGATGGATAGCCTTTGGTGAATTTTCTTACAGAGACAGAGAAAAAACATTGCTACCCCTTAACTGTTGGAGCACCATTGAAAATTCCTGGTGCTAATGGGAGAGGAAAGGGCCTTTCTTTACATTTGCGTACTGATTTCCGTCATGTCGAGATAGGGATCTGAAGTGCAAAATGACAGCCTGGGGCTGCATGGAAGGACAAAAGAAAGGATGCACACTGACTGACTCACTGACAGCCCCTCTGCAGTTGGAGGAGCTCGAAGGAGCTGTTGTACCAGACTGCAACCCGCAGTGTATCACAGGCTTTTCCTCAGATACTTCTACTCAGTTGGCCATTTTAAAGCAAATCCACCTATTTTCCCCGTTGCTAAAATGCTAATTTTTGCACCAGAACTGCTAAGGCAGGAGTCCACGTTGCCCCCACCAGCTCTGCTATGTAGAAGGCAGCTCTGGCAGAGAGTGGGGTTGGATTCTGAGGCAAAACCTCAAACCAGTGTAGAACAACCTGCCGAGCTTGCCAGAGCACTCTGCAACAGCATTTCTAACATACTTAACAGTCTGTGATCGATCTATAGGAGGATTTCATATGTAATCTCTTCTTTGGAAGCCACCATCATCTATAGCTCCACGGAGCTCTATAAAATACAATCAAAGCCTAAGTCAGACAATAGGTGGTATTTTGCAGTTATTTCACAGAAGTATAAATGATTGCATAAGGTGCAAAGAGAGTACAGCAGAGACCCAACATGCTCCCTGTCCAAGGATAAACTCTGAATTGTTACATGCTGTTTGCCCTCAGGCAAGTTTTAACTTAGATCATTCCTGTACTTTAGACAGGGTTGAAAAGGTTTCTTTGTTTCCCTAAGGAACAGATGAATCTTCTATAAATAACCCTGTACAAGGTTCACAAATGCTGTCTGAGAGCTTTCCCCTTTTAATGTAACAGAATATAAAATCAGATTACCCTTTGCCAGTTTGTTCATCTTCCCTCTAAAACTGTCAGTAGCAGGAAAAAGAGTTGATATAACAGATAGAAGGATTGATGAAGAACAACTGCAGTCATGCATTGTACGCAAATTGTCTTTTGCTGTTAACCTGCGATTTCTTCACTTGACTATAAAAACAATTTTCAAAAATTTCAGGTTCAACCATAAAAACCCCTTCACCCTTAACCCAATTTATCACTTCGTTTGCTTAGACTGCACCTAAACACATAAAACAAATAAACAAACAAAACTTAACACAGTGCAGATAGATTAAATAATACCAAAGTATCTCAGGATATTGACTCTGAACACGGCTAAAGCCCTACGATTTTCTTCCTTCCTGTCTAGCCTCCAAACAATTGCCACGAGTCTCTAGCCAGAGGCTGCCTAACACTTCCCAAATCCAACAAAAGCCAATACATTAGTTCATCTAGGAGATACTGAGGCTGCTGTAAACAGTTGCATTTTTAGACGTGCACACATATATATGTGTCTCAGCTCAGAAGCACCTAATTTTCCATAATCAGTGACCTGGCATAAATAGTGAAAACAAGCCCCACCAGATGAATAGCGGAAAAGGCGCAACTGCTTAGCCACATCACTCTTGGGAAGGAGCACTGCAAAGCTGACTGAGGCCAACAAGTGATCCTGGAAACAAAGGAGCTCAGAAACATGCAAGGAAACCTTTCATCCTTTTTTCTCATTTTTCACCCCTCCGAATTATTCCTGAACACTGGCTTAAGCGATACTTCTGCCTGCCATTATCAGCAGAAGGAGGCCTGTGCCAAGTGCCAGGCTTGCAAAGGGAGTAACTGTCGAGCACAGATGTAAATAACAAGGCATTTAAAATAGTGGTAGGCAGAGTTAGGTTATTTCAAAGCTGATGATTCAGTCATTGATTACTTTTAAAAATGCATTTCCATTAGCAATGGAGATGGCATTTTCTCATGTGTGGGCAGCTGTGGCTCACATTCCTTGTGCCAGCATGATGGACCATCAACTACTGCTGTCAAAAGAAAACAGGGAAAGACTTAATGGCTAAAAGTTACAAACAATGACAATAGATATTTCAGAGAAATTTGTTTTGCTCTATTTGTAAAGGTTATGAAGGATTCTCATTTTTATCCGTTTTCAGCCTATTACTTCATCAGTGCTCTGATGATAGCTATGATGAGGATGTCTGTGGCAAATGACAAGGCAATAGAAGACAGGAGACATGTCCTTGTGTTGGCACATGGACACAAATGTACGTTAATTTTAGTGGAAGTTTAAGAGTGCCCAAGGAGTGCTGAGCCGTGGAAACAAAGCTGTGATTTTTCTTGTCATATTCTCTCACGTCATGCATCCCTGTGCATGTAGCCTCTCTGCCCACAGTGGAAATGAGTGCTGAAGCCAAGCAAAAATCATGGAAGGAGTTGAACATGTACAAACCTCACACGGTGACCTTAATGCGTCTGTCAAAGCAATCTACCAAAGCAACCATTGGGTTGGTTTTGCCTGTGATGAGGAAAAAGAAAAGCAGATTCCTTCTAGGTGTCCTGAGGCACGTGAACACTCAAAGAACAAAGATAGTGTTCCTACTTATTTCTGCAAGTACTGGATAATATATGATACATTCAGTAATGCACATAAGTGATTTGGGATCTGTCTTGGGATTCTTCTCATTTGGCTAAAAGTTGCATCTGCTCCATTAAATACTGTTGGAATAGGTTTCAATAACTGTGGGCAGTGTATTTTTTATCATGACAGAATATTATTTTTTCTTTATTATTAGGAAAATTTGAATATAAAACCATAAAAACCTAATATCTGACAATTTATGAATATATTTTCCGGTATCCAATGTATTTTCTGCACCTTGATATTTTTACAGAAGCAAAGTCAAGTATGACCCACTTTTGAGTAAGAAATAAAATGAGAAATGCAGTAGACTTGGCACCTCCAAGATGAAAGCATCAACACGTTCAGTTATCTTTCAGTTTGCATCTGGCCTGCAGAAAAACTAGTAATCTCTTGTCAAAGTGATTTTCTTGGAAATTTCCATCACAGATTTGGTTTTGGAGAAGTTATCAGCATTTTCTGGGCTCAAATGCTGCAGTGATTATTATCTCATATAAACAGCCTTTACAGTCACATTATTAACTTGCTATATCAAACATGTAATGACAGCAGAAGGACAGCAATATTTCCTATGCTTGCTATTTACTCCTATGCTACCCCACTGATGAATAACACAGCAGATCTAAGAAGAATTGTATATCATCTTAGGTAAAACCCAAAAAAAATCAGGATAGCAGCGTGCATTGTTATAGAAACTGCAACAAAGTATGTTCCAGCACATGTGAAATCTTGTCAGTCAGAATCAAATCAATGAATTTCCTCTGACAGCTACTGGTTTTCTTTAGTATCCAATAAATCATGAGGAAAATAGTAATACCATGCCACTGGCTGAACTCTAATTTTGTCTATTAGTGCATTACATTTGGTGTCACTTGGTTAAGATTTAGATCTGAATTACACCCAAATTCAATTTCTTTGCATATGATTGCATTAATAATAGAATGTGATAAAAGGCCATTAGCCACTCTAAGATAATTAAGTGCAAAGATTATTAAAAAAAATCAATCAGGGACTAAATGTGTAGTGTTTCTCTTCTGGTAAATCACACTTGCATTTAAAATCTGATTTAATGTAAGAATGAATAATATATGGAAAACATTAAATCAGGAAGGTTAAAAGTAAAGAGCTTTTAAAAAAAACCCAAACAACAACAACAACCCAACATTAAAATACCCAGCAAATAAGCCCTTAAGTGTCTGCCAATAACATGTAAAAATAGAAATGGCATTGTCATTGCTGATGTGGAGAATGGAAGTCTCATGAAGACAGTGGTAAAACTGCATTAGAGATTTCAGAGATTACTGATGATATTTTTCCAGTACTCAATAGATGGGACACATGGAAACCTGATTGTGCTGGGAAGGGCTGGAAAGATCACAATGCTGGAAGATTGTGGTGGCCTGAAGACACAATGCTCACAACCAATTACATCAAATGAGGTCACATAGAGAACAGGTTCACCCAAGCTCTGTTACATGTGCACATGTTTATGGCTGAGTAGGCATTTACAGAAGGGTTTGCATTTACTGAGAAACATGCATACTAATAAATTGTCTACATATGCCTGATTTTAAGTTACCTAGAAAAAAAATTGCTAAGAAATAAGAAAAACTGAGACTCTATTAGATGAGAAAATTAACAATATTAATAAAAATTAGGGTGTATATCAGAAGACTTCATTACATGGTGTTAAGCAATATTTTAAATATTAAAATATTAAATATTTCATATTTTAAATATTAAAATGAACAATTTTATTGAAAACCTTTTCTGGGAAAGGGAAGAAAGACAACAATTAGAAGTAGATAGCAAACATAAATATACCAATACAAATTACCACACTAATCCAAAGAAAATTCAAGTCTAACAAAATGAGGGACAACGGAAGGAAATCTAGAGCAGAAACAAAAGAAGATAAATCTGCAGGTAAGATTTGGTGCTAGATTGATAGGAGACAGCTAATGTTAGCTATAGAATTTGGTAAGGAGCAAAAGGATGTATTTACATCTGCTAAGGGTACTGGATAATTTGCCAGGCCAAAATAGAAATGTAAGTTTTAAACCGCATTAATAAAAAATTCTGAAAATAAATAAATATTCTAAAAGGAAAGAAGAGAGAACTTTCATGCAATAACCCCAGATGAACTGGCTGATGAGTTTTTTGTCTTGCTGTTAATCTTTATTTATAATTCTGAGCATGCAATGGAAGTCCTCCAATGCTGGACTCAAACAACATGGTTGACCCCATCAGTTATAAAATGTGAAAGATGAAGTAACCTCAATAGAAGTATGTTGATGCTCACTAATTTGGTTTTAGAAACAGGACTTGGCAAGCTGAATTCAGGTTGTACTCTGATGAACTTCAATTATAATTGGGTTTTGTAACTGTGCTGATGTAATATACTTCTGTAGGGTATTTGACTTAGACTTTCATGGCCTTCAAACTAAGATAAATTAACATTATATAATATAAATAAGATACTCGGGAAATAATAAATGGCAGATCTTACAAAGTAGCATCAGAAACACACATACCTGACCTTACCATAGGTAACAGTTTAATGAACATTCTGGAAACAAATCTACAACCACCAAGCAACTGCATTTGCAGATGCTGAAAGCAGAGACGAAGGGATAAATCACGATGGCAACATACATTGCACAGCACAATCTGGATTCCAGGATAAATTGGACCCATTCAGAGAAAGTGGCTCCTAAAGTGTCAAGTGCAATCTCATATATCCAGGGGAAAAAAAATATGTGCTATACTTCTGGAAGATTAAATAGTGGCTGAACACAACCTGGCAGGAGGGCGGAGAAGCAGCATGCACTTCCCTGGTAGCACTGCTATCAACGAAGGCAAATGACTTCTCATGGGAATAACAACAAGAAACGCTGAAAAATAGGATATTTGTTGCAGTAGATTCACTGCTCTTAAGCGCAGAGCAAGTGAAAGAAATTCTGCTAGTGCAACTTAACTAAATTTTTTTTCTTATTCAAGGCATAGCGTACATCAGATAACCTGTGCCCACAGATAATCTGCACAAGAACAAGGGGATAATCAAAGGGGATGAGAAATAGGGCATTAGTTCCCAAGCACAGGACCTGGAATACATTCTACTGGGGTAACCTGAGCATGCATGTAATGAACACTGCTGTTAAACCACAGGGCATTTTCCCACCCACGCAGAAGCCGTGGTTTTACAGTTGAGGATACATACTGAAGTGATGTTTGTTGATCGACCTAAAAAGAGCACACCAAGTTGCCTTTCCCCTTTGTTCCCTTGTCCTAGTTGAAAATGCTAAGACTGTAGAGGATTTCCTCGTATGAGTTTCCTGTCATTTACGCTAGTCAGAAGGAGGCAAGGATTTCCGACTCTGAAAAAGGAGACATTTCAGCATGCGTATGTCAGGCAGCAGTGCAGTTGCCTTGAAATATGAATTTTAATTTCAGTGAGCTTATTTTCATCATGACCCTTCATCTATTTACCTTATTTTAATGACACTATTATATGAGAAAGTAATCTGACAATTATATTATTTGGTGTAACTTTCTAAAACCTTAATGTCTTAATCTTTGTTAGGGTGAGTCATTAAGTAATTGGGTAAGGTCAACTGAAGTAGACACATGGTGCCTGGTGAAAGCATGTGTTGACATGAAGCTGGTTTTATAAAATCATGGTGTAGTTTCTAATTTCTGCTTGTACCTTGAGACAAGAAACTATAGTCCTCCCAGGGAAAACCCTTGTGAATAAGAAAAGATGGCTGAAACATCTTTTCTTAAGTACATAAGTACAGATACCTTCAATGGCTAGGATTTTAAGAGAAGGTTTAAAATCCTTTTGTTAATTTCTGAAATCACTTCTTTCATGGGCAAGTGGCAATACAGTGTCCAAAATTTACTTTTTGCTATCAACATATTGGAAAACTTCTGAAACTTCCTTTGGTATTTTGATTTCCCCATTCCTCAGATTTGCCTCCAGCTCTGATCCTATCTGTAGCTGTGGCTTCTATAGAGATTCATTGACCCACTGCAGTCAGAAGGACCTTCCCTCCTGCCTGTCCTTCACTTACCCCCAGAGTACTGCTCTGTCATCCTCATCTAACTGAGATTTGAGTCCAGTGCTTTTTCCTTGCAGTATTGTCCTTCCAAGTCCAGCTTTGTTCATTGGTGTGGGTTTTTGCCCCACCCATGTTTCTTTGCAAGTTAGCAATTCATGTCTGCTGGCTTAGCTTTCTAGATTTGTCTATTGTTTTGTCACGTTATATTGCCTGACCAGTAGCACTCACTGCTTTCCTGACCAATCTGAAGTAGAAGTTATTTGCAATGAGTAAATTATTTTTCTCCATGTGAGAAGGTATGATTGTGTGAATATTCAATTTTCGTCTGTACATAGTTTGCAATTTACTCTGAAGAAACTTCTCCTGGGAAGGAACCAGCAGGCCTGAGCTGGTGCCTAGCTGAGGGACCCAGACAGTTTGATTGAACCACCAGGCTGGGCTTTTGGAAAGTGAACCAGAGTGAAAAGAGGCTCTGGGGAATTGTGAATAGGAGGGAAAGGGGAATCAAGCTATCACAAAAACTTGAAATTGTCTTACAAGGGCATAAATACAGCAATCACATTCAGATTAGTGGCATTAAACCTCTTTGTCAGTCTCAGCTCAGGAGCATATGATGACTTTGATGAAGTATAATAGGTGTAGAACTAGCAGTTAATTTCAGTTCTTCAAGAAATGACGTAATTAATTTTTTTCCCCTTAAACTGGAACGAGAGTTGAAATTTTGAAATCTGCTACCAGCTGGTGTTTTGGGGGTAGAAAAAGTCAGCTGGAAAGCAAAATACCTTTCTGAATGAAATGGAATTACTAAATGCAAGAATTTAAGCAGGCTTTTTAGAAGTGGTTTGGACTTTACCTTACCATGTCCAGTACAGGACACAAGACACGGAAGAAAAAGAGATTATATCCTCTGGTCAGGGCTTTCTAATTTGGGAGCCAGTATTGTCATGCTGAATATATCACACTCCTTTCCTTCCTCCATTTCCTTTCTTTCCCAAACAGTAAAAATACAATTATCTATTCAATTCTATTTCTTAGTAGGGAGGATGGTTCTCTCATGTGTTTGCATTGTGCTGTCTGGAAGCTGCTGGAGAGGAGTGCTCTGATTCTTTGTCCTCTTTGACTTCATCTCTTCCCAAGCTGAGGTCTATACCTCTACAAAAAATGCAGGAGCAATCATGTCCTGCCCACGAAATCCAGTGACTCCCGGTATAATTCAGAATTAATTCCTTTGTACTTCAAATTATAATGCAGCAATTGAGATGTTGAATAATACCATAAACTAAAATACACATGATGGCTCCTAAGATAAACAGAAATGCCCAGTAATTATTTTTAATGCTGATTTTATTCAGCGAGCACTGTGGTTGAAAGATATATTAAAATGAGTAAAACATTGAGATTTTACATGTTATTTGGGCAGTTTCGTATTTGCCTAAACTTTCCAGGCATGAAGAATAAAAGGAATATGTAACATGAACGTTTCCCAAGAGAATTTTTGATAATGCCATTAGTAAAAAAATAATAAATCTCTTGAGTAGCATTTCTCGTTTGCTTTTCTCCTCCTCTTCAATGACTTTTAATTTTTTTACCAAAAGTAGTTATTTACAGTGACAGAGAGTCTAAATCAGGCACTTACAGTGAATTCTATTAATTAAAACCCAAATAACAAATGATTTGTTTGGAAACACTTCTTCTCACACCTTTAAGCATACAATAAAGACAGTTTAAAAAATTTCTGTCTATTCAATTCACCTGTGGCGTGATTTATGAATGGCATCTGCTTGACTATTGCAACTGGTAAACTCTGGCAAGCTCAAAAAGGTTTTTCTATGCCCACCTATTGTTTGTAATGCATTGAAATATTTTGCAATGAAAATCAGAACTGCTAATGCAAAGACAAAATTTCTTTAAATGCCGAGGAAAAGTTTATTTAGACTTTTTTTATTTGTTTGGTCTCTTAAATATGGTACAAGAGGTATGTTTGTGGAAAGACAGAGAGGTGTTTCTAATTATATGAAAGACAGGAAATCTCAAACTGACTTTATCCCCTGGAGTAATATCTGGTGAACAATGGAAAACTGATGTTATCAACTCACAGCATTTTATTATTATTGTATGACTTTGCACTATGTAACACTTCTTTTATGTAACTAAAACCTAAGAAAAAATACTGGAAAATACTGATTTCTAAGTGAGAATCTACTATTTAGTTCAATCTTCTGTCTGCAATAGTAATTACTTAAATATGTTGAAAGGCAGAAGAGAAAATTCGGTTGAATACAGCAATAATGTGCCACAACTCCATTTAAGGAAAAAGATGAAAAAATGTAGTATTAAGATGTTTTGGCAAATTCTTCTTCATAAAGCACAAAGCCATTTGACTTAAAATATATATAATTGAATAGTAACAATTTAATTTAGGGACTTTTTGTGTTGATTCACCTCAGGTGAACGGATGTGGTATGTTCATGACTATACCTGATGAAAAGTTCTGAAATCGCACACCCATTTGACAATGCATTTTCACATCCCCGCCTGTCATTTCTCTTATTATTGCTCCAGTGATGTTTTTTTCCTTTATGTTGCTTAAATTTAGCATCTAAGCTCAGTGAAAGCAGAGTGGAATCGGACGAACCAGATTTAATTAGTTTTAATGAATACTTTCAGTTACTTGTCTACATTTTTGTGTATGTATTCTGTAACCAGTGCTTGCCTCCCATCCACTGAAACGTACCTGCTTGCTTTGGATCACCAACAAATCAAAGCTGCACACTATACACACGCACTAAGTCATAAATACTCCACTATACACCTTGTTATAGGGACACATTACGCTTTTGCATGTGACTAAAACTGCAAAAATGAAACTGCTTTTGGGGAAATCAGTACAAATGTTGGTGACAAATGAAGAACCAGTTTATTAGTCCTTTGTTAGTGTAGCGACTCGGTCTCAGCAAGTGGGGGGCAACAACCCCAGGAAAACCTGACAAAGGGACCCCCAGAATCAGGAAGATTATCTGACTACAGTTTTTAAAAAATTAACAGCAAGGATGACTATCTAGGGCAGAAATCTCTAAGATAATTAGGAAAAAGGAAGTATGAGAGTGTGTGAGAGAGTGAGCTTGAGAACTTCACTTTTCCTTACAAGGAGAGTGGGAATATTTATATGTGTCTAAAGTTTTGTGGTGAATGGATCCAAGGGCTTTGCTGCTGACTTATGATCCACTTGTTTTACTTAATTTCTTCTTTTTTTTCTACTTGTCTCTCTCTTTTGTTACGGCCAGGCCCTATATTCATATGAAAAACTTACATTGATTCTTATGGAGTTTTCTTAGATTTACATCTCTTAATAAAAAGAGACTGGTAATTTAAAAGCCTTGGGGCAATACCGGCAGAGAATAGAAGATTGCTGCTAATCTCGGGCTGAGTCAGGGGAGTGGTAGATGGCTGTGGGGAACAAAAGAGAGGTTATAGACAATGATTACCTTGGAATTCCCAGCCAGAGCAGGATCATCAGGAACTGCCAGCTCTTCCTAGATCTCTCTAAATACCAGGAGCTGTTCACTGAAAGAGCTGAATTATCATGCCTGGAAGGAGAGCTGCATGACAACCCATTCCCATCCCATGTCCATCAAGGGCATTGGTATCCCTAGTTGTCAGGGAGACATTGGTTCAGAAGAGCTGGAGATTGACCCCTGCTACCATCTTGACACATGGCTGGGCAAACCTTTCCCATTAATCCTTGCAGCTTCGGATGTGACCTTCTGCTTCAGCCAGCAGGCTCTGTCCAGAGG
Organism: Vireo altiloquus; assembly: GCA_013396875.1. Classification (NCBI taxonomy): domain Eukaryota; kingdom Metazoa; phylum Chordata; class Aves; order Passeriformes; family Vireonidae; genus Vireo; species Vireo altiloquus. The sequence goes on from VZRF01015747.1 coordinate 471,628, forward strand.
ATCACCTGGACCACGTTCCAGGCACTCTGGCCTTGAGGCCCCTAGAACAGTTCCTACTGCCTTGCTGTCGAAAATCTCCCTTCAGAAATGTTTTTTTTCCTTGTGTTTTGAGAAAACACGTGTTGATTCAGCACACGATATGAGCACCTGTTGTAATCCTCTGCGCACTTGTTGTTTTTCCTTTGTCTTGCAAGCTGCGGAAGGGCATTTCAAGAGCTTTTCCTGATCTGTGGAAGGCAGTGAAACTTATAGGGCTACTGATGCATGGCAGACTGCAGGAACCACAGCCTCAGACACCACAGCTTCACTCTGGAAGCAGTTCATCTACCATACCAGTAACTGCTGTCACAGATCACCACATTTTTCAGGAGGCTTGTGAAGGCCATACACAAATCCAAAAGTTGAGAAATCAGGGTCCCAGATTAAGCTTGAGGAGCTACCATGCAACAGCTAACTGGTTGTAAATCTACATTGTAAATCTACCTAACTTGAAATTCTTTGTGTATTGCTGTGGTTTATTAAAAAACCCCTCAGCCAACCAACTCCACTCCTCCAATAGATAGTTTCTTGTGTGATTTCAGCTAAATCTTAAAAAAATTAATTTCAGGTTATGCTGCAGAGGATTGCTGTGAAAAACATTAATTCTGTAACTCAGAAATTTGAACTGACCATAAACTCTAATTTGCAGTTGAAGTTTGCAAGGAGCTGGGAGTCCATGTTGTAAACTTTCATGGATATAGTTTAGCCTGTAACCAACACAGGAAAACAGCTATATTGCATATTTAAATGACTGCAAATGAAAACATAGGATTCAACCTGAGACTGCAGCTCCTGCAATTCTGTATTCTTTTTCCTCTGTTTTAAACCTACACAGCAATACAAATATTATTTTATTAACAGATGAAAAAAAGCTTTCAAATAAACTTCCTCAGTAGTAGCTGACTTCAGCAGAAAGATCTAGTCTAGTTATCTGCATAAAGGAATCACAAAATTTACAAGTTCAGGAAGCTTTCAACCCGAAGGAGTGAAAAAGGAGGACTGGTAGCAGCAAAGAAACAGCAAAGGATGGAGGTTAAGCAGTTTCAACTCCAAATTTTACAGTCATGTTCTGGTTATTCTTAAAATTTAAGCAGAAAATATAACGCATACAAATATGAAGAACATATTTTTCTGTCTCAGTGATGTTTATATTCTGATCTCTTCATGACACCTTCTTACTATTTGTTCTCTTTTTCTATTCCCTGATTAGGCCTCCCCTGTCCCTTTCCATCCTATATGCTCTGACTTCTGTTTAGATACTGTTTCCTTTGATCCACTGCTTTCTCTGAAATAACCAGCATTTTCAGGTAAATAATTCAGATGGTTAAAACATGGATTCATAACATTGTACTTCTGATTCATCCCTTTGTACTTCTGTCCACTGTGTCCTATCTATTTGTACATTGTCAGAATTTGAAAGCAAAATGTTGTACACACGTTGCCAGACTTAGATGCTACAAGTTATTAGCAATGATATATTATATTTATTTTAATAAATCTTCTGCCTTGTAAATAAAGATATTTGAATCCTAATTGACTACCCCATTTTTTAGTAACAGATCTGGTATACAACACCCTGTGCTGCTGTGTTCATTGCAGACGGGGTTGTTCATCCCTCCTCAGTACTCCAAGCAAGTCCAAGGGTGCATTAAAAGGTTCTCAGTCACCATCCCTGGAGGTGTTCAAGAAACAACTGGACATGGCACTTGATGCTGTGGTTTAGTTGACAAGATGGTGTTTTGTCAAAGGCTGAACTTGATGATCTCAGAGGTCTTTACCAACCTAAATGATTATGTGATTCTGTGGCCTTGTCTTAGTAAAGCAGTCCATGAGATGGCAGAGCAACATTAAACTAGTGTGACAAAACCAGTCCTTTGGACAGTATCATACTGGGAGAGATAATCAGAACAGAGAGAAATTCTAAACAAAATTTTTATTACTGGGTAAAAAGAAAATGGATACAACATGTTTTCATTCACAGAGAATAAATTCTGAACACACAAATATAAGTTTGGAACTGCTATAATAATAATAAAAAAAAACCCTCCAGCACAATTACAATTAAAATGAATGATTTGTCATTCTGTAGTGGCTACTGAAGATTGATGATAGCCACATTAAATTTGAAACTCTGCCAGAAACCTGAATCAAAAATTGAATCTCTGCCAGAAGGTCAGAATCATCTCTGATGATGGTCAGAATTTAAAATAATTTTCAGTCTCAAGTCATGTGTGCACAGGATTGGGACTTCTGATCCACTTCAGTCTACTGGATATAACTCATGTAGTGTTTAGAAGTAATGGATTAAGAGGAATGGGAGAGAAGCACCATTCTCCCAAAGTGTCCATGTGGAAGTCCTAGTTTAAAGTATCTGTGAAAACATGATTTTGGAATAGCTCTGGGGAATTTCCAAATGTAGATAAGCCATTAACTTTTGTGGAAGCTGGCCTTCCCCTTCCTCTAATATTCTATCAAAACAAAAAAACTTTTTTCTGCAATATTTAGTAACTTTTCGATAACATTCCCAGGACCCAGTCCTGAACAATGGCAACTTGTATGGCTTACTGGATTTTGTTTTCTTACTGTCTACATTAAAAACTATTTTTTCATTCACAGAGGATGGGCTTTTTTGTGATGTTTACAAGCCCTGTCCCAAGGACTGTTCCTGGCAGGGTGTTAAAAACCAGCCCTATTACAGTACTCCTTTTTCTTAAAGAACATGTTCAAAATTCCTTATTTCATAATGGATAATCACAGTTGTCTTGCTTCCACATCACTTCCTTACTCAAGCGATGTTCTGGTTGGAAAAAAACAAACCAGTGGGAGACACCAAGTCAGAATAACAATTTAATAGGAAAATTAAAAATAAAGGCAGAAAACACTGGTTTAAACTGACAGAGTCAGAATACAACCTGACACCTGTTAGTTGGGGTAGCAGTAACAGCCTGTTAAGATGGTGGCTGCAGTCCTCCTGAAGTGATGGATGTGGTTCTGTTGAAGCAGTGATCCTGTAGAAAGGTCTGGTCTTCCTCAGAAGGTCCAGTTGTGGCTATGTAGCTCTTGTCTTCTGGGAATCCAGTGGGAAAAGGCTGTCCATGGTGTTCAAAATCTTAGATTATATCCAGAATAGAATGCTTGGTTCCTCCCTCTGGGTGGAACATCTCACAGTGAGATGCTGAGTGATGCAGCAAGGCACTGATGGGCCCATTAACAGGAGACAGTCCGGAGGGAGGAGGCAGGGAGCAATGCCCCACCTGGTTTCAACAGGTCATGAAGATTGTGATAGTATACATACTTTTGGGCACATCTTGTAACCTAGGACAGGCAGACAAGTGGAGATGGATGATAATCATGCTTTAACATCCAAATCTCAAAAAATAAATGGAGCTATTTCACCCCATTTGAATTTCAAATTTATATTTTTGCATACAACTGAGCAGTGACAGGTTGGCCAGGAAACACCCAAACAACTCCTTATTTTTTAACAGAATCACAGAATGGGTCAGGTTGGAAGGGGCAACAGGGGTTCATGTGGTCCAACCTCCCTGCAAAAGCAGGGTCATCCTAGAGCAAATGGCACAGGATTGCATCCACAGAGTTTTTGAATATCCCCAGGGAAGGAGACTCCAAACCTCTCTGGAAAATCACACCAGATTCACCCACGAAGTAAAGAAGTTCTTCCTCATGTTCAAGTGGAGCCTCATGAGCATCAGTTAACCGTTCTGGGGGGTTTTGTCGTTTTTTTTGTTTGTTTTTGGTTTGTTTTGGGGTTTTTTTGTGGTTTTGTTTGGTTTTGGGGTATTTTTTCTTCTTTTATTGTTTATTGTTCTTGTTATTTTGTTGTTGCTGTTGTTGTGGGGTTTCGTTTCTTTCTTTCTTTCCTTTTTTTCTTTAAATAAAACTGACAGAACTGCTTTTCTTTGGGGGAGGTTTTGGGGCCAAATGCCAGCCCTTGTCCCATCACAAAGGAGCTTCCTGGTGCCAGGGAGTCCCCCAGGACAGCTGCCACCAGGCTGTGCAAAAGGATTTTGTTTAATATCATGCTTTAATGGGCAAATCTCAAAACATGAAGCTGTTTTGAATGTCTTGCATACAACTGAGCACTGACAGACCTGCCAGAGAACACCCCAGCAACTTTTTACTTTTTAACAGAATCTCAGAATTGTTGGAAGGGGCCTCTGGAGATCATGTAAGTCCAACCGCCCTGCCAAGGCAGTGTGCCCTAGAGCAGGAGACACAGGAACGTATCCAGGTGGGTGAATCTCTCAAGAGAAGGAGACTCCATTGATGCCTTAAATGGCTACCTAGAAACAGAGACTAGACAGGAATAAAGGAATAAAGGAGGGATTTATTTGAAAGGCCTTCAGAGGTACACTCTGGGCCCCAGAGGGTCCTGCCTCAGTGGAACCCAAAATGGACAACAGGTCACNATTTTGGCATGCCTGATTCTCCTTTTCTTTTTTGTGTTTTCTTCTGATTCCTCCCCTTCCCCCCCCTTTTTTTTTGTTTTGTTTTAGGGTTGTGTTCTTTCCTCCCCCTTGTTTTGTTTTGGGGTAATTTTGGCGATTTTTGTTTTTTGGGGTTTTGTTCGTTTGTTTTTACTTTCTTGTTTTCATTTGTTTTGTGGTTACTTTGGGGAGCTTTTTTGTTGTTTGGGGGCTCTTTTATTTCCTTTTTTCTTTTTTTGTGGTAATTTTGGCGCTTTTTGTTCTTGTTTTTAGTCTTTCTGTTGTTTTTTTTGTTTGGTTGGTTTTGTTTGTTTGTTTGTTTTAACAAACCGGCCAGCAGTGTTTTTCCCGGGGGTAGCTGTGGCGGCCCCACCAGCTTCCCGGCGCCAGGAATTCCCCGGGAACATCCCATGGCCCCGCGGGCCCCTCCCGGACCGCACCACCTGTCCGCTGGGCGGGGGGGGAAGCACACAACCTGCCCCATCCCCCCCACCGGCCGGCCACCGTCGCCTCCCCCTCCCCGGCACGGCGCCGCCCCTTTCGCCCAATCACATGAGCGGGCGCGGGGGCCGCCGGGAGCGGGCGCTCCCCGAGGGGCTCGGCTGAGGAGGCGCAACATGGCGGCGCTCGGCGGGCGCTGAGCGGGGCCGGGAGCCGCGGGCAGGCACCGGCCAGGGGAGGAGGGAGCGACTAATCCGGAGAACTGCGGAGAAAGGTGGCGGGGCCGTCTCGGGCGGCCCCGAGCGGCGGCGGCGGCGATGGCCCAGTGCGTGCAGTCGGTGCAGGAGTTCATCCAGGACTCGTTCGTGCCCTTGGTGGCCGCGCTGTGCAGCGAGGAGGCGGAGCGGCTCACCCGCAGGAACAACCTCAGCTTCGCCGAGCTCGTCAGGCCCTTCTGCCGCCTCACCTCGGAAGGTCGGTGCCGGGAGCGGAGCGCGTTGTTTACGCGGGGCGGGGGCGGCGCCGCTCCCTTCCGCCCGCGGCCTCCGGGGGTCCCGCACGGCTGTGCCCGCCGGGGCTGCCCCGGGACGGGCCCCACACCCCTTCCCGGCGCCGTCCGGTGGCCGCCCGGGTGGGTGTCACCTGGAGCCGTGACAGGCTTGGCCGAGACACGCGTGTGCCGGGGTTGTCGCAGGTGACAGCTGTTTAAATTAAGTCAGCTTAATTTCGTTCGATCTGCGGAACGTGGGAAGTTGGGCTTCTCCTGGAGACTTCCCACGGCTGAAGAGGAAGGCGTCTGTAAATTCAGCTCTTCTGGATGGATTTTTGTCTTCCACTAAAGCCACTTTGCTGTTACCTCCCTAGTACCCGTACCTGACTCTTGCTGTAGACCTTCCTGGATTTCACACTCGCGGTACCCAGGCGCTGAAAGTACGGCCAGTCTTTCAGAAATATTAATTGTAATTTCAGTTGCAGGGATTTGCTTTTTCTCGCCTGTAGCTTTATCCCATATACTTCTTTTTGTTGATGTTTTTGTGAATAAGAATCGAACTGCTTATGTGGCATCGGTAAAATGACCAGGGGAAGCAGCAGGAAAACTGGACATTGACCACTAAAGAGATTAACAATAGGATTCTGTAGCTGTGTTGCTTTAACTTACTATCCGGAATTGAGGGAATTTTTTTTTTAATTAAGTAAGCTATGCGTTTCATACTGCTGCTCATTACACTAGTGTACAGGACAGCAGTTTGCAGAGAACTGCTTGTCAGAGTAGTGATGCAATGACATTTGTCAGATTTGGTTTCTGACAGGCGTGTAGCTCAGACTTCAGCCTCTGCATGTCATATGCTGAGGAAAGAGTGCAAGAAAAAGAGGCTTCTACTGTCGTTGTCGTTAGATTTTTTGCATTTCTCTTTTAAAAAATGGAGACAGCTTAAAAGCTATTTTGTGTTAAAAAATCTGCAAATTCTGTGGTGAATCTTAGTAACTTATCAACTGTAACTCGTTTAGAAGTGTTTTTCATTTTGTATAGCAGCACTCATGATCTCTGTGAGAATGTAGCAGAGATAAAAATAATAAATGCAGATGCTCACATCCTTAGAGTTGTGAAGTTAATTATCTTTTTCTTATAGTGAAAGGCTCTCAAAACACATCTAGCCAACAAAACCAGGCAGACTATTCAGAATGAATCATTCACTTTGAAGAATACTTAATTCTTGTGTTACTTAGTTACAACTGTTTTGGTCCAGTTATTGTGACAATTAAGGAACTTGCAAACCTGAATTATCTTCGGTGTTTCCTGAATGAAACTTGGTACAGTGGGTTTTTCTTGCTGCACTGCTCTGTGTGTATTCTGATCCAGCAGGCCACAGGCCTGACTTCAGTTCCTCACTTCAAGTGTGATTTCCTCTTCCTGCTCCATGGAAAAAATGTCACTGCATGCTGTCTGTAAGTTCTTGTGTTGGAAGCAGCATGTGTGAGGGTAAGGACAGAGAGAAAGAAAGGCATGATTAAATGATCTGATTATGCCACAGCAGAATGTGTGTGCATGACATGCCTCCACAACTGCTTATGGTTATGTTATTATTATGGTTATTATTCTCATATTATGTATGATTATGATATTATAGTTATAACTACTCTGGGATTGTGTGAGGAGCCGTGGCCATAAGCTAAAATACAAGACATTCCACTTCAACATGATTAAGAACTGCTTTCCATTGTGGGTGGCAGAGCTCTGGAACAGGCTGCCCAGGGAGGTTGTGGAGTTTCCCTTGGGAGACATTCCAAACGCACCTGGGTGATTCCTGTGTTAGTTACCTGCTCAAGGTGGCCCTACCTTGGCAGGGAGGTTGGAGTAGGTGATCTCCAGTGGTCCCTTCCAACCATAACAATTCCGTGATTCTGTAATTCTGTTTTGGTGTCTTCATTTCTAAGCACAGTTTTTCTTATGGATGTGTGAAATGCTGTTCATTTTAAATGAATCCATTTCTCTTTACTTAGTGGCTATTTCATTGAATTTGTAACACAAAACTGGATTGATTGGTATTTCATCTCTTTAGAAATACTGTCCCTTACTTATACAAAACTTTAAGTACCTGCATTGCTTTCTGAATTGTTCTATAACTTGAAAAGCTCAGTCATGGATTTGCTACTGCATTTTTAGGGTCCCCTTACAATACATATTTTTGTCTGAAATTAGGAATTACACAGCTTATGAACCAGCTGAAGGCTGTGTGTTCATCAGTCTTCTTGCTTAGAGAAGCAGTGCAGTTCTGAAATTAATCTACTGGTACGTGTCCTGATAAACAGGAACTGAGCTCTCTTCTGTGCACATCAGTCATTCTACACGTGTAAAGAGATGTGAAGGGCAAGAGCACTGCTCGATTCTTCAGGTAGTGTAAAACCACACACTGCTGAGGTTGCTCAATCCAAGGAGGCCACATTCTATCTAATTTTGGGTAGAACCCCACAAAGATACATAATGTAGGTGTAGGGGGACCTCCCTCTGCACAAATCAGTATTTAATCTGCTCATCAACTTTGGCCTATCAGTGACTTGCTAGTGTTGGTGTAGCCAAAAATACCCTTTCGGTATAGCAAACTACAATGGTAGTGTCCAGAGCACACATGCAGAGTGCTCTGTTCTGTAATTTTTAGCCTCTTGACTTCTGTGAGTAAGTCACCTCCTGTTTGTGAAGAAGTGTTTAAAAAAGTGAAAGGACAGCTTTACTATCCCCATAAGGCTTGACTTCAGAGGAAAGCAAAACCAAAACCCTCCCCAACTTCGTTTAATAAAGGATATCAAAAGTATATGGAGGATTTTATACCTGCATATTTATTCTCAAAGTGGCTGTCTTTACTGTTGTGTTTGTTAGTAACAATTGATGCCTGATATGTATGTATGTATTGTATTGTATAGTATAGGTACTGTGTTGTATGTAATGTATGTATGTATTGTATAGCTAAGTTTTCTTTAAAATAGGATCCTGTTTTTAAGAAACTTTAAAAACACTATGAAGTAATACTGTCTTCGTGAGAGGGAGAATTATAGTGTACAATTCAATTAGCAAGTATCACTGTAAGATAACTTTGGTTACTCTTAAACCAAACTGTTTGACCTTAAAAAATAAAAAAAAGAGGGAGAGCTGATAACTTTATCTGATACAGAGCCTTAAATATGTGCAAGATGTAAGGAAGTATAATGGGAACACTGTGCTTATTTGAACTTAGTGTGATGTTAGGAATTCCTTGTTCATGCATATCTTAGCATCTGATTGTTTTCAATTTCTGATGAGAAAGATATTTTTCTAATATAGGTCACTGCTGCCATTTTTTGTAAAGTACTTTCTGAAATGATTTTATAAACTCCTGAAGGAAATGTATAGCACTAGATATTTTTTTATTGGGTATTAAGCACTTTTTGGGGTTCCAAGTATGTCTGTTATTTCAGTCCTTAACATTAAACATATGCAGAGATGTCATCTCCGTTCTGTATGGAAATGTGGTTGCTCTTCATTATTATGGCTGTTATATTTTAGGACAGACAGCACGGATGAGTTGTAGTGTTATAGCTGCACTGGTGAAGGCAAACTAGTTTCCTAGTTGTTTGTTCCTGCCACTTGCTTTACATCAGATAATTTCAGTAATTGTATGGCAGTAGGGTTGATGAGATGAAAAAAACCCCACCCAAAACAACCTTTCAGGTTTCTGATAGAAATGTTAAGCTGAAATAAGTAAAGTTTAGCCAGCACAGTTGCCCTTCCCTGTGTTGATACAGCCTTATGATAGACGAGTTCAGTCTGAAACTTATAGCTGAAAAAACCTGCACATTTTTAGGTTGGTTTTGGCAGGATGAGTTTTCTAACCTGCTTTACTATTTTCCCATGAGCTTGAGTGCTGGGTAAAGGTTGGGAGTGAATATGTGATTGAGGAAGGTAGAACTATGCCAAGATTCGAACCACATGAGAAATCTGTTTTAACATTTAAGATGGATTGTAAACACATATAGTACGATCTGACTTTAGCTGTGTACTTGTTACTTCTGAAGAGGCTTGTGGAAAAGGTGTGGGGTGCTTTCCAGGCTAGAACAGATTGAATACTCAGTTTCAGACCTTTACGGTGTGAATTCTGTGGTTAGTTGAAAGATGAGGAAAACAAGATTTTTCGTTTGTGCTGCCTTTTATATGCTGTTCAGGAGTTTGTGAAAACAAAATGCAGAGGAGTCAAGGGCTGTACTGTGCAGCATGTGATAGCACCAGGTGGCTTGCCTGCACTCACAGTCTGGCTTGCTTGGTGGTGGTTGTGGTTTGAAACAGGGTAAAATTACCTGAAAAGTCACAGCAGGACCAGAATTGTAACGAGTGTTGAAAATGTCATGAATAGTTTTTTAAAAACAGATAGCTTGAGGGAGCAATTTTCACAAAGATTCTACGAAGGAAGCTATAGTATTAAAAATTAGAGAATAGCTTAAGTTTAAAGGTACCTTAAAAAACATCTAGTTCTAACTTCTCCCTGCCATGATCAGGGTCACCTTCCACTAGACCAGGTTGGTCATATCCCCATCCAGCCAGACCTTGAACTGTTCCAGTGTTGGGGAATCCACACCTTTTTTGGTAACCTGTTCCAGTGCCTCACCATCCTCACAGTAAAGAAAAGAATTTCTTCCCAATATCTGATCTAAATCTGCCCTCTTGCAGTTTTAAACCCTTCCCCCTTGTCCTGTCACTACATGCCCTTGTACCTCTGCAGCTCTCTTGCAGGCCCCGTTTAGGTACTGCAAGGCTGCACCAAGGTCTCCCCCAAGCCTTCAGCTCTCGAGGATGAGCAACCACAACTCATTCTCTCAGCCTGTCTTTTAGATTTTTTTCTTTTCTGATGAATGAATACTAGGTTATCCCTGTCAAGTTTCTTACATGCTACTTATTTGTGTGCTGGGGGTTCTTGGAAACTGGTGATTCCTTGAAACATGTTGTGTTGTGTGAAATCGATACATGATTCCTATAACTTTTCCATGAAAGTTGATAGATCCCACAAGGAAGGGGATTCATCAGTGTAGGATATGCACAAACTATGTTAGATGGAGTGGATATTCTTACAAGCTAAGATCCTATGCTGTTCTTTAATCAGTCTGCCTAGATGAGCCTAATGTTGAACATCAAGTAATTTTTTGTTATCACCTTCCCCCCTTCCATTTTTGGTAGTCAAGCATTATGGACTGTGATCTAAAATTGATGATGGAGAAGTTTGGTGGACCAATCTTTAAAGAAAAAATGTGTTGGAAAAAGACTAATTTATGACAACTGTCTTAACTGTCTGTTATGCTCTTCAACAAATCCTCTTTTTCCTTTTTAGTTCACATGAGAGATCCTAATAATCAGCTTCACATCATTAAAAATTTGAAGATTGCTGTCAACAACATAATTACTCACCCACCTCAGCCTGGTGCCATTCGGAAACTTTTGCATGATGTTGTGTCTGTCAGTCAGCCTGCTGAAGGACTGGTAGCTAATGTGATCACAGCTGGAGATTATGATCTCAACATCAGTGGTACGTAATGATACGGTATTTTTCATAATGTAAACTGGAATTGGTTGTAAAGTTTCTAACCTTCATTTCAGCTTCATGGCATGTACTAAAATTATTCCGAGTTGATCAGTTTTGAGTCATTGCATTTACTGAAACTTTGGATTTATCAAATAGTTTTGGTTTTATATAATGCTGAAAGAGTGGTTGAACTTCCTTAGTAATTTTAATTTTCCTAATGTTGAAATTCTTCCGAACTTGTGTTAAATCATTATTTTAATGTGACACTTTGGTTGTGTTATTTTTGTGTTACAAAATTTATACAGTGACTTGTTGCACTTGGCTGAATGAATATCAGAGCTTATTTAGAGTGTTGATACTAATGTAGAGCTTTATATTGAAGTTAGTTATCCTGGATTCCATTATTTTTTTTATGATAAAGTCATAAAACATTTAAGGAAAAAAGATTTTGAGGAAAAGTGTGTGACTCCTTTGATTCTTTCTCTTTTATTATTTTTTTCTTCTATGAAACTTGTGCTTCCTATTTCAGTGTCAAAATGACTTAAGTATTCTAAAAATGTTTTTTTCTGGGATCCCCAAAGGATGAGACATTGTGAATACTGCTAAATGAGACCTGATCTTAGGAGCTGAGAAGATTAAACTCCTCCCAATTAAGATCCTAATCTATTAAAGCCTCTGAGCACATGCTTAGTTCAAAGCATGTATGCACTGCCCTATTAAATAGGGCGTAATTTATTGTATTTAAAATTCAGCCTGCAGTGGAGAGTTTGGCTCTGCTATAGCAAGAGACTGATAAAACTTCGTGAGGACTACTAACTGATGTTGCTGTAGTAGATTTTTTTTTTTTATGTTGATGATGAAAAATTGGCATAATTCTTACATCTCTGATACCTAATTTGTGAGGTACATCTTCAACTTGGTGTCAAGTGTTGGTAATAAAGGAAAAGACCTGAGCCTGGAAACCTCTTGTTTTTGAGATCTGTTGAAAACCCCACATCTTTTTCAATTTCTGTGCCCCTGTTTATAGGTCACATTGGTGAATTGCCATTTTGTTAGGAATTTTTTTTCTAATGAAAAGTTTGCTTCAGTTCTAGAGACGGAAAGACCCTAAGAAAGCAGAATGGTTTCAGTGCAGAGACTTTTCCATAAGATTTCTAATGACCTCAGTTTAGAAGTGAGGTATTGAAAGAAGGGAAGAAAAATAGTTGCTATATTAAGCCACGCTTTGTAGTTACAGAAGCAAGTATCTCTCCTTTTGTTTTCCATATTTGCTACTGGAGCCTTGGATGTACAAATTGCCATGTTTGACTATCTTGTGTTTCTCAGTGATTAGGTTCTCATTTCCATTCAGACTGGTTAAATGCTTATTTGACAGGAGGAGAGGTCTATAAGCTCTTTAAGATCACACAGACAAATTCGTGTACTAGCCTTGTTCAGTGGAACCCTGTTTCAGGAGTTTAGCACAAAACACTGATGGTGTTCTTGATGAAGGAACTTGTATCCCATTACAGTGCAAGAGGATATGAGGAAATTCCAAGTAGAGTTCCGTTATGCTTAGGTGACTATGAGCATTTACTAAGATGTTTAGGGTTTTATTATTTCCAACTTTCTCAGAACATTTTATTCAAACCAATGTATGCATTCATTCCTGACAGCAGAACATAATCATTTGGCATGTAAATGTGAAATATTCTCATCAGCTCTTTAATTTGTTCTTTTTTAGGAGTGAATTAGTTTTCTAGGATAACAATATTAAATGATGATATTTCCTTAATCTTTAATGATGATCACGTGCGATCTGTTTTGAAGAAAGACACAAACATTGTTTAAGAAGCTGAGGTATAACTGTTTCTGGCATTGGGATCATGATCCTTCTCTTTATTTGAGAAATGTTTTAGAACTGCTGTGTTGTATTGATTTAATTGTTTGTAATCCTTCTTTGTTACAATTGTTGTTTACTATTCTTATCGTTCCATAATCTAGTGCTGAGAGACTCGTTTGGTTGCTGACAAGTTGCTTATGTTCAGCCATGCCTGCTTCTCCCATGTACTGGTGCATGTGGAAATTGAAGAAAAGTGATCCCACTAAAGAATTTAATTATTTGAGAAAAGAAAAAATTTTTTTAGCCAGATCAGTTCCCTGGCTATGTTTGATCAGGGTTGCATGATATAAATGCTGGCATGAGGCATTGGAGGAAGGAGAATGTTGGGGAAACCACTTTCAGCAGCTAATATATTGATCTACTTTTAACTAGTACTATAGGCCAGGAAATCTTGCAAGTTGTTGGCTTAGAGTATCTTCCAACTATTAAAATAGAAATAACATTTCAGATACAACTTAAATCATTGCTACTTGATAGAATTTCCATTTTTGTTTGAGCCTAGAATTGGGGCTGAACTAGAAATTAATATTGATTTCCATTAAAGTACACTGTCAATTGTTGAGGAGCCTGAAATATTCCTGATTAAGGTTAGCTGGAGTCAAAACTCTTCAGTGCACCCTCATGATGCAGTTTTTTTCTACTTCACGCTACCAGAGTGTAAAAGCCAAGAGTGTGTTTGTATCTGACCCTTTTTAGTATAATAATATCATGTTTTTTCTATCAGATCGCTCAGTTAAAGCTAGTGTTCCTTGGTACAGTAATTGGAAAGAGACACTGATGGAACTGAACACATCCACGTTTTATTCAGGTATTTTTTTGTGGTTGGTGCCGGTTTGCCAAATTGCCCTTTACTCCTTTTCCATGTGCTCCATCCACCTTTCCTTACCATCTGCTACAACTGTTTAGCACTTTTCTGGACGTAGATGTGTGTTCCTTCATTTTTTCCCCCTAACTGAAAAATCGTTGGTGGTGGTTGTTTTAATTTTTCTTTTAATCACATTTCTACTCTTGTTAATCAAAATCATTTGGTCTTTCCATACAATCAATAAGGGTGGTGGTAAATTACCTGATGCTGTAAAAACACTGGATTGGTTGATCCTATGGAACTGTATACTGTCGCTGTGCTGTATTTCAAATGTACTTTCTGCTTTTCTAGAGAACTTCCTTCTCAGGGGATAGTAACACTTCTTAAGTTGAAATTCAAGTGCTGATTGTACTTAGAGTACATATGTCTCTGCTATATTGACATTCTTTCTGGAGTATGACCTTTTAAGAAAAACCTTTCTAATACATTTTTATGTAGTTCTTGAGGCTTATTGCTAACTTATTGCGACCAAACCATGTTGGTTATTGACCTCTCAAGGCTCTGCATTGTGGTCTATAAGAGACAGGTTTTGATGTTTTTCAGTTTTATATATTAATATAGTTTATGCCTTTGGTTAATAATAGCTGTCCTTTCAGTAGTATCTGTTCAGATCCTGCCAAATGCCTAAAGAGTACAATACTTCATGAAGTAGACTTTCCATTCTTAAGCTGTTATGTACAAATATTACAATTTTTTTTCCTTAACAAGTTCTGAATGTGTTAACGAGTTTGCCAAAACTGCATTCTGTTCCATCATACTGGAAACATTTTACTGGAAAAATGCAAAACATTTAGGTCTGGGTACCTAAATGACAGTGTTGGTATGCACTGCTGTACCATGTTATGAGATGTTAGAGCTGTGAAATTGTTTTCAAACACTGCTTTTATTTTGAATATGGTGTGTATTTATCAAGTATCTATGATAAGTGATTACAGCCCTGTAAATGCTCAAGTGAGTCCTGTTAATGTTGTGGTTGTGTAGAGGGAATCCCTACACTCTTGCCTTTAAGACTGCTTCCAAGGTTTTTAATGGGTGTAATGAGGGTGGAGGAACCAATCCACAAAACAAAGTAGTACTTCCCTGTTCCCAGTAACTGTCAGATTTTAAAAAACACTTGGGTTTTTTTTTTTTCTTTTGCTGTGATTCAGCTGTAAAACAGAAGTGAAAATTTGAAGACAATGCTTTAAACTACAATGTGGCTGAAAATTCTGCCTTAGATTGTTTAACAGTGTTTACTTTGAACCTGAGTTACTGAGAAGCTTGTTATACTTGTGAAAAATGTGTGAGTCACTTTCTTATGGCTTGTTTTTAATAATAACAAGCTGTGTTTTCATTAATTTAAATAGTTGGCATGTTTACATGCAGGACAAGCTTTTTATATCCTAGATGAGTACCCAGAGAGCAGTTTCTAGAAAGGCTGTAATCAAAAGCTAGGAGTTTGTCTCCTATTAGGCTTTTTTTTAATGTGAGATGTGCTGACTGCTAGACTGAGTTCAACTGTGGCTATAACTGACTTCTGTGTGTCTGAAGCCAATCTGAGATGGCTTGGCAATGTAGGATTAAACAAAATGCATTAAATGAATGCCCTAGAAGATAATTCCATCATAAAATTGAACCTTTTTCCTAAAGTTAGCTTAAGAAACCAAGGTGGTGGTTTGGCGTGGTTTTTTTGAGGGGGTGCATGAGAGCTTTACAAAGCATTACAAATGTTTATGGAACTAAAGTCTAGCAATGTGAGTTTTTTAGGGTCATATAAAGAAAATACCTTCAGTCTTTCTTACTATTTTTTTTCCTCTACTTGTTACTGTTTGCTAGTTTGCAGGTGAGTTGACACTGTATTCCAGTTACTTCGGTGTGAAATCAGGTTATTGAAAATGGATTGATTTTGCTCTGGAGTCTGTTTCCCACTCAAGGGAAAGGAGTTGGAGAATTAAGACAGCATAAAACAGGCTTAAAAGAAGAAATAATAATTCATTGTTTGACCCATATTTGGAATGGAAAGAAATGGACAATATTAGTTTCACATATTTTTTCATGTCCCAGACATCCTTTTTTCCCCTTGATTTGTTACTCTTAGGAAGATGAAATCCATATTGTAAAAGGGTATTGAACATGGCAAATTAAAATTTTAAGGCATTAATGGCACAGCTCGGATCTGAGGTTTTATTTTCTTGGATCTTTGCCAGCTGAAATTTTTTTTTAGCAAGGCATGGGAAGGCAATTGCTGTCAAGCCAAGTCAACACTTGTAAAAAACAGGCAGGATAGAGTTTTTGTAATCCTTAGCTCCTCTGCATACTCAAAAATTAATTTTGCTTCTTGGTCAGTTCTTATATCCCTAGCCTGGAAATTCAGTGACTTTAGAAGAATTTCTTTGCCGAGTGTATGGATGTTTAAAGGAGTGGTAAAGAGTAGTTGCTTTTACAAGGACTGAGTACATGTGAGCCTACAGTAGTGAGGAATATGGTGCTTAAGATGCTATTCAGTTTCACAGGATTTGATTCAAGTGTTACTGTTTCTCCTACTTGTGTAGCATGTAAAATACTGTATCCTTGGCCTGTACTCCCTTCTTTCCCCTGCCAGGCAAACCTTGTCAGAGTTTGCAGGCTTCACTTTCAGGTGTAGTCTTTCATACTTCCTTTCCATTAACAGGTAAACAAGTTTCACTGAATAATCTAATTTGTCCTACTTTATTGTGTATTTCAGCTACTACTCCTTGGTTTGAGTCTTACAGAGAGTGCTTTCTTCAGTCTATGCCTGCATCAGATCATGAATTCTTAAACCACTATGTTGCGTGTATCCTTTGAGTGTTGCAGACTTCTCCAGGGAAGGGTATTACAAAATTTAATATAGGAGACACTGAAAATTTTGCCGTAACTCTTTTGCAATTATGATTTGAAGCCTATATATTTTTTCACTGACTACACAGACTGATTTCATAAGGGCATCAGGGTTTTCTTTGTGGTTATTTGGCCTGAGTTTTTTTGTGCTGTTGGTATTGGGGATTTTTTCCCCTTCTCCACACAGTCCTTTGGTGTCAAAGTGAACTCAAAGGAAATACCTGTAGACAAAACTCCATCATCCTAAGACATGTGCTGCTGTAGCTCTTTAGGTATCTCTTGACTGTCCCTTATCTACAATGGAGGAATGTGTGTTTGGGATGCTTCTGCTGCTATTTAATAGCTTTTTGTAAGCAGTGGTGGAGGTTGGGGAGAGGATGTTTTGGAAATTTGATTAACTTTGAGCTTTACTGGACTAAAAGAAGTCTGGAAAGACTGGAATGATGCCTGAATGCTTTCACTTTTTTTTTTTTTTTTACCAAAGCTTAGGACCAATTTGCTTGTCTACAGGGAAATTGAAAATAATCACTGTTTAATGATGTAGCTGTTGTTCAGCTTTACAGTAATTATGATGCTTCAGGTTTCATGACACTCAGTTCCTAATTCTGTCTTGAACATTTTAATTTCAGTATGGTGGAAAGGTATGTTAATGGCCACACTTGTGCAGAATTAACTTAGCAAAATACTGATTCTGACTTCTGAATTTTAGTAACATTTAAAGTATAATTTTGCTTTCTGGCTTCTCTGAATTAATGTCTTTTGATTTGATGAGTAGATGTAGCAGAGCAGGATGTTCCTTCTTAATGATTGTGTTGTTGCATTGAAGTAAAAATCTGAACACTTCCTCTTTTTACTCAGGTGATGGATGTGTGTTTATGAATGCTGATCATCACTGTGACTCAGGTCATAACTTAAAGCCCCAACTCTCCATGGAAGTTGAAAGCTAAAATACAGTAGGGATGAATTTCAGCTACATGTTTGCTATGTGAACATCTGGTCTCTATCTAAAATCTTAAATGAGCTATCATGTAGCACCTTAAACTTAAATTCACTGTCAGAATTGGAGCAAACTGCTGTTGCATTTCATTTTACAGATGTTAGTTAACTATTTTTTTTTTTTTTGAGACTAAGGCCAAATTCTAATTGCACATACTTTTGTGGTAGCATGTTTTATGTACTTGAGCATTGTATTCATCTATTCTATTTTATAGAGTTCCTATTTTATTCTATGGTCAGTGGTTGTCCCTGTGTTCTTTGGGAGTATGTCCTTAATAATGAATTCAGGTATGCTGGTAGTTTCCTCTAGTGAACCTGACCCTGTGGAGCAGTTCCTGAAGCTGTCGCAAGAACAACATCGGATTCAGCACAGTAGTGAATACTCATATCCCAAATGGTTTATACCAAACACGCTCAAATATTATGTGTTACTGCACGATGTAAGCACAGGAGAAGAACAAAGGTGGGTCATCTGCCTTCAGTGAGTTTACAGATGAGTTCTTTGACCAAAATGCTTGCATTGATGAGTTCTGTTGAGATTAGACATGCAACAGGTTCCATTAGCCAGTATGCTATTATCAAAGCAGATATTTGAAAGTATTGTTTTTAGATCTTCTTCTTGTGTTCATGTAAAATGAAATGAATCAGTCCTCACTTTTTGGGGTAGATGCTTTCTTCCCTAACTTGCTAAACTAATTCTTGAAGATTCTCAATTTTACTCTTGCATAACAGATTGCTTTAAAAATAGGAGAATTTTCCTTTTAAGCACTCTGAATAATAGTCTAAAATAGCTTGTTGCAGTACACACTTTAAAGTTAGTTTGCTATCAAGACAGGATAAATGTTGTTTTACTGTTTCAGAGCTGACTCCATTTATGAAGAGATGAAACAGAGGTATGGAACTCAGGGTTGCTATTTGCTGAAAATAAATTCTCGAGTGTGTAATAGAGGAGCAGACGAACAGATACCAGATCCTTGGAGTCAGTACCTTCAGAAAAACACTATCCAGAACCAGGTATTGCAGTATTCTAAAAACAGTTTTTAAGGTTCATATTTTTTAGTTGCTTTAAGTTTTGCCTTTGTATTATGTGTTTCTACAGAATGAGCTTATAGGCAGTCAAGATACTTCTGACACAGCTATGACTTTTTGTGAAGGCATGAGTCCTCAGTAGGAACTTTCCTCTATGCTACTTAGGTTGGCAGTAAGGAGCACTGAAATACTGGACTGTCTGAAATAGACTGACAGGAGCACAGAAATTCTAGTCTTATGCCTTAAGAGCTGTAAGAGGAAGTAATCTCAGAAGTGTCTTGTTCATAGCAACTTTCAACCCTTGTTTTTATTTATCTTCACTCTTAATGTTTTTTTTCCTGGGTCTTCTGTACTTCACTAAATAATGTGGGTGTGGTTTTTTGTTGGGAATATGTGTGGTTTTTGTGATAGCTTCTTCTGTCTAGTCTGGTCTGTCATCTGCTGAGATTGCAATGGATAGTGTGTTTTGAGTTTGCCATAAATGTCTGTATTTTTGGCTTTAGAACCAAAAATACTCCTTTTTGAGTTTGTTTTTTTGACTGACCTGCAGTTATTGCTCTGTATGATTAAAAGGTTTGTGGAATCATATTTCTTTATCAAATGTGGCTAGTACTGGAAAGCCAAAACATTTCATATTCTATAAGCTAGGAGGGCTAGTTATAGCCTACCATAAACTAATCAGATATTTTTCTTTTTTGTGTCCCATGTCAACTGTGCAATATAGTTTTTTGTGTGTGTGAGCTTATTCTGCAGCTGCTTTAGGGAATATGTTTTGCTGCTTTAGGCATTGCTGTGTAAGAGTTGGAGTTGCTTTGGTTGACAGGGGAACTAGTTGAGCAAGTCAAAAGGTACTGGCTTCATTCGGTGAATGTAACTTTCACCTTTTAAATAAGATAGTTTCTTAAAGCCTCAGAAACTACTTAGAGAAGTTAATGTATATGAACAAACATGCTGCTGTAGTAATTAATTTACTGAAGCTGACAGCTACTGTTTACTGACTTTTGTATGTGGTTGAGTAGTCCTAAAGTTCTAACTTTTTTTTTTTCCCCTTTTCTGGCAGGATTGCTATGAAGATTATACTGTTGTTTCAAACAAGAATGCTGATCACTTGATATCAGATGGCATAGACAGTGAAATCAAAGGTATTTTTGCAACTTTATGAAAACCTTGATGTTACAGCATTTACACTACTGTCTTGTGTCTTGGACAGTAATTAATTGGATGATTTGTTAGGGAACCCAGAGTGATGGTTTTCTAAATGCTCTAAGGATCTTCAAAGAAAAATGCTGTGGTATTGACCTACTGGATTGTTGGCATCTCCTTAATGAGATGGCTAATGATGTATTGGGCTCATATTTTGTAAGATTAAACATATTGTATGCAAACTCTGGTAATTAGTAAAAATAACATAGGGTAAAATGGTCAGTTTTCATAATGATCAAAGTTTTGGTTTGTGTCTTCTGCTAGAACTTGGAAGCTGAAGTTTTGGAGCTTTTTTTGTCCTTGGTTTTGGTATTAAATCTGTAAATGTCAGGGAAGTGCTTAGTTTGTAAGTTGTTTGGAAGCACTTGGCTTAGAACTCAGCTTGTGGATGGGAGAGGATAGTAAATAAAATTGAGTGGAAATTAATGCACCGTTAAAAAGTAATTCAGATAGCAGTGTAGGATTCAGATAAGAGGCATTATCAAATAGGGAAAAGTGAGGTACCTTGCATTGTCTGGCCTGCCTCAGCACAGATCCTTCATGCTTCATCTGAAAGGCATGTGGAGACCTAGCCTGTGTAGGAGAGCCTACAGTTGCCATCTTTCTAAGGCCTTGCAGCCCAGATGTAGTCTGGGAGCTGCTAATTTAACTTTACAAACTCAGCTTTACATTTCACTAGTAAAATCCATTAAGGATTTGCTTTCACAGCTCAGCTTTGCTTGGTGCCAGATAGGGCAAGCCGATTTTCTCATAAATAAGAGAACTGCTTAAGTCTTAGAATGAAGCAGTGTCTCAGTCTATTTCAGAGAGCTAAATGCAACAGTGGTTAGCAGTCCTTCTCACTGAACAAAGAGGACTTCGGAGGAAATTGTTTTACGTCTTGATTGCTTGGAAGGACATGGAAAATTAGGTTTGTTTTGTTGTTTGGTTTTTTTTTCTGCTTAAAACATAAGCAGAAAAAAAAAAGATGAATCTGGTGGAGCCATTGTTGTAATTGCTGCATTTCCAACTTTCATGAATGTTTTATTTTGATTTTAATGTTTCCATAGTTTTCCTTCAGTGTTTTTGATATTAGTCAGCATACTGGAAGATTTTTTTGCACTATAGTTGAGAACCAAAACTGTACATATTTAGCCTTGTTGTAATTCTTGAGATTCCCTGAACTTTCTCAGAATTCCAGGAATGATGCAATACTCAGTGCTGTGCTGCTACCTGCTCAGCAGTGATCTCTGGTGTGGAACAGTTGGTGAATTTCTTTGCATCACAGAGTTCTGAGGAAGGAAAGCTTTGAAATAGTAAAAATGACCTTTAAAACTCAAAATGTTTAAGTAACTTTGTACTTATTGGAGGGTTTGTTTCAATCTTTCAACAGATGGCATGTCAAATAACTTTAAGACTCACCCCCTTCAACTGGATCATCCCAGTGGAAGTTTGGATACCACTGATTACATGAAGGCTTCTACATCACTGCAAGACTCAAAGAAGTCAAATTCTGGGACACCTCATGGTGCTTGTTTAACTCTCACAGATCATGATCGAATTAGGCAGTTCATACAAGAATTCACATTTCGGGGACTTTTGCCACACATAGAGAAAACAATTCGACAGCTCAATGATCAGGTCAGTTTACCCTTAAAAACACTTCGTGCTATAATAAGGAAAAATGGTCAGGGTATAAATCCAGTTATCCAAAAATACGTTTTGGCAGTATTACTTCCTTCTGCTTCTAATGATTCAATGGTCTTGCTGAAAACTGTAAGTAGATTTAAGAGAAATAACTGAAGTTCTCATTATTGCTCAGTTTGTCTTTTAAAAAAACAAGAACTCATTTGTATCAACAGCTCCAGTGCAAGATGGCTTCTTGGTGAAAGCCTATCTGAACTGTTGCCAAGAAAATAATTTCTTGACCCTAAAATATTAATATTCTATGATCTTGAATGATTCTGGTATGGGGAACAAAATGGATTTTGTGTTTCAACATCAGAATGCCCAGCTAAATTTAAGAAATGTACTTAAACAATAATCATCTGCAAAAAAAGCTGCATCCTTCAGTTACTACTTGACAGGGAGGAAATGCAGGGACACTTTGAATCGTGTAACTGTTGATCTCAGTAGTTTTTGCAGGGAATATGCTTCTCTTAAACTAGCATTTTTTGCAAGTGTGATTAATATCATGTCCATGTTAAGACAAGGACATGTATTAAAGTTATTTGCATCACAGTGAAGTCCTTTCTTTTAAAAGAAGTGTTTCACTCTTATATGGTCTTAAATAACTGCAGAGATGGATTGACTTACATTGGTGCAATCAAATTACTGTACTTAGCATTAAGTCTTGGACCCAAATACCAGTCTGTCATCTGAACTGTGGTTTTATTTTGATTGGATTGTCTATTCAAATTATAGTTTTAAGTGTGAGGGCTTTTCATACTAAGGAGCATGTCCTGTAAGAAATGCTCACTCCCTGAATTTACTTCTGGGAGTTTGTATGTGCTGACCATGTTTACATTTAATAAGTTTTATGAAGAAACATTAAAAAGAAGTGGTTACATAAAGTGTAGCAAACAGAAATGCAGTGATAAGTTCATAGTTCTGGTAAGAAAAGGGAGATGTTCTGCTTTTTAAAATTATTTTTAAAGAGCAATATAGTTTATCTTATAGGATGGGAGTGGTAATCCCTGCAGAAGTTTCCTTCTAAATGGAAATTATCTGAAAGAATAAAGTTGTGTAGCTTTGCTTGGAGGTGTGGCTCGTACCTTTGACACTTGAAACTGATATTCATGGTGTGATAATGCTTTATGTGGATGGTGACAGAGAGAAGGTTCTTTCTTGTAGTATCCACTTAGTCTAGATTTTAGGTTGGACTAATACCGCAAATTAGATATTCTAATTATTTAGAATTTAGTTTTCAAACAGAGGTATCAAATGTTCAAGTTCTTAATATGGATATTTCTCCAGTTTACAGAAAGAATATGGACCTCAACTGTCTGAGATAAAATAGATATATGAATTGCAACTTCTATCTCAGTGTCAGAGATTAATTCTAAAGAAGTGTGCTCTTAGTTATTTTCCTCCTTTTATTTATTTCTGTTTTATGGAAGATGAAACAATTTATGAATCCATAATGAAGCTTGGCTTTTTTTATATTAGTTTAACTTGTACATCTTGCAATGTAGTGCTCTAATTCAATGTCTTTCTCCAGTTAATATCCAGGAAAGGCTTGAGCCGATCATTGTTTTTTGCTACTAAAAAATGGTTTAGTGGCAGCAAGGTTCCAGAGAAAAGTATAAATGAACTCAAGAATACTTCTGGTTTGCTGTAAGTAATCTCAGTCCTTATTTTTATATCTAAACTGCAAATATACCTTTTTTAAGCATGGAGGAAAGCCTGTGTTTATTTGATGGCGTTCTGCAGTGTGAACTAAACCAGCAATGTTGTGAATGACTTTAATTAGAAAAATCATGAAAAGTACTTTTCCTAAATATGTAAGATGAAGGAGCAGCAGAACTTAAAGGGAATAAAAGAAACTGTTTGCAGTCTTCTGCCTGCTCTATTTTCAGTGAAGCTTTCTAGATTAATAGGAACTTGGTTTTTTACCAGTAATAGTAATAAAAAGAAGCTATGGTTTGCCATGAGGTATTTTTTTTTTAAATTTGTACAAGCTTTTTCACTTGTCATTACAGCCAAACCCCATCTATAGGTGTTTTTGCTTATGTATCTATGCAATTTACTCCAGTAGAGTATTGAGTATGTTGCTTTTGCAATGTGTTCAAGAGCTAAAGTAAAGGGAATTTCATACTTAGTGCACCTATATCTTAGTATACACTAAAACCAAGTTTTAAGTGTTACCAAAATACTAATTCTGTATGTTTTTGGTAGTTTCTCTCTGTGAATTAGGATGTATAATCATGAAAATTACTCTCCAACTGTCTTTATCACAGAAGTCTAAATAATTTTTGGCCATTATCTAGTCAAGGTTAATGTCTTTGACATGCACCTTCACATGTCTGTGTTGTGTGTCTTTGGATTCATAATCAAAATGCTGCTAATTCCAGCTTTCTGTTTTGAACTTTTAAGTGTAGTTTACTTCCTACAACATCTGAAATACAAGTGTTTGTGAAAATGTATTTGATTATTACTGAAGTGAATAATACATATAATGGATTAACCAAAAGTTAGATTGATGCTTGCAGAGAACAGGAACTTACACAGTGTTTTGGCATAACGCATAGTTTTTTAGTGGACTTACTTCTTTCAAAAGAAATAGGGAAAAATAACTTAGGACAGTCAAAGCTGTTTTTTTTTCTTTCTCATACAGCTTTGCTTAGCTCTAATGGCTAATCTGACCAAGAAGTTTCAGTGGTAGTTATAAACTCTATTCAGTATTTCTTGGTTTAGAGGAATGCTTGCTTTGAATGTTATTGGAACGGTGGATCTCGTGAATCAGAAAGTAGGATGTGAAACCAAGTTACAAGTGGCAGAAAGGAAGCAGCTTCACTTTCCTTAGATTTCCTTTCCTTAGGTTTTGGGCAAGGCTGAAACAATGCAGGTTTTATTACTACTTTGTGAATAGATATTAAGATGAG
Organism: Vireo altiloquus; assembly: GCA_013396875.1. NCBI lineage: Eukaryota > Metazoa > Chordata > Aves > Passeriformes > Vireonidae > Vireo > Vireo altiloquus. The sequence goes on from VZRF01015747.1 coordinate 495,996, forward strand.
AGAGGATGACCTTGAATTTAAATATTTGTATTTGTAGGTATCCACCCGAAGCGCCAGAGCTTCAAATCCGGAAAATGGCAGACTTGTGCTTTTTGGTGCAACACTATGAACTTGCATATAGCTGTTACCATACAGCAAAGAAAGACTTCTTAAATGATCAGGCAATGCTTTATGCAGCTGGAGCACTGGTTAGTACTTCACGTAACATGAACATTCTGTGAACTTTTTCTAATAATCTCTCATGTTTTCTGAAGGTAACAAAATGCCATCTCTCCCCTCCACCTCCAAGTTTGTAAGGGTCTCCCCAGATTTACTGCATATCTTTAGAAAACTCTAAAGTGTTGTAAAATCTGTTTTCTGCTGTTATATGAAGGGAATAAAGGTGTGAATAAAAACTGGAGAGTTAATTCTTAGAATATGGAAAGGACAAAACCTGGAATGCAGCCTCCAGAAAAATGGATCTTTAAACTGGTAACTCAAGCCAGATGTAAAGTAGTTTTATAGTATCTCTTTTAGACTTTGACAAAATATTTATTTGCCAGAAAGTAAAGACACTGTCACTATAAATATGGTATTGTACCTATTTAGGGGGGACATAAATGTTGAAGGCTATCCTTTGAGGATATCACTACTGAATTTCACTCTAAACACATACTCATACATTATTTCCTCCTAAGAATGAAGGTATTTATGACTAAAGTAATTTTCAACAAGATAAATGGGAATACTGGGGAAAATGAGTAATTTTATCAATTTTTAGAAGATATGTTTTGTAAACTCTAGTCTGGTTAACTTGCTAAAAATTGAAACTCTGCTTCACAGAGCTATGGAGGGATTATTGTATACCTTTACATCTTTATTAAAACTTTTACGTAAACATGTGTTTTTATCGTTAGACAGTTGCTTTGCATTTGGATAATCTGAATAATCAGAATAATATTAAGAAATCTTAATTTCCAAATGAGGCAGTCTTAATTATGAATTTGTTGCCATCTGCTAGTCTTAGTCTTTACTTTCTGCAGAAGAACTTTGCTATCATATTTTCAATCCATGAGAAAAGAAGTAAAATTTCAAACTGCATGTTTACTAGTTTTCTTGGAAGCTGATAATGTAATTTCATTTAGGCAAAATTCAAAAAACAGTCCTCATCCTAAAATATATGGTAGTGCTACTTTATCACAAAGATTGTTCTTGCAATAGGAAATTCTTTTGGATTTGTAAAACAGTACTGAATCCATGATTCTGTGCAATGTCGGTGGTACTATCAACTGCAAACACTTCTGTGTGTAACTCTTTGACTGCTGTGTGGTTAATTATAAGCAGAGCCATAAATGGGGCTGTTCTATTAGACCTTTTATCAGTTACAGAGTGTTGGATATTTTTATATGCCAGTAACTGATTAGATGAAGATCTTGAACCTAGTAGCTGTTGAAACATGTTCCTCAGCCTTTTGAGGTTTATGATTTATTGAAAAAACTACAGTGACAGTACTGAGTTTTTCTTGTAGGAAATGGCAGCAGTATCAGCTTTTCTTCAGCCTGGAGCTCCTAGGCCGTATCCTGCTCATTATATGGAGACAGCAATTCAGACTTACCGAGATATCTGCAAGTATGTTGTTTACTTTTGTACTGATTGAATGAAAATCGAAAGATCTGGTGGCTTAACTTTCTCGCCCTGCACAGTAACAGTGCCAGATGATCACAGAGTGATGGTAACTTTTTAAGGAGTAAGATAAACTAACGTATCTAGGATAGCATGAAAGGAGATCTGGGATGTTCTTAACACAGTGCTTATTGAACTTCTGTGTGGAATTTGCATGGTAGATTTTTAGGTAGTGGGGTGGCTGCAAGGCCAGTTTCTGTGAGAAGACAGCAGGAGCTCCCTGTGGCAGAATCAGTTTTCACTCAGTTCCAAAATCGACCTGCTGCTGCCCAAGCTGACAGTGCTGGTGCTGGTGTTACCTCTGTGATAATACATTTAAGAAAGGGTAAAAATAGCTCTGCAGCAGCTGTGAGAAAGGAGTGAGAAAATGAGAGAAACAGCCCTGCTGATACCAGGGTCAGGAGAAGGCGGTGCTTCCCTTACCCCATTGGTGAAGACCATGCTGAAGCAGATTTTCCCCTTGCAGCCCACAGAGGTGCATGGGGAAGCAGGGATCTACCCTGTAGCCTGTCCCAATGCCAGAGCGGGTGGATGTACCCTGAAGGTGGCTGTAGCTTGTACAGAGCCTGTGCCACAGCAAGTTGCTGTCAGGAACTGTGACATGTGGGGAAACCCCACTGGCCCCTGAAGGACTCTACACTACAGAAAGGATATATGCTGCAGCAGTTCTTGAAGAGCTGTATCTGTGGGAGAGACCCCACATGGGAACAGGGGAGGAGGATGTGGAGGAAGAAGCAGCAGAGAAGAAATGTTATGAAGTGATCACAACTCCTTTTCCCCATTTCCCTGCTCTGCTTGTGGGGACGAGGAGATAGAAGACTTGGGAGTGAACTTGAGCTTGGGAAGGAGGATTTGTCAGGAGAAGGTGTTTTATTTCTGTTTTTATTTATCACTGTGCTATTCAGTTATTAACTGCCAATAAATTAATTTAATCTTCCCCCAGACAAGTCTGTTTTGCTCATCACTCACATCACCAGTGAGTGATCGCCCTGTCCCTTTTTCAGCACATGGGGTTTTTAGTCTGATCATCTTTCCCTGTGTTGCTGAGCAGGGGGTGTGATACAGCAGCTTGGTGGGCACCTGATACCCAGGTACAACTTGCCAGTACAACCTGCTTCTAACTGTTAGACTTCTTGTTTATCAGATCATTTTAGTTGGTATTTTTATAAATACAGTACTGTTCTCAAAAATGCTCTCCAGCTTTGACTTTCATTAAGCTCATGTTATAGTGGGATAGGACACTTAATCTGTCAATCCGTATGTGGTTGTTTTGCAGGGAGCGAATATATTTTCATATATTTTCCTTTAAGAAGGACAAGCAACACAACCTCAATCTGATGCTGTGTGTAAAAAATTAGTAAGGTTTGAGTTGAAAAGTTTTCTGAGGTTTATTTTGATAAATACTTATTAATACATGTATGTTTTTACTTTAGGAACATGGTTCTGGCTGAACGCTGTGTACTGCTTAGTGCTGAAATCTTAAAAAGTCAAAGCAAATATTCAGAAGCAGCTGCTCTTCTGATTCGTTTAACCAGTGAGGTAAAACTTAGTAGCTTTTTCCATTTCTACCCTCTCCCTATTTGGTTTCTCACCCAAACACTTCTAGGTTACCTTCTGATTCTTCTCCTACAATATTTTCTAGCCAAAGGTAGCAAATGAGCAGGTATAGATGAAGTGAAGAAAACTGTTTACTCTGTAAGTGAAGGAACTAGTACAGTTATTATTTTTCTAGTCAAATGACTTGCTTGACTTCCTTAACTATGCTAAATCTGTTATCTTTGGCTTTGTAACTAATTTTCTTTGACATCTGCTTAGCTCTTGGATGGTGTAGCTTAAGAACTCATGTGTTAAAAGTATTAGCATGGCTTGCCAGAGCCATAATGGATGTTATCCCATATATAATCAGAAGTTCTCTATAGTTTAAGCAGCTAAGGCATTACTGTAGTTCAGCTGGTTTGAATCATTAGAGCCTTGCTGTGTAAGTGAAACCCTATACTTCTGTGGTATTAATTGGTGGAAATTAAGCAGGGAATCAGCTTCTAACCCAGAAACTGTCTTGCTTGAAAAGGAGTGAAGAAAGCATAATACCAGTAATAGTGTAGCATCTCCTTTGTAGCTTGGAGAGAAGTCTAGCTGGAAGTTCTGACTTTGTGGCCAGTTACCCCAAATGTGATGCTTCTGAGACTTTCCTGGGACAGATAAAGCATGGAATAAATATGTTTAATTCTGTAATTTTCTTAAGTGTCTCTGTAGCTTCAGTTTTGCTCTTTCAACTTAAGCTTGCTACCAGTGTTTACAAGAGCAGCCTAAAATATTTGAGCAAGGAATTTAAATACTATTAGCTCTGGACAATCATTTTACAAGTTAAAATTGCACATAGTTTGCACGTGGTGCATTTTGGTAGTTGCAAGGAAAATCTTCACAGGATACTAGGTTGGTGTCTCAGAGTGTATTTGTAGTCAAGATATATACTTGAACATTGCTGATAGCATGGAGTTCAGTTGTAAAATCAAGTGGATTCTGTTGTTATTGGTTAAAGTAACATAGCTGAGTCTTGGCAGGAGAAGACAAGGGTGGAATAGTAAGAAATTGTATGTTATTAGGAAACCAATAGGTTCAAAAGGTTCATGTGATAAAAGTTCACCAAGTTTGATTGCTCCCTCTGTTCTTCTGTCATCCTGTTGGAGGTCTTGTTTTTTGGTTCTAGCCTAAATATCTGCAGGGGGAGGGAGGGGGAAGGTACGAGAGTGCTTCAGAGGTAATGGGAAGTGTTTGAGACTGTAGCCTGAGTAGCTGAAAAAGCAGAAAATATTTATTTTGTTATTCATACTGAAGCAGGTTTATGTGTTCTTCATCAGAAGAAGTAAAACATTATGGTATTGAACACTACTGAAAAATACTTTTAGTCTTATTTTTATATGCTCACATGTGTATGTAATGTTTGCATATAAAAGAATCTTCAACTTCACAGAACTCTTACAGAACAAACTGTCCCTCTAAACATTAAAACAAGGCCACTGTTACCTTTTATGTTTTTATTCAACTCAGGCTAATTCTATTTTCTTTTATACAGGATTCAGATCTTCGCAGTGCACTCCTGTTGGAGCAGGCAGCCCACTGTTTTATAAACATGAGAAGTCCCATGGTTAGAAAGTTTGCATTTCATATGATATTGGCTGGCCACAGGTTTAGTAAAGCAGGCCAGGTAAGTGTTATCCTTCCACATGGAAAATATGCCTGATATTTTATACTTTGAAAAACATGTTTAGTGTGTCATTAGTCTAGAAAAAGGTGCTTGGCTTCTGACACTTCTGTGTTAGTCAGCAATATTCTATTCTGTAATTTTCTGAAAATGCCTTGTGCATTGAAAACCGTAGCCTTTTACTTCAGTTTTTGAAGTAAAGCTGAAGATCACTGACTTGCAACTAAAGTGATGAGTGTTTTCATTTCGGAGTCTCATTTTATACACAGTAACATACAAGGCTTTTTTGGGCAAAGGAGTATTTTTACTCTTGAGGTAAGAGTGACTTGCAAGAGAGAGTTTATTAAACTCAGTTTATTAGAATAATAGCAAAATTTAGATATTTATTTTTCCTGGTGCCTTAAATATGTGCTTTTTATTGGAGGTGCAGGTACATGAACAGTTACTACACAACAAACCAAAGCATCTCTGTGGCTGTCAGACTTAAGCGGCAGTTAAACCAATACAGATTAGATTGTTTTTTCTCCCATTCGCACTCCTTTGCAGGCAGCTCTAACTGTGGTAGATAAACTTCATTGGATAGAACTTTTGTGCTTTGTTTCTGCATTAGTTGTGGGATATGTTCTGTAAAGATAGCTTGTGCTTGATTCCTGCTGAGCTTGTTATTGCTAGACAGTAGTACAGGAGAAGCAAGGCATCAAAATTTTGTTTAGAACAAAGCCCCATGGTCTTGGCTGGAGATTTTCTCCCACCCTACCCAATCTCAGTCTTGCTGTCCTGGTAAGGACTAAAAAAAGTATTTTTGTGTTGTTGGCTTCTGTGATGTGAAGAATAGTAGGAGTACTTCTCCCCCTCCTTGGTTTTCTTCATTCAGTAGTTTTCCTGTCTGATGTTATGACATGATAGTACTGATAGGGATCAGTTTTTCATTTATTTGTTCATTTATATCTTGTTCCTTTGTCTGGGAAAATGAATGCATTTTGTAAAGTTTTGACTTTGTGTAACAGCTCTCTTTGTTGTTTGTGTTTAATATTTGTAGGGATTCTGGTTTCCAGGAAATACTTTTTCAGTGTTACAGGAAATGTATCTTATTTTTTTTTAATATCCTTAGAGGTACCAAAATATAAAATGCTACTGAGGAGAAATCAGCCAGGCTGTTTAGCTGCAGACCATAATACTATATTTTAAAGTGTCACTAGTACAATATTAAGGATTTACTGCTTGTACTCTGTTGTCATCACCATGCCAGTGTGAACATATATTAGATCTTTTTCCCCCATTACTGCTGTAAGTGAGGCAATGCTGTTACCGTTTTTTGGAAGCTGAGACTTAGCTGCACAGTGAATGTCTATACAGCTGTTCAATACCTAGACTTGGGATTGAATGCCTGGGTTCTGATGTATGTACAGGAAAGGAATTATGGAGCTGATTGGGATCAGACCATCCATCTCCCAGTGGCTGATATGATTGGTAATTTTTTCTTGTATGTACTGTAGGACTACGTTTTCTTGGCATGGATTTTTGTCTCAGGTGTGTCTACTGAACAAAAGTTGGCTGAAATTATCACATTGAAAGTTCAGTTTGGATGGAATGAAATGCATTAAATCCAGCTTATGTCCTGAGGCTTGGCAGTAGAGCTCTGTAGACTTTAGCAGTCAGTCCTAAGGGATCTTCAAATGCTGTTCTAAAAGTAGACTTTTCTTGTTATTTGCTTTTTTAACTTACTGCCTGTTACTCTAGTCTTTGAGGTTTTTAACTTCATCTGGAGGCCAGGCTCTGTACTGTAGGAACAAATGCTTCTGTGCTTAGATTAGTATTGACCAGATTCTATGAGGCACAGTTCTGAAACATTACACTTTGCATAGTGGTGGGGCTTTTTGGACTTACTGTTCCGTGTTTGTAATGTTATAATTACGGTCAGTGGATAATGAGATTATTTGATAAATTAACTTTTCTCTTGCAGAAGAAACATGCCTTACGTTGCTACTGTCAAGCCATGCAGGTTTACAAAGGGAAAGGCTGGTCTCTCGCAGAAGACCACATTAACTTCACCATTGGTCGCCAGTCCTTTACACTTCGTCAGCTGGACAATGCTGTGTCTGCCTTCAGGCATATTTTGATCAATGACAGTAAACAACCTCCAGCTCAGCAAGGAGCTTTTTTAAGAGAATATCTTTATGTCTATAAGGTAAATGACTTCCTTGTCTCTTTTTCTTGAATAATAAGTAATTTTATTACCACAAATTTTCTGTTAAATCATTAAATGATTTCCTTTTTTTATCTGCTTTGTTCCAAGGTTTGTTTTTTTTTTTAAACCTTGTTGATGTGTTCAATTTTTTACTTCAGACTTCAAAAAACCCACATATGCTGCATCTCATATGTGTAGTGCTTCCACAGATGGGTATTAGTATGGGTTATTAGTACAGTAATGTAATAGATGTGTTTTTATTACAGTAAAGTGAAGTCTTTTTTTTGAGGGGCATGGCTGTTGCAGTTGAGATAAGTTTTATAGTTTTTTAGAGGAAATGGATCTGTTCTGTTTTGATGAATTTATAATTATTTGGAGGTTTTTCATAGTATGTCTTTAATAAAGACTAGGTAGCTCTGTCACCAGCCATGTAGTGAATTTCATTCTTTAATAAGGATAAAATTTGATGAATCAAGTGACTCACTGAGTTGGGTTTAAGTTCATGAGTGATTCTGGCTTGTAGTATACCATATACATTATGGGGTGTTTAGTGCTGATACTGCCACTCAATATGCAGCCATGTAGATACTGTCTTTTAAAGCTTATGAACAGAATTTCTGTGCTGTTAAAGTTATGGCAGACCTCACTCAAAGGCTGGTGTTTGAGTCCAAAGCTCAGCTTCGTGAGAGTCTCGTTTAATTGTGGTGGGATAATGAATGTAGTTTATCAGATTCTGAGTTAGAGAGTCAAGCTTTGCATCAAATAAAGCTTGTAACAGCAATGCAGCCACACTAGTGATTAAATTTCAGGGTTAAAGTAATTATTCTCCTTTTCCCATAAAGATCTCACAAACTTTAAACTCCTGTTTAAAAAAAAAAAGTGTGTCAAACAGTTAATTGAAATTATTTATTCCATCTTAAAAGTACTCCCTGTTCAAACATTGAGTGTTTTTAACTTGGCTTCTTTATCATTCAGCTATTGGTAATGTACCTGACACTGTTTTCTTTGCTCCAGAATGCAACACAGCTGTCACCTGATGGTCCCTTACCACAACTTCCTTTACCATATATTAACAGCTCAGCAACTCGTGTTTTCTTTGGGCATGATCGACGACCAGCAGAAGGTTAGAAAATTATATGTAAACAGTTTCAAGTTCCTTTTTTAAGGAAGCAAAATACATGTAAGAGTTGGTGCTGTTTTTAAAGAGTCTGTCATTATGTAAAACTAAAGTGACTGGGTAACTTAAGAATATTTCAAAATAATAGCTTGAGCTTAATTTGCTTTAACTTGCTGGATGTTTTCGGACTTCATGTGTAAATATAAAATCTGTTTATGTGGTTGTGCCAACTGCCACTGTTTTTCATACCTGGAAAGCTTCAATGCAAGTCTGTAATGAACCTCATGATAGGGATTATTATGGCTGGAGCAAATACTGGAAGCTAGTGGCAATGCTAGAAATTATCTTTACAGTTAACTTCTCTTGGATGAAATACTTGAAACACTCTGATTCCTAAATGTAAAGAAAGCTGTGTGGAAGTTCTTACATAAACTAGGGCTATACTAGTGGGGTTGTAGTCTGTTATAAAATAAAAATTATCTGAGTATACCATGTAGCATGCTAAAATCTTGGAATGCTGTGGCATCCAAATGAACCATACTCAAATTATTCTCAGTATTGTCTTCCATGTGTGTATTTCAAAATGTCTTGCAATTCACTCTTTTAAATTAATTGTAGCATAAGAACGATAGGGACCTAGAACTTAAAATATTTCAAGAATGGTTCAAGAATAGTTATCGAACTGCCAGCGCAGCCCTCTGATGGAGCTGTTGCACGTTGCTGTTCTCACCTTCTAAGACTGCCTTTCTCTCCCCAGGTGAAAAGCAGGCAGCTACACACGTAAGCCTGGATCAGGAGTATGACTCGGAATCATCACAGCAGTGGAAGGAACTTGAGGAGCAGGTTGTGTCTGTGATAAATAAAGGAACAATACCTTCAAACTTTCAACCAACGCAGTTCTGTTTAAATCGCTACTCAGATAACTCCAAATTTCCACTAGCTGTGATAGAAGGTAAAGTTACGATTTTTACACTTCAGAAATAAACTGAGTTAGATTAATTTGTATAATATTTCCTCTTATTATAGATTTGAACCGACATTCTAGTGCAATGTTTGTACATGAGATAGGTGAGCATTCAGACTGTGATGGGGAAAGCCAGTTGTCATCATTTTCTTGCACTTTCTTAATAGAACCAATAACTGTAGAAGTGTCCTTCCGAAACCCTCTGAAAGTTCCACTTCTTCTGACTGACCTGTCATTGCTGTGGAAGTTTCAGCCTAAAGACTTCGGTGCAAAGCGTGATGGAGAAACAAAAGAGCAGGTAAGGAAAGCTTCATCCTTTTCCACCACAAACAGCTGCAGGTATGGAGTATATGTTAAATATTCAAAATTCTGTTGTACATAAACATTTAAGCAGGAACATTAAACAGGAAGGTTTAAGTGTAAGCTAAGAAAAAAAGGCAAGAAAAAAGTAGCTACTGAAATTCTTTTTATTTTAGCTAGATTTTCCTAGATCTTTAGGGCACAAAGCAACCAAGTTAACTAACAAATTGTAATGTGTATTGTAAAGCTGAATGCAAAACAAAGTACTTCCAAGATTTTATTGTATGAGTCACACTAGCCTTGACCTGCAAATACAAGTGTCAATAGGTAGACTATCAAATACCCTTTTTATTTGAGCTTAGTTGTACATTCGAGTACATAGTAAAATGTGTGTTCTGAAAAACAGTGCTCATATAATGTAGGAACATCCTGATATCTTGATTAGAAGAGAAATGAAAATTTATTGTATTAAAAATCAATGATTTGAATACTTTAGATGAACTGTTGTACTGCTGTTTAACTTAATGTTTCAACTAATGCTGCCATAAGCTCTGATGGACTGTTCTCACATGCATGTTTTAAAGGTTTTAGTATGTTCTAATACTGAATATTACGGTAAATGCCTAAATAATTTGTTTTTCTGGCCAAAACATTTGGAACACAGAGATCTCTAAATGTGCTGTATATAGAATATAAGAACTAACTATATACCTTTATACCTGGTATATACCAGAGTTATAAACATGGTTCCACATGGTTCAAGTCTCAAGGCTTACCATACACTTTCCCTTCTGTCCTGATCCAAACTGCTACTTTAATGGTGTGATAAATACGTGTGTGAATATCAGTGAAACTAACTGGGAATGGTTCCAATTTATAGTGCTAAATCTTAAATTTCTCTTAAGTAAATGCTTACTGAGCTCTCAAGCTGCTTTTTTGTTTGTCCTAACTGTTTGGAAATTTGTATGATTTTTTTTTTTCCCTTGAACAGTTTAGGAAGGGTATTGGAAATATTTATGGCACTTTTACCGCTTAGGAGTAGTAGTATCTAAAGAGCTGTTTCTTGTTTTCAGGGTATGTGTGATGAAGATATGGTAGGAACTGAAGCAATAGCAGAATTTTTAATTAATAGTGAGGAGACAAAAGTGGTAAGTACTATAGTTTGTTTTAAAAATAGTCTTTTCATGTTGATCGTTAGTGTTCATTTCAGACTTGTTGTGATCTGAACTTAGTGCTAAACAGACAAAATACATGACTGAGTCAGAAGTTCCAATACTTCATAGATCTTATCACTGTGTATAAATGTGACAGGACCAGAGGCAGTGGGCACAAGAGGCTCCACCTGGACATCAGGAAACACTTATAAATAACTTCATTTGTAGCACTTACTTGTTTTGTAAATGTTATGGTGCTTGAGCACTTGGCAAGTGCCCAGAGAAATTGTGAAGTATCCATCTTTGGAGATGTTAAGAGCCCTTTGGATGTGGTCCTGGGCAGCTGGCTCTAGGTGGCCCCAAGTTGGGCACGATGACCAACAGAAGTCCATTAAGTCCATTCCAGCTTCAATCATTCTGTGATTCTGCCCCTGTTAATCACAGAAAAAGTTAACTTTAAGGATTTTTTCCTCATGTAATGAGCATTTCTCGGCTGTGAACTGGTTTGGTAAATTCTGTGTATATGAAATTTTGAATCTAATAAGTTATCTGTATTTACTGTTGCAGTTATATCTGACACACCTATAAAGTAAATGTAGCTGTGAGTGTGTTTAGCAATTGGACATTTAAATGTAATAATACTTCTTTCTAGTAGCAACAACAACAAAAATTTAACATATCTCCACAGGCAAGACTAAAGCTCTTTCCCCATCAAACAGGGGAGCTACATATTCTGGGAGTCGTTTATAATCTTGGCACTGTTCAAGGTGCTGTGTCATTAGATGGAATAGATCCTTCTATTGGATTACAGACAGGTAAGTGTATTATTACCTTGAATTGTGTGTTTCTGGAAGGAGGAGACATGGCTTCTGCAGAGTAGAACTAAATTCTAGTGTTTGACTACCGTGATGCAAGGCCTTCCATCAGGTAGGGATGTAGAAATAAAAGAAACAACTGAAATGGGAAAAGAACAAATTAGCTCTTGTAGGAATCCCATGAGGAAGCATGCCAGATCCATACTTTATTGCTTCTTTTAAATCTGTTGAAATTTTGAAACCAGTAAAAAATCAAAATGTAAATATTCCATCTATGCCATGTTGAATCTATAACAACTGTCATTGACTCTCTTGTCATTAATTTTTCTTCTGCATCTTTTTGCTTTAACTTTCAACTTTTGTCTAAATGTTGCACTAAAGTTCTTTTTATAGATTTCCAAATTCAAATTTGTCTGATACAGTTGTTTTAGGATCTTGAATTTCCTTTACATTAATGTATAAATTGACAGTTAATTACATGCTACTTGATCTGTTTTGTTGAATCATTTTACTGAATCTGTCTCTCACAGGGACTATTTAGTTGTTACATTAAATGGAGATTAAAGTGTCTGAAAGAAATAGAAGCTTGTTTATCTAGAGACTGGAAGCCTTTTGAATAAAACCATTTGGAGAGTGGTGGCTGTCTCTAGAGGAAATAATCCTTTAACTGACTTTTCCAGCCTGGCAGAAATTGGGAAGGGAAATAAATGCATCAACTTCATGCGCTGTGTCTGCTGCTCCCCTTCCAGTTGTAGTCAAACTGTTGAAGGGCAGAGTAAGTCCACAGCCATGGATAACTGGCTGTTGGAACTTGAAGTAACCATGTGTTATGTGACTGTAAGCTTTGAATAGTTCTTTGTTAGTGATGCTGCTTAATCAATGAACACTGCATGTGCCCAATAACAAAAATCAAAATGACTTTCGAGATTCAATTGGGAGCTTTGGATCATTTCTTAGAGACAAAGTTAGGAATTACTTAGAAAAGCACAACTAAGCAGAAATTATAAATTTTTTTTCAGGAAAGTTTGTTTCCAATGGATTATCTGTACGAGGACGACAAGATTTAGAAATCCAAGGACCTCGACTTAATAACACAAAAGAGGAAAAAACATCAATTAAATATGGACCTGATCGACGTTTAGATCCCATTATTACAGAAGAAATGCCTTTGTTGGAGGTATGTGGCTACTTCCTATTGGCAGTTTTGAGAAAATAGCTGAATGCAGTTTATAAATGTAATTCTAACAATCAAGGCTTGGATTTTGTTAATGCTTAAATCTTGGTAATTACCTAATCCAGGTAATTTCTGATCTGCCAGTAACAAACTTGCGTGGGTTTTTTCCAGTTGAAACTTGAAGCTTTAAAATAAGTATCCTTCTGAAAGGGCTGTGTTCCCTTTAGAATTCTAGTTGGCAACAGCTTTGGTAGCCAGATTTTAGGGTGAATGGGGGACAGGCAAAGAAGCTTTTTTCTGTTTGCTTGCCATTCATCTAGAATAGTTATTCCAGCTGGTTCATTAAAACATAGTGCTTTTCCCTTCTAGGGTTATTAAAATGGTCTGACTACCTGGTTAATGACAGGGCCCTGTAGAGTGGGATAGATCAGCTAGAAGGGAGTGCAGCGATCATCCAGTCCAGCTGCCTGACCAAGTTATGATACAGTAATGGCTTTGTCCAAATGTCTCTTGAACAGTGATAGGCTTGGGGCATTGACTGCCTTTCTAGGAAGCCTATTTCACTGTTTGACTACCTGCTCCATATCGAAACATATCTTAGTGTCCAGTCTAAACTTCCCCTGGTGCAGCTTTGAGCCATTGCCGTGTGTGTGGTCCCTGGATTTCAGGACAAAGAGATCTGCATCTTCCTCTCCACTTCCCCTCAGGAAGCTCTAGGCAGCAGTATAGTTTGTTTTAATGGTTGTTTTCTTGGGCATTCCCAACTTGACTCAGTGTTCAGGTTTTTATTTTCTCCTTTTTTCTCCGCACAGGTGTTCTTTATAAATTTCCCTACAGGGCTTCTCTGTGGAGAAATCAGAAAAGCATATGTAGAATTTGTGAACGTAAGCAAGTGTCCTCTTACTGCATTGAAGGTTGTGTCCAAGCATCCAGAATTTTTCACTTTTGGTGGCAATACTGCTGTTCTAACACCACTAAGTCCTTCAGCCTCTGAGAACTGTAGTGCTTACAAGACTGTTGTGACAGATCCTACCTCTGTGCGAACAGCACTGCTGTCTTCAGCTTCTTCTGCAGACTTTGGGGTTGGCACGGGAGGTTCACCTGAAGTAATACAGGTTCCGCTTCCTGATGCTGTTCTTCTTCCTGGGGCTTCGGTGCAGCTGCCAATGTGGTTACGGGGACCAGATGAAGAAGGTGTTCATGAAATTAACTTCTTGTTTTACTATGAAAGTATTAAAAAGCACTCAAAAATGTGGTAAGTTTTTCTAATTTACCTTTTCTGTCATACTTATTAGACACATTATAAACATTGTAATGGTAAAAGTATTACTGAATTTCTCTCATCACTGTGATGATGTGAAAGTGGCCTGTTATCTGCTATTCTAAGCAATATTTTTTCTACTGTATGATCTAATTTCCATATGAAATTGTGTAGGCATCACTGCTTTTATTGAAGTAGTAAATATTAAATTATTAAATAATTTAATAAAAGGAGGGCTAATGGAATTCTGTTTATACAAACTTAGTTTGTATTTATTTTCTCTGGAACCACATTTTTCTGAGGCATAGGGTAAAAAATCGTAACCTTATTTGTTTCTACATTTTATAAAACAAAATCTTGTCTACCCTGAATAAAAGATTTTTTTTCTAAGTTAAAATTTGGTTAGTAATTGTATTATGATGAAATTTCTTCTCTTTGGAGGGATTAAATACCAAGTTTGACTTGCACACTGTTGTATAGTTTCTCTTTGGACCGTCTTGAGAGAGTGTACGGGCAAGTTTGACACTACAAGCTAAAAAAGCTCCAAGAAATTAATTTACCACTTCCTGTGGGCAAGCAGGTTTTCAGGAAAGGAGGACTCCATCATGTGTAATGGTTATGTAGGAAGACATATATGCTTTTTCCTTCTCCCTGGTTTTACTGCTGAGCATGACACCATATGGTATGGAGTATCCCTTTGGTCAGGTGGGGGGGCAGCTGTCCCAGTGTGTCCCCTCCCACCCTTTTGTGCAACCTCAGCCTGCTTGCTGGTGGGGTGGGGTGAGGAGCAGAAAAGGCCTTGACCCTGTGCAAGCCCTGCTCAGCAATAACAAAGACATTCCTGTGTGAATACTATTTCTAGCACAAATCCAAAACATGGCCACTTACTACCTACTGTGAAGAAAATTAACTGTCCCAGCCTAAATCTGCACACTTGATGTCTGTATCAGGTTTACTTCAGATAAACTCTAGTAAGATGGACTGAATGTCTTCTTGTGGCTAAAGCTTGTTTTCTAGGCTAGTTCTGCAAGAGGAACAAAGTTCATGTACTGTGAGACTGGTTTGCAGTGTAAACTAAAGCAGTAAGTTGAAGATGGTTGAGAGAGTGGGTCAGTACAATATTCTCAAAATTGAAATCATGCAAATGCAGTCTTGGTTTAGATATTTCTGTAGCTTCTGAAATACTAAAATTAGCATTTCATTTGACTCTAAGCTACTCTGAGGGAATAGGGAATTTGTCTCCTTGCAAGGCATAGGATTCAGAAACTGAGGTGTTGGAGAGATGGAAGAAGGTTCTTTGAGAAATATATGTTCCCTACAGTATGTAACTTCTGAGTGGAACTTAAGGGAGTTGCTCTAGTTTAACAGTGCTCTTTGTAGACTGAGCATAGATTTTAAGTATTCGAAAAATGATGTGATTTGTGCCACTTGAAAGTTATACAGGCATCTGTATATCTGAATATTAACTGCAAAACTAAAGTTTCTTCTATTATTGTGACATTGTGAAGTAGAGTTTAGGAAGCCACTGATTTTTCCCTCCCAAAAATAAGTGTCACATGATGTTTCAACTTATTTAGTAGGTAATGCATATCAAACTTTACATGCCTCTAAAATGTTTCCAAGTAGAAGTTATGGTAACTAAATCTTCTACATGGGAACAGCTCATGTGTTTTGATGGTGTCTAAGAATGGAATTGTATTCATCTTTAGAAAAAAGAGGAAGACAACATTCACAAAGGGTCTGCTGTCCTGGAGGTTGAGCATGCCTGGAAAAAGGCAGGGTAGCAGTGGTTTAGTTCTCTTTTTTTTATTCTCTTTTCAGGAGAATTTATTGAATGCAGTGGTATTCTAAGTGCTTTTTAGTATATATTTATGGCAAGAGATGAGACTAAGTAGTGGTCTTTCTGTCTTTCTATGGCTTATTTACTCAAAAACTATTTTGCAAAGCATTTGGTGGCATTAAATAGCTTAATAATATCTGTGTGCCAGTACACGTCTGATTGCTTTCACTCTGCCATTTGTCTTCCATTTGAAATACCTCTGATGTATTTTTCCTCACAATAATGCCTGAACCTTTTTCTCCAGTATTTCACACTGGCTAAGAGAGACTGCATGTCTAAAGAGCACCTACCCATGCAGCAAGATGGTTAAAAATAAAGTAGGTTTGGTAGGGTATCTTTGAAGCAAATAAATTGTCTAATGGCCTTAATATTGACAGACGTAAAAGCTAAATTTCTTGACGCCATGTTCTGGGCAGTTCTGGTTGTTCAAAATTGTCTTCTTTTTATTTTTTTCCTCCCCCTTCCTCCCTTTCCTAGTCACAGAGTATTAAGGCACACTGCAGTTATTTGTACCAGCCGGTCTCTGCACATTCGGGCTACTGTCTGCAGAAGTAATGCACTTGGGGATGAAGAAGGTAGAGGGGACAACATGTTGCTGTTTGTGGATGTAGAAAATATCAATACTGTAAGTTCTTACTTTTATTGATAATACTACTGTCCCAAAGCTCAGTAGATGTGAGTCACCACTGGAATCAAGACTCAAGGAAAAGATTTTTCTATAGTAACTTGGCAAACACTAAATAAACCTTGCATATTTGATCATTCCAATTACTGTTGGAAAGAGTATTAATGTTAAGTTACAGCTCAACTCTCTGGAAGTCTCCTATATTAATCATGTTGTAAGACTATAGTGTTTTTAGGAGGATTTATTCCAAATTGATGAATGTTCTTGATCACAATTTTCAATCTTGTCTCATTCAGAACTGTGTCCTCTGCAACCTTTCAGTGGAAACACTGGTAGAATTAGTGGTAATGTCAAAGTCAAAATTTCAGCTCCAATTTGAAGGAAGTTTCTGTGTTTACATTTATCAACAAGTTATAAAGACATTTTTGCTAATATAATCCAAATACAGATATGTCCATTGTGATCTATGGACTTACTAAAGCAGATGGAAATACTCAGTTTTTCATACCATGCTAATTTAAATTTACTTATTTTTTTGGTAAAGCTGCTCCCATTTTTTCAGTCACAAAGCAAGGTAACTGAATTGTCTCTTCATAGAATTCATAGACATTTAGTTGGTAATGGAACCACTGAGCTGATTTGTCATTTTCTTTTAAAGGTGTGTACATTCTGGTTTTTTTCTTCATTTACTGAATATTGTCCACTCCTTTCGGAAGGGAGGAATGTTTTTATAAAGGACTTGTTTACCAAGTTAACAATGTGAGGCTTAGTTTTCCACTACTACCTCACTCTTTACAAGAAACAAAGCCAACTCTGAAAGCTACTTTTTATTGTCTATGTATGTAAACCCAAAATAAATAGAGGCTGAGTTTCTAGGATTTATTACTTAGTGCTCCTGAAGTAATCCTAGAAACTAAGTAGCCTTGTGGACAGTGTTCTACATTGGAGTTAAAAAGCCATGTTTTTGTTGAAGTTGTTCTTAATCTAATATACTAGCTTGTGGATTTTTTTCTGGGGGATCCTTATTTCCTCTTTGTGTGGCTTTGTTTACTGGAATTGGAAGTTGCTGTGATCTGGGACTGTTGCTTTACTTTACAGTGGGTCTTCAATCTCTCCTTGTCTCTAAGTATTGTGTGTTATGAATGGTGTGAATAATAAGTTAAATTAAGATTCTAACAGTGCCGCCTTGCAGTGAACACTTCCTGTACAATGTAGCACATCACAATTGTGATTGGTTTTCTTTGACATAACTTTTGTCTCTTCCTTAGAGTGAGACAGGCGTTAAGGAATTTCATATAGTGCAAGTTTCAAGCAATAGCAAGCACTGGAAGCTTCAAAAATCTGTTAACGTCTCTGGAGACAAAGGTGTGTATTTTTATCACCAAAATGATGGCAACTCTAGCTTCTGCCTGATAAAAACAGTTTAAAGAACCTTATAAGGAGCTGAATGTGGCTTTCAGAATAATTAATGTCCAAAAACTTTGTCCATTTCAAACGTACTAAAGCCCTACTTTCATCCATGTTTCAAGAAACGTGTATTTAACAGATAACTCATTCAGACTTAATTAATTTTAAAAACAAGTTTAATTTACAGATATATTATTTCAGTGATCTAGAGAAGTCTGTGTCTGGGGTGGCTGATAACTTTCCTCACAAGAAATATGGTGGTGTTGTGTGCAGTTGCTATGCCCGATTAGCTGTTCTTGTTGAGTGTCATCAGTGTGTTTCCTATTTGTGAATGTTCAAGACTGACTTTTGTCTAAGGGACTCCAATTATGCTGGGGATGAAAAAAAATCTTTCCACCTTTTTTTTTTTTTCAGATACTAAACTTGCTAGCAGAGAGAGAGCAAAGTTATGTTTTAAAGCAGTGAGATGCAAAAACTCAGAAGGTAGGTTCTTTCCTGAATGTGGTAACTTTTTGAGAAAAATCCTCTTTTGGATACTGTATACTGAAGTTGTGACTTCTCATGATGCTAAAACAGTGCTTTCTCTTTTTATCCCATAGACAATTACATATTTGCAGATATTGTCTTTGGAAATGAACAGGTAGGTGAATGGGTACAGCTGCATATTTTGTCTTTTGCATGTGCAAGGTGTCCCTGTCATGTGAAGATCCAAAGAGGTGGTAAGGTAACCTAGGTTAGGTATAGTCAGGAATATTAGGATCCCCACTCCACAGTTGAACTACTTTGGGATCACGTTGCAATGCTAGCTTTTTTTGCTAATGTTTTTCCTTCCTTTTCAGCTCTTCGGAGTAGTTGCTTTAAATATATCCCAGCCCTCTAGTTTTCTAGTAGAAGTCTGCAGATATCAGATGATTCTTGTTCTTAATTATGCTTTTACTAAAACAGGTTAAAAATTCTAATCACAGCTTATTTGAAAAACTGGAAAATTAATGGATGTTGGTCCCGGAATTTCAAAACTACTATAGAAGGTTGCGGTCAGTTCAAGGAGTCTGATTTTTCTGGAAGTTTAGGATTTTAGACTACCACTCTCTTCTAATCTTTTTTAGACATTCAGGTATTGAATAATCCTTTCAGCAAATGGTCTTGGTACAGCAAATGCTTTTCTAAAACCTGAGGAAAGTAAGCTACTTGCATTAGGTTAGAAATCTGCATAGTGAATTTAGTCAGTTGAATGTCAGATTGCTTATTTTATGCTGAGCATACATTTTTCCTGTATGTATTCAGCTTTTAAAAGCCAAAGAAAACCTATTCACTACCATTTCATTTCATAGGCATATAAATTGAAGTTAGGACTGAAAATCTGAGGTATTCTTATTTGCATTTTTAGAGTTGGAATCTGAGCTGCAGAAACTTAAGCTTTCATTGAGAGCATTTTATTACAGTGTGGAGATGGGGAAGGGTCCTCCCTTCTGAGAAGTTGCTCCAAAAGCAGATTGTCTCCCTGGGTAGCAGTGTTCTGCTTATGCAATAATTAGGAGCTCTGCAACAGCATATTCTAGAAAAGCTAGCATTTTTGAAAGGGAGAGGTTGGGAAGCTCATTGCTTCATTGGGAAGTATCGTTGCTGTCCCTCTTAAAAACCAGTTTCCTTACCAGGCTTTTGGTGCTGGAAGAGCTTGGCACACATGGTGACAAGCAGCACAGTGTTTCTGTTTGTGCACGTATCTATGGGGATGCACTGTGTAATCTGTTATCTGTGCTATTGTTAGCAAAGTGTCTGTTCCTAACTTGCATAAGTAATTCCTGCTAAGCTGAGGAAAATGTTAGTAAGCAAAAATGACTTTCGTATGACTTAGTAGGATGCTTCAGCTCTCTCTAATAGACTTGATATATTGCAGTAGGCTACTATGTGATCATAATCAAAGGTCCTATTTCCAAGTCTGTATTTGTAGTTTTAAACTAGCAAGTTATAGCTCTTCCCTCTAGTACCTTTGACAGCCCTGATCTCTAACAGGTCAAGCATGGAAACCAAGGTGTCTGGCATTCTGTAGCTTTACAAAGGGAAGCAAAGAAGGTTAATGGAACTGAAGTGCTGCAATGATGGGCTCTATTAGCTCATTAGTTCTGTTAGGAACTTTGTTCCTTTTTTTCTCTTGTAGATAATAAGTTCAGCCAGTCCTTGTGCAGACTTCTTTTTCCAAAGTTTATCGTCTGAATTTAAAAGAACACAAGTGCAATCTCATACTCACGCATCTCAAAGGGCAGTGAAACAATCGTTGGATGAAACAGTCAGGTTGATACAAAGATGCAGTGAAGTCGATTTGAACATTGTGGTACTGTGGAAGGTATGTATGGTTGCGGTCTTTGTGGTAATTTGGACATGAAACATTACAGCTAGAAAATAATTTAATGTTGCATCCTGAACTTTCAGGCATATGCATATGAAATTTATGGGTGACTTTTTTTCTTCTGAGAACAATCAAATGAACTATAATGATGTAAGAAGCAAAGATAGTCTTAGTATCTGTTACTGTAATAAGTGTCCTTAAACGGTTTTACATTACTCTGGGTAAGAACACCCAGTTCTTACAAGTTCTCTTTTAAAAAAGAGAAAATTATGAAACCTTAAACTACGAGGTTTGTTAATGCTTGCTTATAGAACTGTAAGAGTGACCCAGTCTGCTTTGAAGAAGAGGGTCTCATTTACCAGGATGCAGATATGAAGAAGTAGAAATTGGCATAAATATGTCATGCTAGCCTCTAAGTTTTGATTAGTACAGCATATTCCACTTCAGTTAGGGGGCAGTCACCAAATCTGTATTATGAATCTTATGATAGTTTCTGGTCTGCAGATGTCTTTGTATTATGTTCTGTAGGCATATGTTGTGGAAGACAACAAGCAGCTTATTTTGGAGGGCCAGCATCATGTTGCCCTTAACACAGTTGGGAAAGAGGCCTTTTCATTTCCTCAGAAGCAGGTAATGTACTGTGAAGTTTTCCTTTACAGTTGCTTCTTTCTCTAAATGGACTTAATGATTTCTCTAGTATAGAAGTGGAAGCTTTTGTATAATCTTAACATCAGATACATATTATTACTAAATAATTCAGGCTGACTGACTCCAAGTTTGCTTGGTCTTCTGTATTGAAATAGCCAGGCTCAGTTGAAATATGAGAAAAGCAGCATGCAGGTAAGTATACTGATGAGCAGTTGTTGCAATAAACTGTTCTGTGGTATTTCAGTTAGAGCTAGAAACTTGTTAATGGTATTAAAGGTAGTGATTATTTCATAACAAAGTTAGTAGTAAAATGGTGAAGTTTACAGTTGTTTTGCATGATGAAAGAAAACAGCATCTGTAAGAAACTGGTGGCTGTCTTCTGGTACATGAATTGGTAACAACTATGGAAGTTACAGCTTTCTGTAAAAACATCTATATTAAATTCAGTTTATGTGGATGAAGAAGACTAATGTGCAGAATAAGAGAAATCTTGTGCATGTTTAGTCTTCTGCTGAGCAGCATATTGCATTCCTTCTTGTTTTGGTGCCATTCTTCCTATGTTTTTACCAATATTGCAAACATAATATATAGCTCTTATTGAGCTCTTAAAATTGCAGCAAAGAGTACCATGTATTAATTTTGTAAAGAAAACAATACAAGGCGAATGTCTTCTTATAAATACTATGATATAGTGCAAGTAGTGCATTACTCTGAACCTGTGCACTTTGGCTTTGGTTCATAAGCCTTTAAGTGTTTGTACATTGCTAAGATAATTTTTTCCATTTAGTTCTTTGTGCTATGAAATAAATGGGAATTTGCACACATTCGCTTGAGTTCCAGTACTAATACCATACAGGAGGCTGTATTAGTCTCATGACACCTGCCCCCTGAGGTATTACTTTTCCTGTCTTAAAGTGTATGTAAAACAGTTGATCACACTGGAGACATCTAAGGTTAGGAGAGAAAATACTGTGAACTTCAACTTCTGATCTCATTAAGTTCTGTTTCTCACAAATGGACAGGAAGAGAAAATAGAAATTAATCACATCTGCATCCTAAAATAAACAAATGACTGAATATGGTATGGGTAGAAATTTGCATTTCTTGTTGACTGGAACTCTATTTATCTGCATCACATGCAATTTCAAACTAAAGAAATTAATCCTGCCACCAGCAACAAGAAGGATCCATATGTACCCTCAATTTTTTTTGAGGAATATATGCTACTATATTAGCATTCTCTGTCTGAAATCTGTTTCTCATCAGGTTTTGTTGCAACTCTCTTCATATAGACTCTGCATTGATTATTGTATTCACTTCCTTCAGCATGAGAAACACACTTGGAAGCATTCTGTACATTAGTTGGAAGCAAAAAAGTATCTGCATTGTCATGCAGTTGAAATCTGGTATAAGAGTAATTGGTGGTTGAGTTTTTTTCAACAAACATGTAAATTCTGTGTCTTCATGATAACCAAAGCCCAGAGTTAGCATGAATTTTAAGAACCTGTAATCTCAGGACTGCTAAGAATTGAGAAATTTCATATGCTCATGCATTACCTTTTTTTTAATTGGGTCGTAATACTATGAGGAGAGCAGATAAACTGCTCTGAGGTAGGAGGTGGGTCAATAAATTAATTGATTTGAGACTTTGCAAAGGTTTATTCAGTCCACACTTCAGAATTAAAAGAATCCTCAAAATAGAATTAAATTAGGCTTGATAGAGAAAATAATATATTTAATGTCTTAAGAATTGCATATTGTCTTTGAATTACCTTGCTTTTGCATTCAAGTAACACAAGCAGTGAAAAGCTGGGGAGGAGTGGTGGTAGAAAATCCCAACCCCAGACTTCAGTTTTGATTTAATATTTTCAGTATATAGTGTTATCTTGTAAGTCTCTCTTCATTCTCTTAAATCATGAACAGAATTAGAAACTCTGCTGTAGACTGTTCCTGATTTGCCTTGTGCTGACAGTATTGAAGTTGGTTGTTTTCTGAGGACTCAACAGCAGAGGGAGATGGAGGTGCATGCTTTTTACCAACACATGTGGGTTACCAGTTCATAAATGATAGAGGACTACTCTGATCTGGGAAAAAAAATTAATTGCAGATTCTGAACAGGGTGTCACCTAGGATGCAAGAGTCCACTCTGCATTTATTGCTGAGTTTTATTTGTTGCTCCTCTACAGTGACTTTCTTCTTGACTTCTTTTGCTTCATGCTGTTGTATCCAGCAGAGGAATTTTTGTGTCTAGCAGACACAGACAGCTATTCCCAACCCAAGAACAGTATGACAATAGACATGGAGGAAACATGAACAAAATTTCTCTCTACCCTCCCCTTTTTTTCTTTTAGTCCCTTGAGAAGTGACTCAAATCTTTGCCAAATTAATCATATAACTCTATTGAACAGACTGAGATCGCTTACTCGATATTTTATTTTAAATTCTCTGTACTGGTTGGCTTCTGCTGCGTTGTCAATTACGTTGTCAAGTGTATCTCAGACTATCTCTTTGCCAGCTTCTAAAGATGTAGTTTGGATTTACAGAAGCTTCTACTACTGTTCAGGGCAACAGAGCTTCAGAAAAGCATTGTAGTGAAGAACAGGAGATTGATATTCTTTGGCGCTGTTATGTTCCTGTTGTTCCAGCAGTTACTGGTAGATTGGTAGTTGGGTGAACTGTTAAAAAGTCATCCTTATTAGGAATGGGTAGTTACAGGAATGGGTAGTTACTTCTGCTTGGTTCCTTGTGGGACATTTAATGCACAACAGGGAGGTGGAACCTACAACAGGGTGCAATTATTCCTGTATTGCAGTAGCATAACTTGCTGTAGTATTTGATAAAATCAAAATAAAACCTTTGGTTAACGTAGGGCTTGGGGAAAGGATAAAATGTTTTTCTGGGTATATGTGCCCACATATTGAAAACGTAAGTAACAGGAAAATTCTATACAAGTTCTTTAATGCTCAAATGCATGTCCTCCCTTTTCTTCCCATGTTTGTTCAAAATAGAAATAGGAATACTAACCTTTTTCCATTCCAACCACTTCACTAACTGTGACTTTAAAGCTGGTTTTCTGTCATTGAATACAAATGTTTTTTATTGTTGTTTACACTAGAGGTTTTTTTGTATAACAAAATAGCACTACTTTTGAGCATAGGCTACTGGACACAGTAGGCCTACCTGGAGATGTGATGAACTACTTACTCCTTTATGTTGTAGAAGTTAGGGGTCATAACATGTAGTGTGCTGAATGAACACTTACAAAATATAAAGCCTTATTTGTTTCATATAGAAATCTCTCTGGATGTTACAGAAAGCATTTATCATCTTATCCTTTCTCTCATTCATGTTTTTGAAAAAATGTCCTTTGGCTAAAGGTAAGGGAAAAAATGCTAAATATAGTTTGTTGCCTTGAATCAGAAGGTGCCACATGTTAATGGTTATGTTAGTAGTCACAGGCAACAATATATAAAGAAAAGAATCACATAAGGTGTAAGTAAAGTGAATTGCTTTGAATAGATCCATTTCAGACCAAGTAACAAAAACCTCACTTATAAAATCAGCTGACTATTTGTAAATCATGACTGTTTTTTTGGACAATGATACTGCTAGAGGTTCTGTTTATCTTCTGAAACATACTTTTTGGAACCAGATGGTTTTAACTGAAGGTCATCTTAAGATTGCATCTGAAATACAGCTATTCTGTCTCTTCTTCTTGACCTCTCTACCTTAAATTAGTGAAAGGACAAAAATTTGAAATGCATTAAACATCTAATCACAGTCAGGGCTGTTGATTAATATTATTTGTTATTGCTCTCTCCCCTGTTTTTCTAATCTGGTGAATTCAATCCAAAAGATTCCAGAGGAAAAAAGTGCAGTGTAATATGGTGGAAGTAATAGTGTGGTAGTAGGGCATTTGCCACACTTCTGGTTTGCCAAGACTTCACACCAGCGGAAGGTCAGAAGCAGCCTAGAGGTTTGTTATTTGAATGTCAGCATGTTGGGATCCATCCTTTCCTGCTGTGCTTCAGGGCTGCACTTGATGTTCTTCTTGGCTGCACACTTTGTCCTGTGAATTAGACCAGAGCTAGCCTAAAGTAAAATCCATAAAATGGGAATAGGATGGATGCAGGCTTTCTGGCAGTATTTCATTTCAGAGAGGATTATTTTTAGTAACACTGCTTCTTAAAATACATGCAGTTCAGTGAGTCAGCAACAGTTTGGTTGGAAGCAAGAATTCTTGAAATGTAGGAGAGGGTGGGGTTTAAATAACTGTTTTTCCTAACTCTTGCTGGAAGTGACATCTTTTGCTAGTTTGGATTTTTTTTTACAGAATACATGGGAGGAGATGCTTGATCAAAACAGAGATTGTTGGAATGGATTTAAGACTTTCCCATAACCACCTCAGTAGGGAAAAAGTGAAGTTCTTAAGAGTAAATCAACATCAGGAGCTGAAATACACATTTTTCACTCTGTTGTATGAGTTAATATAGCAGATGTAGTACCAGTTTGGGAGGACTGCCTTACATTATTGTCATGAATGAAATATTCAAAATAGCTGCAACGTGTGATCTGCTGCTTTACCAATTATGGACTGCAGAGCTGATGGTATCTGTTTTCAAATGTATTATTCTTGGTGTCAGTAAAGTACTGTTCCTGGACTTGTCATTTCTGTAGTTGAGAGCTAGAATGAAAATAGATGAGTCACACGTTGAAGGAAGCAACTTAAAACTGAGGCTTTAAATTGGAAGTTCTCAGGTCTAAAATGGGAAAGGGAGAAAAGCACATCACTTAGATGTCTCACTCCTATTCTACTGCTTTCATATATTCTGCTTTTACTTATGCTTAGCTTCATTCAGGAATTAGCTGTTTAGGCTTTCTTCTGTGCTGTACGTATTGGTCCCTCCTGTTTGACTTAGAATGTCAGTAACCCTTTTGACTATGTGTGACTTTTGACTTACGGGGCAAATATGCTGATTTTCCATACAACTTGGAAATCAAATTGTGGTGCTTATTTTTTTCTGGTGCTTATTTTTTCTGGGGCTTATTTTTTTTCTGGTATGCTTAGAGCACATTGACCCAGTCTTTATTGCTTATGAAACTGAAAAACTTTAAGTTGTGTAATATTAGGTATAAAATCTTTAGAAGTGACTGTATGTGAAGATTCGATCACTTCTGTCCATCTGATGGAAAGGAAGAACTTTTCAATTTGAAAATGCATTCTGAGATATTAAGTAATGTATTATGGGTGGATCTGTCTATTACATTATTAAGAGATACTTTGAATGGTTTTAATTTTGCCTTTTCAACTTTTAGCTAAGTATAATTGCAGGAGAGATTTAAAACCTGTCTGAATGAATAAAACACCATTTCAGAATAGGGATGATCTGTACCTATTTCAAAGTAACAAGAGGTTGGGACTTTTTGTAACACAAATAAGTGAAGATGTTGAGATTATTCTACTTGAAACAGCAGTCTTGTGTCTAGATTTGAGTGTATTTGTTTGAAGCTAGCCTTTGTAATTGGCTTTGGGCAACAAGAAGCTTTCTAAAAATGGAAAACAACTTTCCAGGCACCAGTTGTGCAGTTTGTAGCTCTTGGAACGTAACTGAGGGAACACTGTCGTTCTGGTGCTGCTGCCTGTTGTGTATTTTTAGTCAAAATCCAAAAAGCTTTAAAATGCAGCTCTAAAATGTAAAACAGTAACAAAAACACACACCCCTCTTCCAGTCCCTTACGGAGTCTCTTCTAGTCAAGCCTCTCTACCTTTACCAGTTTGTGTGGATGAGACAAATTACGCCATAACTGTTTGTTTAAAGGAACAATCCTAACCATCAATGTGGCTTTCCTGTATGCAGTTCATGCTCTCTGCTGGAGCTTGTGACACTTTTGGAGGCTTTGCAAAGAACCAACACTGCGTCAGCAAGCAGATTTTAGGTGTCAGAATTCCTTTTTTTTTTTTTTTTTTCCTTTAAAAGGCAATACTCCACTTGGGTTGATAATCTAGGAGTTCAGCAACAAAATATCACCTGTTTAGTTCTTGATTTTTCTTTTACTTTGTTTCTGGGTATAAGGCTGTTACTCCTCGGTATATGTTCTTGAAGGGAGGGTGCAGGTGCCAAGTAGGAATAGGCTTTTGGTTTGTTTTGTTTTTTTTAAAGCCTTGATCCAATTGCACAAGCTCCAGAGTAGGGCAGGACTTTAATGCATCCTTAGACTAGGCATTTAGTAACTGTCTCTAGGTAGCTTTCTGATCTGTATGCACATATTGGTTACCATTTTGAAGTGCTTAGTTTTTTCCTGAACCATTCAGTAGGTAAGACCATCATGGGCTAAATGTTGTATCTTAGCCTTTGTTCTAGGTACACAGTCACAAAAAGCCTAGAGTCTGAGCAGCTGAACTTGGAGAGACAGACATCTTTTCTGACTCTGACACCCAGAAGCTGACTGGAATTAAGATTCAGCTCTGCTGTTGAATGATTAATGTTGCTGCTTTCCAGTCCTTCAACAGAGGTGTAATATTAGAAGTAAAGGTTTGAAATATTAACAGCACTTTGCACTTTCACCACTAAATGTTCCTACTGCATTTCATGATGTTCTTGTCTACTTGTAGAGGTAAATATTCGTATTTGTCTTTTGTAGGGTTTTAAAAAAATACTCGTGAATTCTGATTGGGAGGACTTGGAACAGGTAATTGACTCTAGGGCAAACTACAGTATGTAGGATATTGCTGTGTGGTTGAAGGCAGCCTTGAACATTGATTGGACTATTATTTGAGGGGAGAGAATAATTTAAATGAAAACCTGTAATAATATCTGCTGTGTTTCATGCTGTCAGTTTGCATTGTTAGGGTAGGATGGAAACACCAAATTCATTCAACACTTAAATTTTATTCTTACTGTGAAATACCTTTTTTTCTTCTCAAATTACTTTTTGAGATAACTACTCTTCGTTTTGAAGGAAGGACTTGCAAGCCTGTTAAAACATTTGGTGTCTTCCTGGTATTATCAGCTAAGGGGTTTGTATGTGTTTCTGAGTGCCCAATGTGTTTGTTTTTTAAGTCAGATTTCATTGCCTGTAGTGTTTCTTCTCAACTTTGAAGGTAAAATCTATCCCCTTTTAATGAAAAGTATTAACTTTATTACACTGTACCAACTTACTGGTGGGTTTTTAAAAATCTTGTTTCATGTGTTTTTAGTAGGCAGTCACATTTACTGCTGCAAATTCTTTTTTTCTTTTAAAGATGTTTTTTCTGCAGAATAGGTTCATATGGAAATATTAAAGAACAGCCCCTTCCCGAGTAAATCCTGCTCACAAACCAGATTAGATGATGTTGGACAGAAATGCTGCACCAAATGCAGGCTGGTGCAGCTTTCTGTAGCACTTAATTTCTTCTGCTTCAGAGACTCATTCTGAAGAGTTAGGGGGAATCCCAAGTTGTGTGTCAGAGCTTTTCTTGGGCTTTCAGCTGGGGACAAAAGTAACTTTGATATCTGCAAGTGCTTGTTCTGCAATTTCAAAGATAGTCTGTTACTAAATCCTTCTACCAGTGTTAACATGTTCCTATAAATCTCTGTTTGCTTTACTTTGGGTCTGTTCTGTGAAACTTGTGCATTGGCTTTCCTGTTTTGAACTTCCTAGGGCAGGTGATGAATTCTTTTGTTGTTAGGTACAGCTGCTGAACAGGGAACAGTGTAAATGCTGTCCCTTCTCCCTAGAAGCCAAACCCAAGCACTAGCAAACCACTGCAACAATAGCATTCTTTTGTGGAGCTTGCACAGATAGCGTTTTCACAAGCAACTGTGAAATCTGTCTCAAAAGAAGGTAATAGATAAATCATATCAGTTCCTCCTCCAGCATGCTTAAATATAAACCACGTTGGAAAAAAATGTGAGCTTCATGATGCTGCAGACTTGTTTCCCTTATGAGCTATAGTTCATAATGGAAAATTGTAACTTCTGTTACTGGATTTCTTGTACCTTATGTTACTATTTTGACTGTTATTCTGAATTTCTTTCAGGAACTACCAGAAACGGTTCTCTTAAAGTTTTTTCGACCAGAAAACACACCAGTACCTGCAAGACCAACACCAGAGCAGCTTTCTAATCTTATTAAGACAAGTCTTCATTATCCAGAATCTTTCAATCATTCTTTTCATCAAAAAAGGTTAGTGGAAGCTTACCTTTAGAAACTTTAGAAATATTGTTAATTGGAAATAAATCCTTTTGAGAGGTGCTATGTGTTTTATGATATAAAAGTCTGGTATGCAAGTGTGAAATCTTGTTCAATTTTTTAAACTCACTGCTTCAGAATTTTACAGGTAAAACAAAAGTTTCATGTAAAAAAAAATGGGCTGTAATACCATAGCTCACAGTTTTAATGTTAACAAGTAATGTTATCAAACTTACTGAAAGAAAAGTAGTCTGCTCCCTTTCTGTTTATTTTTGTTGTCAGAGTAAACACTGTGATTTCTTTGAGAAGCCAGACAGAAAGGAAGATATACTTTTAGGTCAAAGGAACTGTTATGTCTGCAGCATCTCACTTGCCAAGATTAGCTGCACACTGTTCTGACTTACATCAGAAGAAAAGGTGGTAACAGCTCAGATCACTGGGACTTGTCTCCTGGAAGAATATCAGAATTAACCTCTGTTAAAAAGCCTGCTGCTAGAGTGAATTAGTTGGAGCCTGTAAAATCCATGAGTCTTTCAAAATTGGAATGATCTGAACAAACCCCCTGGCTTAAGTTCCAAACATTAAACAAGTTGTACATGAAACATGAAGGTACCTATTTAGGCTTGAGTTGTTTTATCTGAAAACTCCACTGTGCTACAGTTTTTTATAACAGTTAATGTAAGTTGTCAAAAGACAGGGATTTGTTTCTAAAATCCAACATTTAAATGTTTTATCAGGTGCTGTATTTTAATGACAATGATAAAGCATGCATTATCCCTGTAAGACATTCACCTCTTATTGGTTATAGTTGCAAATTGTTCTTTTCTTACAATTCAAGTTTAGGATATTTGAACTGCTCAGCAATGACAAGGAATTCCAGTGATGCAAATCACTTACTGAATATACACAGCTGTTTCAGCTGCAGTAGTTTGTGTTCCCACCTGCCAATATCTTGGGGTTTTTTTGTTGCAGGATTATTTATAGAAACAATGATAGTAATTGTGAACAAAAATATCAATTAACTGTATTAGTTTCATTGAGGATAAAGGCCTACATTAAATCCAGATATGCTGTCTGTTCTGCTTGGGCACTGTTCAGGCTAGAACTTAAGGCCCAATGCCAGGAGCTCCTCTACAGGAGGCAGCGCGAAAGAAAAGTATCGCATCAAAATGTGCCAACCAGAAATTCAGAAAATAGCACACTGGACCATGTTCTCCCATTCTGAAATGTCTCTTGTCACACAAGCAGATTTCCTGTAAACTGAGGTGATATTTATGCTTTTGCTGTCCTTTCTCAGCTGGATGAAGGGAGATGTTAACTTCATTTGGCTCAAATTNCCTGATTAGTTCTAACCAAACCCCTTCCCTTAACCTTTTGCTTGATTTTATAAAGAAATCCTTAAAATTTACTAAAACTAGTGTTTCAAAATGAGCCAATGCTGTTTGCCTTAATTGACAACTTTTATTATAAGTAGCTCTAGTCAGTATAAGGGATTATATTGCTCCTACACTGTCTTGACTCCGGCATAATTGACAACTACATATAAAGCCCATGTTCCTGGAATTCATTTTAATTATTTAAGAGTATAATTAAGACTATCCAAAATAAGATTTTTTTTTCCTACAATATGGAACTGTTTCTCTTCGCAGCCTCTGTCTGGTACCTGTCACTCTCCTGCTTTCCAATTGTTCCCAGGCTGTTGTAGATGTGATGATTGATTTGCGGCATAAACCAACAAGGTAGTGTGCAAATGTTAATCAAAAAATATTTTTTAAGAACCCTTCTTAGCTTGGGGAGTGTTGTAACATTTTAACTATATTGAATATCTAGTATAGGATTTTTTCAACAGTGGCTTCTTTGAAAGAAGGGGAGTTCATAAAGGACTCATACAGTTAACTGTGAGTCTTCAGTCTCAACTTTGCTAAGAGAGGGCCTTTAATTATGGCTCTTGAATACTTAAAACACTGCAGATCTTTTCTAGAAAAAGGGAAATGCTTTTCAACTAGTGAAATAGGAGCTTCATCAACCTTTATTAAACATAAGTTGTTGGGTTTTCATTTTTAAAACCAAGTAATTTGTAGACAACAACTCCCTCCTGCAATTTTGCTAAGTGTAAAATTTCATAGAACCCTGGGTATTTTTAAGACTTCCTCTAGGTTTAGCAGCTGATTCTTATGTCTGCCTTTTTGCTTAGAACTGTAGTAGTATGTGTAAAAATATAGTATTGAGGAAGATTTTATGAATTGCTTCTAAAAATTTTACTTAAGATTTTTTGTGGGCTAGAGAATTCAGTCCCATGATATCTCTACCATTGTAATTCTGCCACTTCTGTTAAAACAAGGCAACTTTACCTCATGGGTAGTGCAGGTGACAGCTCCCCTTCCTCTCTTCTGCCCTTTTTGATATACTGCCTGGTCTGTTTGCCACCAGGGAGGGGAGGAAGATTGTGAAGACATTAAGGGGAGCTTAGTCATGGGGGAACATTGGCTTCTTGCCAACAGTCCATGGAGGCAAATAAGACATTAAAAGCCCAGAGCCTAATAAACAGGTTCAGAAATGGAAGACAGAAAATTTAAGTGTGGTTTACTTTTCAGGTATGATTAGGAAGCCATTCACCAATCTGTTGTTTTTTCACAAGATGGTCATGTTTTGTTACATTGTGAGACATGTCTTTGGAAGGATAGTGTACTCAGGTACCTTAAAACTACTTAAAAATTAAGAAAGCCCCCTCACACCCTAATGTGTTAGTGCAATGTCTCTACAGCAGTGTATGTCCATGTTGTCTATTCCTGTGGGACATGCAGTCTGATTTAACTCTAGCTCATGGAATAGGCCTGAGAATGCCTTAAATAGAAATTCCTTAAACTGTGACAGTTTGGATCTTGTTACTACATGTAGTGTTGGTGTTATGTGCCAGTTATGTCGAAGGCTGAGAACACACTGAATTCTTCATTATACATAGATATGTAATTTATGTCCTATGCATAGTGTACAATACATTAAGAACCAAAGAAGTGCTTTAAAGGTGTGTAATGATTCATCTGAGCTAAGGGAGAGCCACTCTAAGGAGTTTTAAGTGAGTCAGAGAACATTAAAAAATATTTGGTAAGACCCAGAGTTAAACTGAGCTGATGGCTGGACATAAGCATCCTGAAATTTACCCAAGGGTATCCTCCATCCTCTGAGTCTGCAGATATTTGTGGGAACAGGTGGGTGTGGATATGGATGTAGTAGGAAAGAAGACAGACACATGTGATCCCTTTTTTTTTTTTTGAAGTTGCATTTAGTATCTTGATAAAGTGTTAAGTAGAGTTCTGTCTGTAGCTATGATGGCAACTGCTAATCCTTGCAAAATCTAGCTTTGTCTTGCTAGGTAAACCTAAATCTCTTTAAGATAAGAAGGGTGTGCAGAACAAAGACAGCAATATGTGTTTGGGGAAGGCAGTGATTTAAGGGTAGTGATTGTAGGCAAGCAGTGAAAAAGACTCGGCAGCTTCCAAGACATCAACGACAAATTGCAGTGGGCACTCATCCAAAGAGAGCCGGAAGAGTAACGTAAGTTCCCAACTCCTGACTTCTGAAAAGAAGTTTTTAGAAAGTATAAATCTTTGTAAGGGCCTGGTGAGGGACATGCAGTGCATTCTGAAATCTTGAGAGAACTTGGAGGGAGTCTTGTAAATTGGTAATATATGCTTCAAGTGCAGAGAATTAACATTTTTATCTTTTTTTTTTCAGCTCTGAAGCACTAGAAGTACATGGATCTTTTACATGGCTTGGGCAAACACAGTACAAGCTTCAACTTAAAGGCCAGGAGGTCTATAGCTTGCAGCTCAAGGCTTGCTTTGTTCATACAGGTGTCTATAACCTTGGAACCCCCAGAGTATTTGCCAAGCTCGTGGACCAAGTTACTTTGTTTGAAACAAGTCAGCAGAACTCCATGCCTGCACTGATTATTATCAATAATATCTGACCACTTCCTGAAAAAAAAAGGCACTAAAAGACAAAATAAATGGGATTCTTTTCTTACATTGCTGGTTGACATTTTGCTGCAGTTTTTTTGAAATAGCACCTCAAACATCTAACTTGTTACTAAAGATCGTGTAGAAAAGAAAATAGCAAAATACTCAGATGACTTGTCAGTTTGTTTCTCGATGCAACACAGGTTGGACTGAAAATACATTTATCCTTTTATAATGTATTTCTTCTCTGGTAATTAAGATACTCATAGCATAAAACACTCTAACTCCAGATCTGAACATACTTGTATGTCCAATGCCCTGTCAAAAATGCAGCTTGACTGCTGTTACAACTTCCAGCATGGTGTGTTTAATATTTGTGGCTGTATTAGGATATGGTTCAGGAAGAAGACCTCATTGGATTTTTCCTGTCTGAAGCCATTAGTCATGGTAAATCCCAACCTTACTGTGAAGCTCAATAAGGTCTCTCAAATCCACTTCTGATTCTTGGTTCTTTGGTTTAAAATTTTGTTCTCATATTTATGGAAACTGGTGACTTTTCAAGGTTTACATAACAGTCCAATTTAGGGTGTTTTAAAAAATAATTTCTTGAACCAGTTTGAGTATTTTCTCATTCATCTCAAAACAGAATGCACTATTTCACAACCATGAGATTGTCATTTAAATTGTCACTTACTTTATTATGTAACTATAACAACTGATCTGTTTAAAAAAAAATCTACTCAAGATTTTCAAGAAATGTATTATATTTATAACAAATGTACTGTAAATAGAATAAAGCATACACCATATTCACTGTATGGACTGGTGGCCTTCTTGCTTCCCTTAGTATTCAGCTGTAGCAATCCACAGGTGCTGCTTCTAACATAGGACCCCACTGGTGTATGAAACAGTGCATCTACCTTCTGATGCATTTTATTCATTTCAGGTAAGGTTTCCAATTTTACTCTTATTTGGTACTACTGTATGACTGTCTCCAGGACTTTAGAGTTCCTCAAAGTACTTTTGGAACTTATTCACAGCACTTGACCTTTCACAGTCAGACTTAATAGAACTGTGGATCATGTTGGTAAATCAATAGAATACTGAAATACTCTCTGACAATGAATATGTTACTTCAGGGCTTGAGTTCTTTTCTGGGGTTGTAGAGCTCGAAAGAATAATCTAAAAGATTCTCAGCATTATAGCCTTAAGCTGAGTCATAATTTCTTTTTCTGTCTCACACCCATTTAGGGAAAGAGAAGGCATTATTGATGCCATTCAGCTGTGCACTGTAGGCCACAATGTTCTCAGTCACCTTTGGTGTATACTTAAAAGATGGCATGTCCAAAGCAGGTTATCAAGAGCATCATGTTTAGAAACTGGATGAAAAGAAGAAAGACCCTGTAGAGGGAGCAAGGCTTGTCTGCTGGAGGCTGGAGATGGCACAAAGGGCAATTCACAGGGAGATCTGGCCATTGAGCAGTGGCTGGCAGGTAAAAAACAGGTGAAGATTTGAGAATCTCTGAATGACAGGGCGATGACCTGAGGTGATGAGATGGGCAAAACAGCTCCTGGAGCTTCTCAGCACTCCAGACTCAAAGGTGTGAGCTCTGACGCTCACCTGCACATCTCTGAGTAGTCTGTGATTCATCAGTCTGAGACCCAGAAAGAGCTGTAGGTGTTAAGGGGAGGAGGGTCCTTGGCAACCTGCATTTGTGGATTTCAAATACAGCAGTGGAGGTTTTCCTTTCTTGGAATTGCAGTAACAGTGATTAGCTGGAGACAGGCTCTTTATCTCTCCTGGTGTGTCACGAGAAATTCTAAGTGTGTCTCTGGGAGCTCTAAAAACCAGAATTTTACCATACAATTACTTAGGAGAGGAACTAGCATGGAAGTAGAGCTAAGCCTACCTCCTTAGTGGATTCTCACATGGGAAACTCTGTGTCCACTCTGTGGACTCCCAGCAATGATGGAAAGCAGTTCTATTGAAATTAATCTCATCTTTCTATTGAGTAAATAAGTGTATCTGCAAAGGTATGCTTATGCTTCTGTCACAGCAATGTTGTGGCTCACGGTAGATCATAATACCACATCTTACTTTGAGATAGCTAGAAAAAGCTCTCAAAGACAATGAGATCCAGGGGTCCTTTGTTGTATTAGGAATCTACTGATTTTTCCTTTGTTGCTACTTTTGTAACATAAAACCAAGAAACTTGCCAAGCTGGAGGTTTTGGTGAAAAATAAAATGCCCTGTTTCAGTCTGGAGAATCTGAGAGCACTTTAATCTTGTATTACTTAAAATACAGAAATAATTCCATCTATTACATACAGCTTGGGTTTTAATTTGAGCTGAGTCACCAACAGAGTTATTCCTGAGATTAGGTGAATTCTACCATCCCTTCCATACTTCATGGTATGCATTGCCCTGTCCTTTGCTAGGGGAATTCAGGTGCTGGTAGGCTGTTTTGCCAAAAATTGCTGAAATGCTGCGTTGACAAATGCCTATTTTGTGCAATGCAAATCTGGAGTGATAAAGTTTTACAGAGTCAGTCATTGTCTGTGAATGCTGTAGGAAATGACTATGATAGCAGCAAGATCTTGTGCTTTTACTTGTCTCAAGCAGCAATCCCCATCTGCTTCCTCAAAAATAATAGAAATCATTCTAAATGGAGTATTCCTCTAGATTTTTAGTATTGCGTACTTGTCCTGGCTCAAACTGAGACAGTACTTCGTTCTAAAAAATTTTTGAAGGAATGATTATACTGATAAAGCTGTGTAGTTTTCTGAGCTTGTTGCCTCATCTTGTAACCTGAACCTTTCTGTACTTCAAAACAGGAAAAACTATCATAACTTTAATACTTAAATTACTTATGGCAGAAACTCACTTTGTCTCTATCTGAAACTACATTATTAAAATCCTGTCTAAATACAGTAATGGAAGTAATGGAAGAACAACTAGCAATAAATACCTAAAAGTTTGTAGCAAGAACAGTATTAATTGCTTAACTTGTAAACAAAGTGGCCATTTACTTACTCTTGCGGTTTGTGGTTGCTGTCTTACTGGAAAAGTGTCTGGCAAATTACATAAAAAGTCCATCCATGGTTTAAGACAGGTAATATTCTCCTGATACTTGGCATGTGCAAAAACCTCTGCTCTCTGCAGGAGTTGGTTACAACTCCAGGTTTGGAAGTTTGAAGATAATTGGTCTTTGTCACACAGCCTGGCTTGATACCAATTAATACAAAATCCACTGAACTCCCCTTAATTTAAAAACAGTTCCTGAAGTTTAAAAGCTGCCAGGTTTCTGAAATAATTCGCTTGTCCTGGAAAGACTGTGCAGTGCAACAAGTGGGACTACACACATAGAGTCAGTGAAAAATTTAGAATGAAAAATGAGGGGAAGGGAAAGTAAAATTATCTTTTTTGATTTCAGAATAACAAAACATTAAATTTCTAAGTAGAAAAATGGCATTGAACCAGTTTCTCCATTGCATTTTAATAACGAGAAATTTTTCCTAAATAAAAGAGAATTTCACTTGTTAGATTTCCCAGAGACTTCCAAGAATTCCACTCAAAATAATTTAGCTTTTTCATCCAATTTTCTTACAGTGATAAATGAGATAGGGAGTGTGTAAAAAATCAAAAGTGAAATCAGAAGCACTGACTGTGATGCCCAAAAATGTTGGTAGTTTTTGGGAAAAGCACCATAGACATGCCCTGGGAAGGTTATGGATAAATTGCTGTAATTCTAAGATGTAGCCACTACAATGTCTTTAAAGATATGGTCCATTATAGGGAGGGAAAATGAACGTATTATTTTCTCCATCAAGAACCTGATACTTGATGGAGGACAGATTCAGCAACTCTTAATGTCCTTTTGGTATCATCAAAGATTCAGGTAAAAATAGCAGGGGGGAGAATAATGTCGGGAGAGGTCAGTTCTGTATTTAGAAGCTTATCAGTGTAAGATTTGGAGATGTTTCTCTCCGAGTCCTTACACATAAAGCCACATGGTATTCCTTATTATCCCTTGTGTCATAGGTCGTTGATAATTAATACTGACTCTCAGGATTCAAGACTTGAAGCTAACAAAGGAAATGAGCACCAATTCACTTCCAGTTTTGACTGTAACTAGTTTTTGTTCAGATACAAATGCTGTAGTGACCTTTGGCTTGAAACAAAGCTTGAAACATCAGCTTTCCCCTCCCCAAAACATTAATCTTAGGTTTGTTTACTAAATAACTGTGGACTCCTTCTGGAGTTGTATTTCTTCCCTCTGGACTGGGCAGGTACCTAAGCTATTAATACAATTTCATGGTTTTTTGAAAAAGTTCTTAGTATTAGGAAATTCTTCTGTTTCTTGAAGCATAAACTGAGCTGCACTTTAATTTCACTTTTGTGATAGGATTTTACCAAGTCCAGTAGCAGAATAGAGAGGTTCAAAGTAACTGTTCTTTGGCAGTTGTTCAAATTGTATGGTGCTGCAGAAGAAATGCATAAGGTTCCAATATAAAAATAGAAGAATTTCATGTTTGGATTCACTGACACAGTTCCTGTTCAGCAGAAATAATACTTGATACCCATGGCCAGTGTGGGTCCCACTGCATAGGCTGTATTTTGAGCTGTTACCAAATTTCTTTCCCTGTGTAACACAGAGACATACATGTACAGCATGTTTGTTAAGATAAAAAGATAATACAGTTAAGTTGGGAGAAAATTCTGTCAAGGTGCTAGAGTGACTGAAAAATGCCTATGCTTTGGGCAGGAGGATAGTGTATAAACAGAAAAATGAAAATGAAAATAAATTTAAAAATAGAGATGGTTTTCATTATTTAAACCTGAAGTCACAATAACCACACAATGTAAAGAATCTTGGTAATATACCGAAGCTTTCTTACTGATCTGAAGTTAAACTTTCCCTCCTCTGGCTAAACCACAGAATCAACATTTTCATTATTCTTCAGCTGTTAAAGTGTAAGTACAGCTGCCTTACTGAAAAGCCATCACCCTACCAGTGAGAGTGCCTGGAGAAGACTGGAGCCATGTGGTGCAATGACAGCCACAGTCAGATTAATGGGGGCAGAATCTTTATTTTTAGAGATTGTCTTCTAATTCATAATCTACTGTAAAACAGAGCTGCCTACACCAAAAATGTCACCCAGCCCAGGTGTATCAGAAGTCAGGTCTCTGAATTACAATGAATACAGTAGAGACTCCTGGATTTTTTTCACTTATTACACTCTTGCTCCAATGAAATAAGGGACTATTTCTGAGTATACTAAAATACAAAGATGTCTGCAGTAATGGAAATCTGCTGAGGGAACTTCACTCTTCATTCATATGCACATTGCCTTTTCTTCAGTCCCTTAAAATCTTAATGTTTGCTGTCTTTTCAAAATCACCCTTGAATAATTTCATGGGAAAAATTACTTTTAGAGAGTAAAAGCTAGACTGGAACAGAAGATAATAATTTTTTCAACGCTTCTGTTTTTAAAACGGTGACTGCAGATTAAACACTGGCTGTTTTCCTATTTAACTCAGGATTTATTTACTACACATTTCTAGTTTACAGGAGTAAATCATTAATTTGTAAAATGTCACTTGGTTAATGAGTTCTGCTAATTGCTTAGTGGTAGCTGAAGAAGTAAGAAAATGAATGCAGTTTTAAAACTGTTGCTTACAGACTACAGCAGTGAATAAATCAATTCAGCTGATGCTTGCAAATGTTATTCCTGTGGGTTTTCCTCGTTGTAAGTTAGAATAGATGTGGTGTTCTCCTCCTGATTATTGTGGCATAGTTCCTTACCCTGTTTCCTGCAGGATGAAGAAAATTCTGCTTAAAGGAAAAGAAACAAGAGAACAAGACTGTAACTTTAGATTTTTACTTATTGAGGGAAATAACTTAGTGATAATCTTTAATCAGCTGCCCCACCATCCTCAGCTACTCTGCAGCCTTAGGATGAAGGAGGTATTTCTGTATGTTGAGGAGTTTGTAGAGAAAGTAAGAACCCCTTCTGACCAAGAAAATAAGTATTTCCTGAAATTCACAGTCAAAATACTTCTTCCTATCCTTGTGAAGACTGCATCCCCACATCTCAGTGCAGAGGCTGTGGTTGGGGGCATGCCAGAGGGAGGGACAAAAGCATGCTCAAGACATGGGCTCCACTTCTTACAGTTGCTGACACCAGCGTTGTATTTGTTGCATTTAGTTTTAGTGGAAGCTAAACCCTAAGCTCTTGGACCCAGGGGATGCTTTGAAAATACCAGATTTTTGTAATATGCCCTGGCAGCTCTCACGATGTTGGGGAAATACTTGAAAACATAATTCACTTGTACCAAGAGTTCTGCAGCCACGAGACAAGTTTAAGAAACAAACAAACAAGACCAAAAAAAAAAAAAAAACCTGACCAAAATAACCTCTATAAAAATCCCTCCTAATTGTAATGCCATGGGCAGCTGAAGGGAGCTGCTGGAGAGAGGAAAGGGCAGTGGCAGTTCAGAGCTCTTCTGGCTCTGCTTGGGAGGAGCAGTGGGATGTCTAGGAGAGAAGACTATCCCAAAAAGTTTTCCTGCTGTGACAGAACTGATTGAACACGTCAGTCAGGTTAAGAGGACAAGGCTCAGGAGTCACAGCTAGTAGTGTTTTTCGTTTTAACATCTGTCCTCTTGGATCACAGCTTTTATTCTCCAGACCACAGAGAGGAGATGTCACTGACTTAGAGATTCATGTTCTCTTACTGGCTGCTTTTCAAATCCACTCTCTTCATCTGTAGGTCAAATGAGTGCTAAGCATTCTGGATTAATTGTATCCTCAGATGCACTAAAAACACCATTAAATTTATTTTCCTGCTACAGATTAATATTAGAACAGAATATTTCATTAACTTATTGAAATGCCACTTCAAAATATATATATTTTTAGAGTAATGTCTAGAAATTTTTCAATAACAGATCTGTAAAAGATTACAAGGAGATAGGGAATAATTTATAGTTGCTTATCACCACATTTTTTCCTACCAGATAAGATTTTTTTTTCACTCTGTAAGGCAGAGTTCAGCAAATATGTGTGGGTGTTGAACATACTTCTCAGAAGTTTTCTTCTGTCCAAAACAATATTGTAGTTTTATTCAGTCTTTCAGAACATACACCTCAGACAAGTTTTCTTCTGTCCAAAACAATATTGTAGTTTTGTTCAATCCTTTATGCAACTGTCTACAGGCTAGAATTTCTCAGAAGGCTTGGTAGGTATTTTCAGCATTTTCCAATATAATTTCTGAGTGTGTGAAACTTGACATTGATAAAGGTTGCCACGAAAACACATTCATTTCCTTAGCATGGAGAAACTCCACTTAAAAGCAGGATGTTTAAATCCCCTTCAGTGGAGGTCTTTGCACAGTGATATGTCTCTGTTACACAAGACTAACAAGAATGTGTGCATTGGGATGAGAGTGGAAGGGCAGATGTGTAGTGGAAACCTTATTTATTGTGCTACCATCCTCTTCCTCACTTTAGCTGCTGTAAGTATGGGTGGAAATGAGAAGCAGTTCAGAAGGAGAAGCTTTGTGGCTTCTGGTTTGTTTGGTATTTTTCTTTTCTTTTGCCCTGAATGGAATTTTTACAATGAGAAGTTCTGCATTTAAAATTGTTGGTGTGCAACTAACATCCTTTCTCTGCGAGCTGATGTCCTACCTGAGCTGTCAGTGCTCTGTATCTTAGTGTGAGTGAAGGGAGCATGACAGGGAGGTTCCAGCCTTGTGGAATCCCTGCAGTGCCAGGCAGCTGTGGAGAAAGAGTATGGAAACAAGAGCTCAAGCACCTGCTTTTTGGCTGATCACATGAACAATCCTGGAGTGAGCTGTGAGACCAACACACCTTGCATTAGCATCCTCAGGGGCAGATGAGACAGCAGTCCAGAAACTCCTGCTTCCTAAAAGAGTTTAGAAGGAACTTAGCAATGAAAAGCAAGTTGCTAAATTCCCACACTTTGGTGTTAAATGAAATGAGGACTGCGTTGTCCACATTGTTAATCAGGGCAGTTTACCCAATTGATTTGTCTGCTGCGAGTATTGTTGGTCCTGCTCATTATGAATGCCCTGCATCAACTGTCTTAGTAAAAATCCCATGTGCTGCTGTAGGCAGTCAAGTTTGTTAAACAGGTAATTATTCCTGTCGGGGGTGTTTAGTCATGTGTGGCTGCTTATCATTGTACAGTCAGGTATGGTGTTCCTTATACGGTACCTGTATGATGGATGCATTGATCAATGCACTGTTTCCAAAGACACAGAAATGAGAAATGACAGCACTGACAGCACTGGCTCCTGACTGAGGAGAAAAAAAGTCAATGTCTTCATTTCAAAATGCTGCTTTTACAAGTTAATAGTACAAAACCAACTGTTTGACACACTACTGTTGTTTGACATTGAAAACCACCGATTAATAGAGTATATGAAATTAATTGAAGTTTGCTAAATTTTTTTAGGAGCAAAGACAAAAATCCCCAACTCCATATTCTCATTCTAAATCCAAAACACAACTACTAAGAAAAAATGAACCCTATCCCAGCTGAAAGCAGGATATTATTATATATATTCCCAGGCAAATAAAAAGGGTCTGAGGGGAAAAAAATCCAGATAAATACTTAATCCCAATTACATTTATTCTGTCCTGATACTGGAGCTAAGAGAAAGTGATAGGGTAGATGAGAACTCTAAGCAGTGGTTGCACGTGCGATCAAGAGAAGAGAAGGAAGAGAAGAAGGTGGAAAACAGTATCTGAAAAGTGGTATAGGTTTGCTATTTGAAACTGCCTGTTCTCAGTTCATTAGGAGAATGGAAGAAGGAGAGATATAACCATAATTCCTCAGCTTGGGTGGGGAAAGGAGATAAGCATAAAAGCCTTAGCCTCCTTCTCCCTCAGATTCCTGTAGAAATATCAGGAAAGACCAGTGGGGGCAGACACACTCTGGTGGCTGTTTCTGGCAAAACCTAAGAAATATGCTCGTAGCTTTTAGGAAGATAATCCATTTGTATACGTTTGTCTTGTGCCCTATAATAGAGAGCTTTTATAAAGAGTTTTATTTTTGAAATTAAATCTCTATTATCCTTTGTGC
Source organism: Vireo altiloquus (assembly GCA_013396875.1). Lineage (NCBI taxonomy): Eukaryota > Metazoa > Chordata > Aves > Passeriformes > Vireonidae > Vireo > Vireo altiloquus. The sequence continues at coordinate 537,941 of VZRF01015747.1, forward strand.
TGCTGTAAAGAATATTACGCTGGAGGTCAGAAGGCTTCAATGGATAATCATAGACCTCTCTAGAATTGCTGCTCATGACAACTGTCTTCTGCAAAAGCAAAATGAAACTGGCAAAACAAGCCTAAAAATTACAGAAGAAGTATTTGTAATGTGTCCCAGACAGAAATCTGAGCAAGGAAGTTTTGGGGCAGAATTTCAAAATGCGCAGGTGCATTTTGAGAACCAGGGAAGGTAGTGACTCTCAGGAATCCTGGTATTCCTTCTGCATTCCGTCAAGGTATTGCTTCACTTTAATCACCAGTGCAAATCAATTCAAATTCCCTGACTACTAATTTTTCAGGTCAAAAATGTCAATAAGGTTATACTGCTTCCTAAGAAACCCAGTTTCTTTAAAATTGTTACTTTTTGGGAGGGAAGGGAATATTTCTGTACATACTGTTACTTCACCTCAGAGACTGAGGTTACTTCTCATTCAGAGACTGGTGATATTTTGGAGGCTTGTTGTTAAAGTCAGAAGAGCTTCCAGGTGGGCATTAGCTTTGAAAACACGATTTAAATTTTCTGGGAGATGTGCTTATATTGGGAATTGTATAATATGCCATATAATATGCCTGCAACATCAACAGTCTATGTGACTTCTTGCTTTGCAGGGCTGGAATAAATCAAAGGCATATCTCAATGAAGGGAAAATTAAAAATGGCAAGAAGGCTTTGATTTGCATTCTCGTCTGTTTTGCTATCATATTTTGATGGGAAAAATATGTGAACTTTGAGGAAAATAATTCCTTTTCTTTTTTTTTTTACAAAAATCAGTATAAGAATGGTTTCAAGTAGAGATGCTTTTTTTTTAATTGGAGTTTTTGTTTTTAATTTTTTGGAAAATGATAAAATATGACTATTTAGAAACAAGAATTTCAACTCAATGCTGGTGAGTCATGGCTTAGAGGACACTGAGAAATGATGCTGTGTGGTTGGTGGTGTTGCTGACGTGCCACCCTCCACCCTCTGCTTCAGCACCATGTAATGCTCTTTTGGGGGCAGTTTTTATTTTCAGAGACGTTTTGGGTTCAGCTTCTGCTGAATGTGTGACAAACCCATCTGTGTCTCTTGCCAGAAATGGATGTGGATGTGTGTGTGCTACTCTTATTTCTGTCTTGTATCTAATCCGGAGGTCTCCTATGGCTCCTGGGGAGGATAAAAGAGGTTGGCTCCAGCAGCCCCTGGGTGCTTGTGGAGTCCTGGTTCCCTGCAGAGACCATGGAGCAGCCCTGGCTCCTCTGCGCTGGCCTTGATGTGAGGTGAGCCCCAGAGCCCAATGTGGCAGCAGGGAGAGCCTAAGTCTGAGTCCAGTTTGATTTAGAGCTTCCTTGGTTAATCAGATAAGCTACCCCTCCACCACCCTATATGCAGAAGTAGATTTTGGGGGATGGGCTTTCAACTGGTCAGACCACACCAGATTTTATGGTGGGGACAAAGGGTTTGGGTTGGGTTTTATGGTGAAAGGATAATGTCACTTTTTAGAGCAATGTGAACTAACTTTTTCCTACACAGGCAGGCAAGACCTGTTGTATGAGAGCAGGAAATGTGAGCAGTTGTGTCCAACCACTGGCACATTTGGGCAGGTTTTCTTAGAGCTCCAAACCAAATTATAGACAGGGAGTCAACTCAAGTTGTGTAACCACCCCCACCACAGGGTTTCAAGGCCTTTCACCACCACATTTGGCTATGCCTGGCCTCAGACAGGTTCAGGATGCTGCAAGGATGTTCTATGAGCAGTATTTTTCCCTCAGGTTAGGGAATTGCAAATTATTAATTATAGGACAGAAACCAGCCTGCAAGGCAGAGTGTGAAAGGAAACCACTACATAAAGTTAGCTGAAGTGGCTTAAAGATGTCTGTTGAGGAGACAAAACTCAAAGTTAAGGTATTCCCCTCTTTTCCTCACCATCCTCCTCTTCCCCCAAAGCTGAGGAAGTAACTCTTCAGGGAATAGATATCACAAAATCACAGAATATTTTGAGTTAGAAAGGACCCACAAGGATCATCAAAGTGCAACTCCTGGCCCTGCACAGGCCAGCCCCAAGAATCACACCACATGCCTGAGAGCATCATGTGGAAATACCTGGAAGGAGATATAGTCCAGGTGACATTAATTTTGCTGCAAAGGTATTGCATGGTTTAATGTAGGTCTGTGCCAGGCTCCTTTAGCACCCTGTAATGTTCCTGCACCTGCATGTTAATGGCACCATATCTGGAATCACTCAACTTTCAAAAGCCTCTCAGAACTCCAGAAATTCTCACTTATGAGAAGAACCTTGAAGCAGCTTTCCAAGCATCCTGCAAGACCTCAGGGCTTACAGAAATATCGTACGAGACATAGGAAATGTTCCTTTAAGTCGCAGAGAATTAGACTCCGTACAGAAAGGACTCTTCAGGCAGTGAATGACTAAGCCTGATGCCATGAAGATGATCTGGCGGCTCTGCTACAGCTGTCCTGGTGGAAGGTCATGGAAGGAGAGTTCTTTATAATTTTTTCCTGTGACACGATGTAAGTTCTATAATGTCAAGATACTACAGCCAATAAAAGTGTTTACAAAGCAGTATGAGGAAAAACGCTGAAGGGATGTGTAATCTTTAAATCTGATTTTAAAATACAAAAGGGTGCCAATTGGAAAGAAAAATGCAGACTATATTTGGTGGGCAAGAAGTTAGAGTAAGGGACAGCTGAGAGAAACATTTGAGGACAATGACAAATGCAGTTAGGTGAAAGGATTGCACCTGCCCTTTTAAGAAGCTGGACAAAGTAAATGAGATGAGAGAAATCCTTGAATACTTAAATAAAGAGCCTGAGGAAGAAAACTGAGTGTTTTAAGTACTGGTGTAGAGCAAAGTCATTTGAAGGGCTGATGGACTTCATGTGAGAGCAGTTGTTACTCAGCTACAGATGTGGAGTTTCACAATATATTGACATTTCCTGTGGCTGTAGTCTCTGCATCCCCAAAACTATGTAGCAGGATGAGAAAAGGTATAGAATATCAAAGTCAATATCAAACATATAGAAAAGAATTCCCACAAGAAGAAGGAATTTTGCCCTGTACTCCACTATTTTATGTCTACCATAACGTCTTGTGGGCAAAATGCCAGAAAAATGAAGTTTCTGAAGAGAACCATCCTTTATGATCTGCTGGTTTGAGGTTGTGGACCACTGAACTGGGTCTGCTTCATAATTAATTTATTCCTTGTGCAGGTGTCTTCAAGCGATGCCTTTCATGATTGCACAGAGACTGTATCAGGTCCCTGATGAGAGTGGTTGGGTTTTCTTGTGGTGCTTCCCATCTCCAACACTTCAGGAACTTCCCCTGAGGCAGAACAGCAGTGCAGAGATAGCTAGGCTGTAGTGTGTGCATTGCTAGTAAAAGGGTTAATTTGAATGCTGGCATGCCTCCTTTTAAAAAAAAAAATTGTCTAAGGAATGGAAGACTGTTGTCTGTGAAGTTGAGTTTTGCCTCACTGGTACTATTGTCACAGAGTAACTCTTGGTGGCTGTAGAAGGAAAAAACAGCCCAACAGGGCCAGTGAATTAATTGCCCATTTAGACAGGGGTTTTAAACGAACCCAACCAAGCCCCCAAACCCAAATCCTTGCTGTTCAGAGAAAAATGGCTTGTTTTGTGGGGCCACAGGCACCTGTCCTGTTTGTTCCCTGAGCTCTGTGGAGTTTGTCTGCCAGCAGAGTAACTGCTGGGAGGGAAGGCAATGTGACCAGGGCATGAGCTACTAACGTTTTTAACCCACTGTGGCTTTTAGTGATCTCTGTTAAATACAGGGGAAAAAACTTCTGATGCAAGAGTGGAAAATCTATAAAACTACCCGTTTCCAAAGTTGCCAGTGGCTGCAGAGGGATTCCAGTTTTTATAAACAGAATAAAAGAGCGAGCAGGACTTCTTCCAAATTTGTGCCTGGTTAAGGAGCCACAGGTATCTGCCTGTGGATTGTGGAGGTCATGGCAACAGCTGTAGACTGAAGGATGAAGTCTGGAGTGCAGAAAAATAATGGGCTTGGAGCCTAAAGAAATGCTACCTAAAAGGAAAGCATAAAAAATATTGGAAAAGTTTAGCTCAGAGGAGGATGAAGTGGGAGGGGAATTTACCAGCATTTTATCTATTATTGAAGACTGCTGCAAAGAGGAAGGGGATAATTTATTTTGGGTAGCCATCCTGGATAGATCTGGAAGACATTAGGACAAACTTTATAACAGTAACATATTTTTGAGCCTAGTAGAACACCAACACTGCCGTAAGGGGACCATACAGTCTCTCTTATGTGACCTTCTTAAAAATGCTCCACAGAAGTATCTATCAGGAAGACCAAACTAGAGCTGGCCATGTTTTGTCACCCTGCGGGCGAGATCTGCATTGAACAACAAAAAATTAGGACTGTTTCTACAAAATCAGGCAATGCCAAACCTTAAGGTTTTGTGTGTGGAATGGCGCAGGTGGTGACCTTCCAACTAAAATAAGTGCTCAATGCATTGCACATAGGCTTTATTTGAGTGTGCAGAAAGATCTTAGTTGCCTGACCACATGCTGGTCTCGTACCATGCTTTTCTATCTGCCTGTTTTCTGTAAAGTGAAAGCTCTTTACCTGTGTTTCTGATCTGTGCCAACACTTCAAGGATTTCTCTTAGGGCTCAAAGACCTTCTGTCTCTTTTAAAAGACTTTCTTACACAGAAGCAAGGGAAGAGGAGGATGGATGCTTAAAAATGGCTTTAATGTGAAGATATCCTCCCTGGGAGGTGTATATATATGATATTTATATGTGTGTATGTCTATATTAAAACACATGGCAAAACTGTATTCTCTATTGTGAAAGAAAAGCTTTATTTTAGCTTCACTTTAGAACACTTTAAAAAGAAATGAAGAAAGGAAGTGGGAAATTAGTGTGAGTTTCTTCCTGCCCTTGGGAACTTACCCTGATCACCATGACATTTCAAACACAGAGAGTGACCTCTCGGTAACCTCTGCCACTCACCAGGCACTCATGGTTGTGTCTGATCAGAGGCCACAGGCTTGTATGTTCAGTCTGGGTAAATGTTCCTTAACCTGGCCCTGCTCCATGGAGTGCAGGTTTTCCTGCATTCAGATTCTTCCTGCAGGACAGGGCCTCAGAGGAGGAATCAGTTGCAGGCTGATTATTTGCTGCATGTGAGCTGGAAGCCAATTTGGGCTGATGAGCTTTGGCTCTTTGCCTCAGATCTTTGGAAGGAACATGGGATGTGCTGGATCACTTCTCTGGGACACTGATAAATAGAGACAGCCCAGCTGCCCTGGCAATAGGGCTGAGGTGCACATGATCTGCCTCTAGTCAGACACAGAAGAACAGCAAGTAAGACCTGAGAATGTGCAATATTCAATATTTTCTGAAAGGACTGAGCTGTGGAAAGCAAACTTTGGGTTTTTTCCTCTCTCTTGTATCTCCACTACCAAGTTATTGATCTGGGGATATGTTCAGAGACAGGAGGTCTCAGGTACAGCACAGCAGTGGAGCACATCTTCCCCTGCAGAGAAGCCAAGGGGCTGTGGAAGTGTGAGATCCTAAGAAATCGTATAAGAGACTGGGGGAGCAGGTGTAAGAGAATTTCATGCCAAGAGCTTTTGTCTTTTTGCTTGAGATGCTTCTTCTCCAGCCGACAGGTGCTTCTGGCTTGCATAAGAATTGCTGTCAGAGCTGACCAAAGGAGGTTCCTTTTTAACTAAACAAGAAACACTTCTTTTAAACAGTTTTTTTTTTTTCCCATTAAAAGATAATGTTCTGACCAGCTATTACGCAAACAGTTATACTAAGGGTTTCTGTGCCAGAATGAGCTTAAAAGAGGATATTGTGTGACTGGACTTGTAAGTCTTCTGGGTTACATGCAGGGACTATTATGACATTGGGAAGTGTTTGGCCAGACTTTAACATCTATCTTCCCAAACTGAAGAGTTTTGCTGTTTACAGAGGAATGTAGGAATGAATGGGGGGGATCAGCAGCACATGTCATGATATTGTATGTGTGGCTTCTCCTGGAAATGGGTAACAACAGAAACAAGTCTGGCAGTGTTTGTGTTTCAGAGGATTGCTCATAGCTGAATGATACTGGCATTTTCTATGTCATCTAATGTTGAAGACTGAGGTTTTATCCTTTTGCCTATCAGATTTAAATACGGGAATGTTGTAAATAAGGACTGTCAGGAACAGTTCTTGTTGGTAGCGATCAGGATTCATGCATGGCACATATGCTTTCTGATATCCTTCAAACCCCAATAGCAAATTCTCACTGATAGCCAAAATATTTCATGGCTGAAATACATAATTTTTCTTCAAAATCCAGCCTTCTCTCAGACATAGAACCTTTATACAACTGGGATTTTTCAAGCAGCTACAGGTTGTGATCCTGACTATCAAAGGAAGAAAAACCACTTTGTGCTGTTTTTCCTTGGCCAAATGGAAGATAGAGGGTCTGGACTTGATGGTGTCAGTGTCCCATGGCAGTGGGTCTGAGAGTTTTTGCCTCCATATTCAGCCTGGAAGATGCTTCTGAGCAAGAGGATTCCCTGGTAAAACAGATGCTTGATGTTGATCCGGTGGCTCTTTTACTTTTTTATTTCTTGGTCCAAGGTTCCAGGAAAGGGCAGTGTTGTGGAAGGGAACAGGCATTAGGGCTGTCCGGTCTTCTGGACGAAGTGGGAGGACTGAAGGGTTTTTCCTTTTCATTCTCTTCCATTTGAATTGCTCAGGACTGAAGAAATCTGCTTATTATCATCTATCAAGCCTGGGGGAAGGCACAAACCAGGCNAGATGCTTGATGTTGATCCTGTGGGTCTTTTACTTTCTTATTTCTTGGCCCAAGGTTCCAGGAAAGAGCAGTGTTGTGGAAGGGAATAGGCATTAGGCTGTCCGGACTTCTGGATGAAGTGGGAGGACTGAAGGGTTTTTTCTTCTCATTCTCTGCCATTTGAACTGCTCAGGACTGAAGAAATCTGCTTATTATCATCTGTCAAGCCTGGGGGAAGGCACAAACCAGGCAATTATAAGTTACAGTGTGTTTTCTCTTGCTTCCAAAGAGGAGTGATGCAGCTCCTTGGTTGGTATTATGGCTGAGCTGGAAGATCATGCCCAGTCCCTAAGGAGAAGGCAATTTAATTCTTTCATAAAAACAATTTCAGAGTTATGGTCTCATATCCTTCAGGAATGAGGGATCCATTTCACTTGAAGGCCTCCCTCTGCACCTGGTTGGGTATTCTCTTTTTCTGTTTAATGGTTGTTTACTCCCCTTTTCTGTTTGCTTTCTTTCCTCCAAGGAGTCATTCCAAACACTAGCAAGAATTTGGAGTCATAAAATTTCCTGGAAAATACTTTAGCTTTTGTCCTTGTTCTGTGGCAAAACCCAACAACTCTGCAAACTTTTTGAGCAGAACTGTGGTATTAAAATAATTTTAGAATCCCTTCAGCATGAGTAAAAACATCATGTCTAGTCTCACCAGTAGCTCTGGAAGTCTTGATGTCTACTTTCTCTTTGTGTGCTGAAGAAATGTATTTTTGATGATTCGTATTGCCAGAAAATCTTTCCCCTTTCCTTCAAACTTGACCAGTAGGTCAGTTTGGAACAGTAATATTTCCTGAAGGTTGTACATAAACATTGACTTTAAACTTGTCCTCTGACACAGACTCAGGGTCCCAGAGTGAGAAATAGGCAGCTTTTCCTAGCTGCTAGAACAACTCTGTCACGATCTCTAATGTAAGATACTTCAAAGTGTTTCTAGATGTGCTTAGAAAAACAGCACCTACAAGGCTGCCTTACTACACTTTAATTTTTCAAGGAAGAAGTGGAAACAATAGTGAGGAGATAGTTCCCAATCATTATCCATTGTCAGTTTATCACTGGCAACCGGGATGGCTATGGAAATAAGCAGCACTTCTGAAGAAATAGTTTGGATCCATTCTGAGCTAATTATAATCTGAAAGGACTAAAATCCTTCCACATATCTGTCAAAAGTTCATCTGCATCAGGGAGTGGGGAGAGAGGAGCAGTGTCAGTCTGCAAAGCAGCAGCTAGTGAGATCACTGTGAGATCACTCATCAGCACGAGTCGCTGATCTTTGTGGTATCAGTGTCAAATCAAGTGCTTACAGAAAGGGGCTTTTTGGTTCAGAGTTGGCAAGCATGGCTGCTCTGGAGCTCATCATTCCAGTATCACATTTGCTCCTTATTAGTGTATTTTTCCCCTTCAGTCATCACCCCCTCCTTGTTCACTTTGATCTGGTCTGGTGTGCTTGATCACATTGCTTTGGCAGCCTAGGATGTAAATTTGAAGTGATGCAACTTCTTCCTCACAAGAGAGGGACTGGCAGAATGATGTCAGAGAAGAGACTCCCTCATCTGTTTCAGACCTTGATTTCTGAGAAATGCCTTTTCACCTTCTGTGAGGATGTGAGTGGTCATGTGCCTGTCAGAGTGAGGTGTAGCTGGGTGTTGTAAGCTGTGGAGTACAACAGATACAACATTTTCATGAAGAAAGCAGCAGTTGTGTTATTAACTGGTGGCGTGGAGGACATTTTCAGGCCAGGTATCTTTTTTCATTTGGTAATTAACATCCAGTACCAGCTGTATTCGTCCAGAAATCTTAGTTGAGAGTGTTCCATTAGTAATAGACTGACAGGTCTCTTAAAGTGCCATCTGTGATTCTTACAGGGTGCTGTGACAGTTCCAGAATAACTTCAGAAGAGCCTGCAGCACAGAGAGAAAATGAGAAATTCCTGGTGTATTTATACTACTTACAACAAAAAAGGGAATTGAAGGAATAGCTTCCCGCAGGGATAAAAAGGCATCTTATTTCCACCTCTTTCTTATTGTTACCTCTGACATTTGGTCCTTTTCTCAGAACTAACTTCATTTCACTGAACTTCCTGGCCTCAAGGAGGTTCCTATGGCAGCACCTGATCCCGACGCTGAACTTTATTACTAAATTCTTGTTGAGGGGGAAAACTGCCTTCTCTCAACTTTTCCTACATGCCACAAACTCTATTCTTACTTTGATGGAGGGCTCCATTAAATCTATAGTGTGAAAGTGAATTGTATTTCAAGTCACTCATTTTCAGGTTTTGTTTTGGCAAGGATTCTCAAAACAAAATAAGGGCTCTTAAACAGGACTTTTTAAAAAAGCAAAATGAGGAAAATAGCTGCTTCCCAGAGGCATTGTAGCGAACAACTAAATGGAAAGTAGAAAATCTGACTGTCTTTTCCATCTTACAAATGGGATGGGAAATAGAGTACTTGAGAACATTTGGAGGTTTATATGAAATATGGAGTCTTGTTACTGTTTCAGTTATCGAAATAAGTAGAACAAAAGTACAAATACTCTAGCAATTGCACTGGATGAATTGAAAGCCTTGGTAAGAATATTCAGTTAACTAAAGAAAGCAGAACTATGTGATGGAAATGCTTTCTCTTTGCTGGAAGTCTCCTTTCCCCTCTCCTCCTGGCCAAAACGACAGTATGAATCTGGTGAACAAGACCAGCAATGATAACCAGCCAAAACAGGGGAATTTTGGCTGTTCTGAGGAATATTTGTCATGTTTCCCAGCAATGCTCAGCTCTGTACCTTTGGGCCCACCTTAGTCTCTGTTCCTGCATTCTGCTTCAATTTTCAGAATTCCTGAGAGAATTTCTATTGAAAGCAAAGGTAATGTGACGTGTGGTGTAGAAATAGGGGAAATAAAGCTGAAGAATGCTTTTGGGGAGATATTAGAAGTTAAGGGGAGTGCTGTAATGAGGTGTTCTCAAGGTACCCAAACCCCCTTCCAGTACTTCACTTCCCTTGCTCTCAGCCCCACTGTCAGACTGAGCGTGGTACCCTCTTTGAATGGCTGAAAACACCAGTTTGAAATTTAATTCAGCACATTTTTTAGAACCTTTCCACCTTTTATGCCTTTTTAAAAGCAGATATGAAATTCTCATCTGACAATAATTTTTACATTAATTTTCCTTTTTTTTGTTTTAAACCCTTTGTATGTAATCCACTCAGAGATGTTGACTTCTACTGTGCAAAATGAATCATGGTACTTAGCTCTAAAACCATTGCAAATGTATGCAAAAGGGGAAGTTCTTGGAAACTGCTTAGGTGGCAGGTTTCTGAGGACTTAGCAGCTTGGGCATTCAAGATTAAAATGGCTTTACTGGTCCTGAGAAAGTGAAATTTTAGATAAAAATTTACTGTAAAACAATAGGAAGAAATATTTCCAGGGCTCAGAAAAATGCGTATTTCCAAACACTGCAAATAAGAACAATTGGAAATGACTGCTCACGTGATTCTAAAAATGTTGTTTAATGGAGGTTTTCTGAGTTATGCAGTTTTATTTACTTATCTTTAGAATTCCTATTTCTGTTTTTATTTTCTTATTTTGATATCACACAGAAGGCTGACACAGTTATTCTTACCATATTTACACAAGATCTGGTGCTGGAAATATGAAAGAGTGCAACAGAGTAGAGTAGCCTCTAGGGACTAGTTTTTCCATGACAGAAAGAATTAAATAAGCTACAATAGCTTCAAAGTGATTTTCATTCAGAGTGTGAAGTGAAAACTGTGGTACGCCACACTGTCAGAGGTACAAAAACACATCATCTTGGCATGTCTGAGTGAGAGCTTTTTTAGCTATTCAGAGAAGAGGGTCTATTCACTCCTACCACAGACAGATTAAGTATAGAGTTGGATGCTTTATGGATGTGGGACACTGCCTATATGGGGAATACCAATGCTGTTGTCATGTCTGAAGGACTCTTTTAAAGCACGGAAAGTGTGGCTTAAGTGCTCCTCTGTGAGCCCATCCAGCACTGGGAATAAAACTCTTCCTTTCTCAGCATGGGATTTCATTCTCCAAAACTCATTCAAAAGACAACGAGGGTAAAACCCGAGAAAGTCTATCTCTGGCAAGTGAGCAGACTACTTTGGAAAACCAGGAGCACAAGTAGCTTTCCAGTACCTGTGACGAGCTGCAGAACAGCATATTCTAGGGCAGAATGTCTTTCTTCTAACAAATAAAAAATTTCACTTTTGGTAGAGGAGAGAGAGCACTGGAAACAGAGAACTAACATCTGAAATGAGCTCAGCCTTTCCTTGTGAAGAGCTTGCCTAGGGGAAAAAGCAGATGAATGTCCTGTCCCTGTCTTTGTGTCTGTCTCTTAAGGACAGTCACATGCTGCAGCACTGACCACCAGGAAAGTGCTGGAGCTGAGGCTTTTGACGTGAAGTATTGCTGCTGCACTTGCCTAATGAATGGAACAAATATTGGTAAAATTAAAATGTAATGACTATTATTAATCTTATGCACGAGGCTTAAAATTCTCCCTGAGTGAACACCTGGTGAATGAACTCGTGGCCCTTTTGGTTTCATCGGAGATGTCCTGGATTACAGAAATTGAGGAGACAAGATTTTGTGTAGAAACAAGTGACAGGCTACAGTGAGAATAAGCAGCTTATAGGAAGCTGTAGGGAAGATGGCAAGCTGAATTTAGATACTCTTTCTTATGACACTGAAAGAAATAAATGCAGCTGCAAGGTCACTGTTTAATGTTGGTACACGGCAGTGAGTTAAAATGCGGTGGATTTAAGTGCTGTGTGAATTGGGAGGTTTAGATGTTTGCTGAGATGACTTAAATTCTCCAGGAGCCTTTTTTTTTCATACATCCCATGTTTCCCTCAAGTCAAACATGTAAAGCTGTGCTGCCACTTCATTGTGAGCTGCTGTTACTGGAGATGGAGCCAGCTACTCTTCACAGTGATCAAGTAGGACACAAGAGACTTCCCTTTGCAAACAAAAACTCAATGGAAGTAAAGAGAAAGTGAGAAATGACCAACAATGAAAATGTATTACCTCAAACAAGGGCCTGAGAATATAACTGGAGGATGTTGCTGAGCTTTCATCATCATATTTTTGTGGTAACTTCCATTTGCCAAGAACAGCTTCAGATAATCTCCCTAATACTTGTTAAGACAATATATCTGTGAGAGGAAGAAAAACCAAACAAATAAAAGGATTGGCCTTTTCTAGACCTTTTGCTTTTTTTCTGATTGTGGTAGAAGAAAGCTTCACCTGAGGTCTTTGCCCTTAAATTGTGTGATGTGACAAACCTTGTATGTGGGAGATTTTACATATTTGGGTATGGCTCTAGCAGATATATTGACATTTTTTCACATGTCTGTGTCCTCACTTTGCTCCTGCTCTCACATGCATGGGCAGTGAGGTCTCAGGGGGTGTCACAGGTCTGGCCCCATAGCAGGAAAGCAGGTGTAACACTGATATTTTTTGGAGTTGTGCCATTTGTGTATTTCAGACCAACAGGAAGACAGATGACAGAAGCTCTTTTTCATTACCGTAACTCTATTCATAACAGATTTTTCTAGGAAAAGCTGAGCAATATCCCTCTTGCCTTGACTTTATCCTAGCACCTATATTTATGTTCAAAGCTGACACATAGGATATCTGAAATACAGACTCTCTTAAATTTAATAACCCCCTTCCTGAAATTTGAGAGAGTTCAATCTGTTGTAGCTTAAGGGAACATTAAGTAGTGTCCAAGCTTTATATTCTTAGCTAAAGTCAGAATATCATTTGGACACTTAAAATGGGACTTAAACTTTTACAAGTCTGACTAAGCCCAGAAACATGACTATGGAAGCTCTTGCTTGGAGGCTGCCTATGCTTTGAGGCTCCATGAAAATGCCTCTGTACATATAAAGATTTCCCAAGTTCTTGCAGTTTTCTTTAATCTGTCTTGCCCTGCACACCAAGTGGCTATTCCTAAAACATATTAACATAGCCACACTATAGCATTCAATTTAAGCCTACTGTAGTCTATTTGTTTTAAGACTATTTTTATTAAAACACGACAATACAGGTACATGTACACATGTACAAAACACAGGTAACATGATTAATCTACTTCCCATGTTAAAAGATCTGTCTGCAGTGGTTTTTTCTGTGCTGTTTTAGAATGACAATTGCAAGACCTTTAAAAAAATGTAATGGGAGCTGTGTAGTGCTATTGGTGCTTGTGAATTTGCAAGGTTGGATAACTGATATAGCTTTTATTATTCTATAGTTCCATAAAAATCAATTATAATACATACAGAGGACATGATTGTTCTCATGTGATCTCTTCACTGATGCATGGATTTGACAGCTTCTGGAGAAAACATGCTCTGAACATTATAGATAAGACACATAAATACTATGAATGTGAGCAGACATGTAGAAAATTGCCTCTTCTCCAGGAGTTCCTTGGGATTAAGCTGTTTCAGAAACAGATCTTAGTTCTCCCTAGACATTTCAAGATGTCTCATCAAATATTTGTCCAAGGACCATCTCTTCATTGTTTGCAGTACATTCAATTTAAATCACAAGGGCTTTGTTCTGGGGGATTGTGCTCAGTTTTTCTTCTGATGCAGACTTAGAGTATGACCTTGGACAAAACTCCTGGTATTCAACTTGTATTTCTTTGTGTCTATAATCTGAGATACCTTGGAAGTACACAACTTAAAACACTGAAGAATCATTTGGCTGAAAAAGAAAATAATATTGCACATCTCTCATCTAATCTTGTTTATTGGAGAAACTGATTTTGTTAATTTTTAGAATGCAATGATTTCCAGAGAAAAAACACTGACCTGCACACCATGGAAGTTAATTGGTCTTAAATAGTTTTTTTTACATAGTGATTGTGACTTTTTAATCCTCATTATATATGTATTTTTTAAATTACTAGAAATTTTACCACAAACATTAATGGAGGATGTCATGCTGCTCTGAAGCTGGAAATATTATATATGCACTGGTACAGGCAGTCTTGAAGGCTGTGGCTGATTGCAGGTGGGAAAATCTACGAGCATAGAAGGAAATATAATGCAAATCAAATTGGATAAAGGTTACTCTTCACAGAAGACCCTCAACTTAGGATACAAGATGCCAAATTTAAGTAATTCATTACGATGTGTAAATCTACTCTTGATGTGAAAGAAGAATCACATCTGTTTAATTCCTTTCTTCTATTTTGTCTGCTTTAAACAGATGCTTTATTTGTAAAGCAAAGCAGGGCTGTGATTTGCTGCAGGCATTGCAAAGCCATTTGGGGATTAGTGGTCAGTGTGCAGTTCCTAAGTGCATATGAAGGGCAAGAATCTGCATGAAGACACAAATAGTCTTCATGCCAGACTTGCAGTATTGACTCTATAATATTATTGGTTCAAGGTGGAGTCAATAAGGTTTTTGGCAAGGGTAGGAGAGGACTGATAAAGTTGAATGTGTGTTACTGTCAAGGCTTGTTAAGGAAGAACACATTCCATCTGGGCAGAATATGAAATTGAGATTCCCTTATTTTAACACAGATGATCACACTTATGATTGATTTTTACTTTTGAGTAGCAGAAACATTTGTAACAGGGAATCTTGAAGGAAGAGCTTTCAGACCCCTATTTGAGCATTGTTTAGATGAAAAAACCTCTTCCATTATGCTTCAGACCTCTCAGGAAGGCTGCCTTCATTTTTATGTGTTCCCATTTGACTAGTTCATTTATAGTGATCACTGCTGCATATATAAAACCCTAGGCTTTCCAGGTGTGCAGGTCCTACAGAGTTGCCAGGCATCTTGGGCAGAAGTACACTTTCATATTTTTTTAAATGTGGAAAATGTTTACAGAGGTAAAGGAAGAAAGATCAAGAGTGTGAGACAGCCTCTAGTCATCCCAGGTTCATCAGACTTCTGTTACAGCCTGATGAATATAATTTTAATCCTTTTCATCCCAGTGCAGGAATAATAGTATCAGTTGTTCTCATCTGTTGCTTTTCAGACCTTGCCATAATTGTTTTGGAATATTTTGCAAAACACAATTTCAATATGACTTAGCTTTACAGGCCAGCAAACTACCAGTCTGTGGAAGGTTTAGCTGGCTAGTTTAATGATTTCTATGCACAATGAAACTCTTCAAGATGGGAAATTATGGAAGATATTTCCCTTACTGATGAGAACTTGAGCAACGTCAAACTACGAAGCCCAGACCACCAGTTGCAGCCATAATCAAATTTGGGAACAATTCTTGCTTTGCCTGGTGCTTAGCCTGTTACCTTCTCCCTCTTGCCTATTTCTGTCCCCAGGCTTTCGTGTGGTGTGTTTGGTGAGGTGATTCTCAGCAAACTTTGAGCAGAGAGAGTATGCAGTTTTCTGGTAGAGGATTCTTCCAGGCTTTGGAAGAAACAGCTCAATGAGCTTGCCAGAGATTGGTCTGTTGGATTTGTGAGCCTTGCAGTCTTCAAGGACCCAGAGCCTGAGTTTGGGGCCCGTGCTGCCTGATTCCAAGAGAAATTCAGTAAGCAGAGGGAACAGATGACTTACAGGAGCCTGGCTTCAAGTTGTGAGCCACTGCAGGGGACAGGCTTCGTTTTGATAAAAGAGTGGCAGATGAGCTGAATGATTTGAGATGACACAGAGCTGGATCAGGGGACAAGAGTCTCCATCATGCTCCATGCCAGCTGAACTAGTCTGCAGAAAGGAGGAGAATGCTCTGTCTGGCACAGACATTACTGCAGTGATTGTACTTTGCAGGAACTCTGGAGATGTAGTGCTTTTCCGGAGCACTCTGTTTATTAGACCTTGCTCTGGGATCTAGGACAACAAAGAAAAGAAATTGTGGCCTATTAGTGCTGCTTTCTCTGTTTTGGTGAAAAAGGGACTTCAAAAAGGGAACTGAAACCCCTAGTATTAAAGTAAAAGAGGTAAAAGTATCAAGCTATGGGATAGTGCTGCATTTACCTTCTCCTACTGTCATCTGTGATCTGGATCAGTGAGAAGGCTTTGTTCCTGGATTTCATAATTGCACTGAGTGCCTCTTGATTTCTGAAAGTAGAAAGACCAGAAAAATCAGCTTTGGACGCACTCCACAGGTGCAGACCCCCATGAGGAAATAAGGCCCTAAATCTCCCACTGGAATTCTTGTCCTGAGGGAGCACAGATCTTCTTCATGCATGTGCTTTAGGTGGCCCTAGGGAAGGACAAGTGGAGTTGAAGTATTTAATCCACTGGGATGCTTATAATGATCCCATCTACATGACAGCCAAAGCAGCCAGTGATGCAGGGAGGGTGGATTACACTGAAGATATGTAGCTGATATAAACATTTTCAATGAAAGGCTTATGCTGCACTAGAGCATTGTTTCTACTTAGCTCTACAGACAGCCTGTATTAGCTCCTGACCACTTGAGAAGGCATGCCCATTTATGTACCTTTTGTAAGATATGCATTATCATACACATATATCACTTAAAAAACAATAGGCAGCTACCAAAATACTTGGGCCAGTAGCAATTAGATAGCATTAAAAATATTTTGCCATATTTTAGCAAAACAACTGAAGAGGAATTGTCTTCACCTTGTACAAATCAGCACCACTAAACTGAGCAGATACAGTGAGCTCTAAATATGTACACAAAAATAAATGAACAAAATAATGCCACATTGTTAAAAAAAGGGCTTCCAAAGGTCTGTTCCAAGGTTTTAAGGGTAGAGAAATGACTGGACAGTGGCTCATTGAATTTCTTTGGAGTAGACACCAGTATGAATCAAGGTGAGGTTTTTTTTTAACCATAGTATTGTAATGGTATTTTACTGTTTTCACTCTTCTTACTATATTGTGCTTTCTTGAATGAAGGGAGGAGTAAAATCCATTACATGAACTCTCAAAGCTTAGCCAGTGATTTTCTAATTTATTTTACTTTGCCTATTTTAGCAATGCACTGACTCACTGGCTTGTTGTTTTGCAGAAGAAAACAAAGCAGAGGTTGTAATAGTCCCTTGAGGCATAAAAAGTCAGTGGAATTAATTTGCTGCTTATAAACATTCATTTGGACTAAGTCTTACAGAATTTGAAAATAGATGCACTTAGCCTGTCAGAAACAATTTGTTGGAAAAACTTTCTATTTTCAGCAGAAAAGTCTCACCCATAGGCATTCCTTTAGAAATGAAAGAGGAAAGTATAGTTTTATTGGCTTTGTCACACCCTTATCTAATTACTTTCTGAGAGCACATTTCTTCTTTGTAGCCTCCAGGAACTCGGAATCCTTTAAGGCTCTGCTGCAATAAGCATATCGAATAAATAAATTGAGAATAGTTAAACACACCCTGCAATAGTCTTTCTGTTTTATAGACAAGAATGAATTTGGCTGCTGAGATAAGCAAGAAGTTCTACAGAAGAGACAAATGATGTACCATATATGATTTACAGGAAGGACAGCGTGCAGTCCTCTTGATTTAGATTAAACAATCTCAGGAGGGCATGATTCTTCTAAATCATTTATGCTTCAGGCTTCTTATTCAACAACTCTTAGCAATGTATTTCTTAAGAAACAGAAAATTTACTTTTAACTTTCTATTGTAAACTTTCTTTATTATTATAGGGAACTACCCTTTACTGATTTTTTCTTTTTCACCAAAAGCCTCTGCATGCTGACAAGGTTCTCTGTTGTCTGTAGAGATACTCCAAGCCAAGACATGGAAGATGCTGAATACATCTAAGTTCTGCTTCTCTGTCTGTTCCTGGTGCTGGCCTCAGGTGTGTGGGATGGACTGTCTCTGACAGCATGCTGCTTCACCTCATCTGTGCCTACAGGCTACAATCATTCTGCACGTCCTAAAAGATCTGTAGGAGCACAGGATTTTACAACTCCATGACCTAATTGAAAAGTAGCTTCCTTAAACTTGACCAAAACCTCTCCTTTCCTTGTCTTCTGTACATTGCTCACTCTTCTGATATTCCTGATAATCTGGCCGATCTTAAGCAGTAATGTTAGAGTCTCCATAAAGTTATTTAACAATCAGTTGAAAGTGAAGGTTTTTAAAAGGGTTTATGATTGAGATAATTCACATATCTTCTTTAATATAGTGAACATGCTAATACACCAAACAGTTATCCAAGTCCTAAGAGAGTTCATTATGGTAAGGATGGAGTGTAGTGAAAATATATTACTCAAATCTTATAATATATTCTCAAAATTTGTGCGTATTTCTGGGCAATATAACTCTTCTGCAGATGAAATTTTTGAACATAGAAGTTGGCCTTTACATTCAAGTTGCTGCATTTGGAGACCTAATGTTCTTCAGGCTGACTGATGATCTGCAGCTTGTACTAATTTAGTGGAATTTGCAGCTAATTGACATATGTGTAGCTGTCAAGTCTGAAATTGTAGGCAGGTGCTAAAACAGTGACATATGTGCTGAGATGTAGGTACCATGGGTGGAGTGATCTGAAGCATCTACATGGTTTCTGTTAAAACTTGCTGAAATTATATGCTACATGACAGACACATGGATAATTCAGTACTGATAGATTTTATAATTAAAAAGGAAGTCCACTATGTAATTACTGTACTGGTAGCTAAACTTGACATCTAATGGAAGCTTGCAATTATAGCTCCATGCTGGGCTGTGATGAGGTAAGAAAGTGACTTCTTATATTTCAACATTCCTAACTGATTCTCCATTTGCTATCTGCAGTACTGTTGATATAAACCAGTCTTGAATCCTTGGGGTGGCCTAGCATCACAGGTATAAGATACATACCTGTTTCCTTGCATTTTAAAGTAAATGAAATGTATTTTGTTGAGGGAATAAGTGTCACTGGAATGCAAAGGAGCTTGTAATCTTAGTTGCTTTAGGGGTACAGATATAGAAAACTGGGAGTGTAAGTGTCTACGTGATGTTAGAATGATTTTTTTTCTTATTTTATACCCCTCTTACATACTCTTTTGTAGTTTTATGTATTCTTAGTACTTTTAGCCTACATACTTGTAATTTTCCGAGTCAGGTAACTTAGCTGAGACTCGCTGTACCATTAAACCAGGAGACCAAACAGTCTGGAAGCCCCAGACACCAAGGTCCTCTCCAGAACATATTTTTTTAAATTAAGATAGGCCTATCCAGGGGGAAGCTTCCTCAGAATGTGGGGTTCACTTGAGCCTCTCATTGTGGAATCTTTGATAAATATGTTAATTTTGCAAGGCCTATAAGTGTGTGTATTTTGGTGTGATGGGGGCATGCATTTTCGGGGCATTCCACCTGGACGAAGTGCTGTACCCAAGGATCCTGAAATAAATATCGAGGTAAAAAACCCTTTTCCCCATAAATGGTATTTTGGTTTTAATTTTAAGACCAGGGAAAGGCAACATAGGAAGCTAATGGCAGCAGTTAAAAGAGGACAAATCTGAGGACCCGTAGCTGGAAATGATGGTAATTTCTGCTCTGGCCCCTTTTGTAATATGTCTGGAGTGCTGGGAGGGTTCTGGGAATTAATTTTTATTTGTCAACTGCTCCTGGCTAAGTAGCATGTGCAGGAGAAAGCTTCATGTCTGCATAATTTGGGCAGGAAAATGAGTGGTAACACCACAGTTTTTCTACCAAGAGCACTGCTGGTGCAGGCAGCGTGTTTATCTCTTGCCACCTCTACCATGACAGTGCTCTGTCCTGTCTCCAGGCCTGCAGTGCTCTTCTGCTGTGGGCTGGTACTAAAAGAATGGTGGTGAAAGATTAGATTGACTTTTCACATGCTGATGCTTTTATACTACACTTAACAGAATCTTAGTGTGTTTTCATCATCGTTGGTCTTAATTCTTCTGCTCAGTCTCTGAGATGCCAAATCTGCTTGCTTTACTTGGACAATAAAAAAAAAAAATTGGACAATATTTTGCCCAGACTTCTGATTTCTGATTAACTCTGGAGTGGCAGGCTGCAGTTTGGGTTGAAACTATTATTTTGAAAGCTCCTATGATTTGCTTGTGGTCCAGGAGGCCAACCACATCCAGGGCTGCATCAGAAGGAGTGTGGCCAACAGGCCAAGGGAGGTAATTCTCCCCCTCTACTCCACTCTCACGAGGCCCTGCCCTGAGTACTGCATCCAACAGTTCTGGATTTCAGGCTGTCTAAGGCAAACAGTCCGTGCTGCCAGGATAATTCCTGAGGATACCAAAATGCATGAGGCTGGGGGTGACACTCACTGATGTCACTTTTGCTGTAAGCATGCTTTGCAACTGTTCGTAATGGCCAGAGCAAACTGTACCCAATCTCTGGGATCTGTTCTGAGAAAAATGAGGATGTGGCTGACCAGTTCATAGTAGGACTACCTAGAAGGCTTTAAAAATCCTTTCAGCCAAGATGAGTGGTGAAAACCTTCCTGGAACATACCTTTGGAATAATGTTTTGCACCAGTTATTAAATATATAGACAAACAAATTTTTTGTAATGCATGTGCTTGTTTTCTTCATGCAATTTCTCTTAATTATAATGAGTAATGCTTTTCAATGGGTAGTTTAATGCAAATTACTTTTTTGAGTGTATTAAGGGAAAGATGAGAGTTAAAAATGAGGAGAATGGCTGGGGCATCATGTGCTGATTCCTGTATAGCAGAAGTGAGAATCCGGACATCTGTTTGTAGGTGTTGGTAGTTCTCCTTAGGACAGGAGATCTTGTTATTTGGAAACAGATTGGACATGAAGAGTACTTTACCTGGTGGGTCATGGAAAAACACGGGTAGTTTCAAAGTTAGAATTGTTGAATGTGTCAAGTATGGTTGATGTGGTCTATTACTAGCTCCAATTTTTATAAGCTTGATGGACAGATTGAAAAATCTGGACTGGACAAGCAAAAATAAACATATGCATGATGAGAGATGTGCGAGAAAAGGGGTTTTTTTCTTTTTTTTTTTTAAGAAGTGTCAGGTACTTGTAGAAGCCCAGAAGATCAGGTGCTAATGTGTATGTCTCAAACATCTATAGCTGGATAGTTGTGGAGCCAGCTAAATTTTGTTGGTAAGAACACACTGTGAGAAAAAACCAGGATGTGGCTGGAGAAGAGGGCCACATGGAGGTAGGGCAGCGCTTTTCTGGGATCAATATCCTTGTTCTGTCTCCTGGAGATAAGCACAACACAGCACAGCACAAGCAGGAATGAGGCTGAGAAGTGGGCATGGGCTGTCAATCAAAGGCCAATCCAGGAGGAGAGAATCAAGACTGCCAAAGTTCCCCAAAGCCCCCTGACCCATTTCCAGAAAGGTCTAAAAGAATGCATTGTTCATGATAACTAATTGGCATAAGAAAGTAAGAAACTTAGCTCCAGGGTGGGAGAAACTCATCTATAAAATGTAACCCCATGAAGTCTGGGCATGTGTGCACCCCTGGACATCAGCTGGATCAATGCTGGAGGCAGGACCCGTCATTCAATTCATATTCTCTCTCTCTCTCTAATAAAATTTGTCAGCTTTTGCAGACCCCCTGACTTTTGTTATTCCTTTTCAATGATGGGCATCTCTCAATCTTGGGTGTTCTTTTCCTCTTAAGGATGGGATGCCACAATATTCCAGAGGATGTTGCATACACAATTACAGGATATATATGGATAATTTGAGAATACATGTACACAATGGCATATATGCTTTTGAATGGGGAAATGAGTAATTTTCTGTTGAAAACATGTGAAGCTCCACAAGTCAGACATTTAAAAGTTAGAGGTCAGACAACAATATTCCTGTTATTATAACTTTTTTAGTAAATATTGTAATAATCAAGTGTTTCATGATTTTCAATTAGTTTTCAAAAATACGATTTGATAAAATTTGTCTTTCATCATAAGTCAGTATCTTTTCCAAGCATTGTGCATTCTTACTAGAGAAACTGACAGTAATCCTAAGAGGGAAGCTGTGAAAGATTTTAATATAAACGTGGTTTCCACTTCTTTCATGGAAACAAGTAACATGAATTTGTTCCTGGTAGGCTTGAGAGCAGAGTAGTGCTGCCTCTTCGTGCCTGGGTGACTGGCTGAGTGTCACTGCATCAGGGATGTTCTTACCTGTAGTGCAGTCCTGCAAAGTATCATTTACTTAAATGTGACAACAAGCTGAATTCACCCTGTCTTACTCAGTACACACTCCAATAAATGTCTGTTTTGAAGCAGCTGAATCAGCTTGTGCCAACAGCCAGGGTTTGTTCCAGTCTGCATGAGTGAACTGACATAAATCAGCTGAAGATGCAGCTATAAAGATAACTTAATGTTGCAAGTGTAGAACATTTATTTTCTTTTTCTATTTACCCATAAAAATATCCTCTGTAACTTGTGTTTCTTGTTGTGAAGCTTTTCTTATAAACCACAAGGTTTCCCCCAAGTTCCAGCTCAGTCATAATTCCCCAAGAGAGATTTTTACCTGTAAATTTCTGAGCAGGGTCATCTCCCATTACATTTGGTATGTGAACTATATCTTGATCTTGGTTTACAAAGAATTTTTTTTCACTTGTATTTCTGTTTGCTTCTCCATTAGGTATTTTTAAGAAGGTTTTTGCATAGAGGATTTGCGTACATGCAAAAGAAGAGTTTAAAAGCTTTTTGAAAACTTCTCTCAGCCATACCAAATTGTTCACAAGCTATTGTAGAGTCCTGCCTAGGCTAAGAGGCAGCGTGAGGGTGACACACTTCTTGCATTACCTTGGGGAAATTGCTATATTGCTATATGCCTACATTTATATGAATTTTCGGATTTCATGTAATGATTTATACTTGGCTCTATAACTCTGTAAATTATGTCAAACTTCCTGGTCCAAACAGGTACTAGGTGCACAGGTTCTGCTATGTGTACTCTGATAGTACTTTTCTTATATCCCTGTATGACAAACAGTATAGCAGGGATTCTTCTGATCAGTGAGATCTATGAGTGGAAATACAAATAATTAAAATAAAAATCTAACTGGTTTGCAAGATATGGGAAGAAGGTATTAATTTTTATTCGTACTGCAGAGCAACAGTAGGATGCTTGATGGCCTCTTTGTTAAGAAATGATGTTAGAAATTTCCATGGTTATGTCTAATTATGAAAAGATAACTCACAGAGCTGAAGGTCTCTCTATTTCTATGATAAAGGCATTACAGAGAGTCTATTATATTTCATTTAAATCATCTTCTTACTAACACTAAGGGATTTTGGATTCTAAGCCTTTGTTTGTACCTGCTACACGCTGCAATGAGTTAGTGCCTTTTTTAATATTTTCCATAACAACTAAATTCTTTAATGCCTTTATATGAGTCCTAAACATATTTTTCTAAGTCACATCCTCACATTGATGCTTTACCAGCCACTCAATCTTATGCCAGATTTCCTTGTGTTACGTAAATTCTCAGTTTACTGTTTCTGAAGTTGTAGCACCTGTGTATTATAGGCTGAGCCTAAAACTAGGCAATCTGTCTCTGCTGCAATGAGAGTCTAAGTTTTGGCAAAATTATGAGAGTAGTTGGGTGTAGCTCAGCATGCCTGTTGTCCTCCCTGTGTCTCATTGTGTAGTGATGCACAGGGAATTGCTGCCTCAGGTGGTGTCACCTCCACAGAAAAACATCAAAGGCTGGGACTGACACCTGTCCATCAAGTGTAGCACAAATTTTGCACCACTTTTTACATGGACAGATAATGATAGGACAATGCTTATAAACAGAAAGAGGAGAGATTTAGATTAGATGTTAGGAAGAAATTTTTTACTCAGAAGGTAGAAAGACAATACAAAAGTTGCCCAGGGACATTGTGGATGCCCTGTCCCTGGAAGTGCTCAAAAACAGGTTAGATGGGACTCTAGCTAATCTTATCTAGTCGATGCCATGGTGGGAAGTTTAAACTAGATGATCTTTAGGGTCCATTCCAACCCCAATCATTCTCTGATTCAAAGATTCTGAGATAATTGAACCAATCAGACACTGATGTAAGGAAATGGGGAGGTGACTTATCTCACAGTGTGAAAGTCACATTCACTTATGAACAGTTCTCCTTGGTGTACATAGTTGAAATGTGGCTTTTGTGAGTTAGTGAAATGAAATAAAAAGACAAATGTACAGATCAGCTGCTCTCAACAAAGGCTTCTGGTGTAAAATGAACTCACCGTTGGAAATAAAAGTAGTTTTTTTCCTGACATATTCACAGAATTCTAGCTGGTTTTGGGACCTGAATTACAGAATTTTTGAATAGTTCGAATCATGCAAGATTAATCCCCTCCTTGCTCTAGAAACTGCATTGATGCTGTTCAAGAAGTTGACTGAGAGCTCCTTGAAAATATGTGGGTGAATTATCTTTTCATGGGAAGAATATAAAGGCTGTGTCAATCTCAAAGAGTGATTGCAAACATAAATAAGCCAACTGTAAAATGCAGCAATTGATTCTAATGTCCATGTCTTCTTAGTGTAATTTTAAAGGGTCACAGACTGGCTTAAATTTCACTCTTGAATACTGGCCACAGACATTTGAGGATTACAAAATCCATGCATATGCATATCCAGAGATGGAGCCAGATCTTTGGCTGATGTAAAGAAATGGAACGCTATGTAAATGAAGACAAATATTAAGTTCACTCCATCTTGTGAATTCACCTCTTTGTCATTTCTTAATTAGTCTCATTCTGTCAAAATACCCCACTTCCCAATTCCACATCAAGTGAGTTTAACTTTGCATTTCATGTGTGCTCTAACAAGTGAGAGCTCTAAATTGTTATCACCTGTAAATAGGAAATTTCTCCTCTGGCAGTATTATTATAGTGAATGGTTTCCTAGACACATCCACAAATGTATAAATCTCATTAAAAAATCAGTTTAAACCCAAAAACAATTATCTTAAAATTTGTGGCATATATTACTTGGCAATCACCATACCTTTTCTCTTGCAAAATAAAATTTGTGAGACTATTAAACTAAGAAAATAGTATCATTTGGAGGAGCTCTCTATGCCTTACAAGAGTTTAATGCAAGTTTCTCTGTTGCTACTGCTCAGGGCCTCTTTCATTCTCAGCCTGAACACAGAAATGTCACCTTCTTGCAACTTAGAATCTATAGCCAGAGCCTCACTAAGAAAAGTGGTGGATTTGCAGTTATCTGAGCTCGTTAGCAGCTGTGTTCTCCCAGCTGCAGAGGGCAGCTCAGGCAGGTAGCACAATTAGCAACTGAAAAGTACCTTGCTTATATTTTTTTCTCCTGTCCTGGAATTGAATGCTACTCTATATAGAATGGATTTTCTACTGTCTCCCTTAGTTGACTATCTTACTTCTGTTAAGAATAAACTTGTGAAGCTTCTTCAAGAGCATGAATATTCTTGCTTCTGTCTTTAAAATATAGGTGTACTTCATAAACAGAGTTTAAAATGGTGTTTTATTATTTGTGTAATAACTCTGTTTAAAAACATTTATAAACAATGTTTGAAGTGATGCCCAGCAGGTTAGTCTTCCTGAACATACTGATTCTTGCAGTTTGCTTTAGATTTTGCAAGATTTATGCTTATTGTATGTCTAATATTTATTCTTGCATTTTACATATCTCAGTCATAATTTATAAAAAGAGTTGTTTGTTTGGTTTGGGCTTTTTTTTTTCTTTTTATAAAGGCCTATTAAAGCTTTCCTCATAGAATTTATTAGGACAAAAAATTGTGCATTAAATGAGTGTTCTTAAATGAATTAATTTGATTCATCCTCAGAACTAATCAAGTTTGCAGCTGTCTGATGAATGTGTGTGGCTACATTTGATCACCAACCGTAGAATTATGGAAGACATTCTGTAGCCAGGAAAACCAGTATTAATCTTGAATAACCCTTTGTCTTTGGTGATGTTTGGTAGCCAAGAGTGCCTGGGAGGGTGGCAGGGGCTGCCATGTGGCTGCCTCACCATCCAGACACCAAGAGCCTGCACCAAATCTGGGGCCAGGGTGTGGGGTGAGGCTGGGAGGCTTAAAACTGCACTATCTGCTTCACAACCCCTCCTCCACAGGGCACCTCACAGACCCTGAGAGCAAAGTTAGATATAACCCTCATAACCAGTGAGCTGAGGGATGCCCTGGAAAAGTCCTTTGGTAAGACCCATGGAGATCATTGGACCCCAGGAGATGTAGAGGAGATGCCCCTCTGCTGAAGAACTGCTGCTCTGCCCACATGGCAGCCTCGAGGAGAAGAAGGTAGCTGCCCAAGCCAGCAAAGTGGAAGAGCCATCTGGTGATCTGGACTCCTTCCTGGTCCATGGTCTCAGTGCAAGAGAGGTATTTTGTTACAGGTGTAAAATATCTGTGCCCAATCCCATCCTTCTTGTGCTGTGGTGATTTCATCATTATTGCCAATTACACTTTGCAGTTACTCATGGATTTTCATCTTATTGTTTTATGAACCGCAACTAATTAATCCTCTCATTCCTCTCAGCTCAACAGACGCTATTGAGAATCATCTGCATTTTTGTTTCAGTTGAAGAACCACAGCAGAGTTTTCAGGAGGCTTGTCAGTGTAATTAGAGGAGTCAAGGTGGTGGAAATTGGTCTCCCATCACTTGGAATCTGAGCACAGCTCTGGCTACGCATCTGTTATTTGGAGGAGTCACACCGTAAAATTAATAGCTGTGAGATGAAATGAGGATGAGTCTTGTTGTCTTTTGTTTGATGTGTCTCAATTTTTGAAGAGGGTCAGGGCCAACCTATTCCATTGACAGAGAGACACTGGCAGACACTGTCTGGCAGTCAGTTGTTGAGATTTAGTTCAGAGAGACTGGCAGAAGTCGTCCTGAGTGCTGAAACATTTTCCTTTTCAATTATCTTATTTCTCTGCTTCCTATCAGGCTTCTTGCTGAGACAAGGCTATTGCTGAATGCTGATTACCTGCTGCTCGAGGAAAACGATATTTTTTTTCTATAAGCAATTTTTCCAGTTCTACATGCATGAACACAGCTTCTCTATGGGCTGCGGTCACAGTCAGTGTACTCTCTGATGCACAGAGGTGTACAACAGAAATGACTACACTGTTTTAAAACACTGCCTAAACCCACAACTTAAAAACACTTTGCTTTTCATTCACCATCCAATCCACAGTTCCCCCACTGCAAATAACCACATTTGTCTTCTAAACATCTTTCTGTGTCAGGCCAACCCTAAACAATGCCAATACCTGGGGACAAGGTTCCTGCAGAGTGTCCTGGCTGCACCTCCAATACAGAGGCAGGGCCAGAGAGATGAAGGGCCAGAGTGCTCCCTGCTCAGCAGATCAGATAAACAGCACTCCCAGCTAAACCAAATTTGACCAGGTCAAGGAAACCAACCTGTTAAACAAACCTTAAGGCAGAGTGATTTCCCAGAAGGTACTTCTTATTTTTCACTCTGGTCCCTGCCCAGTTCAGCTGAAAGCAAGCTGATTTTGTTTTGTTTCTCTCAGCTAACAGCTTCCTACTTAGACCATGTCCAGAGAAGGTCAGAAAAGCTGGGGAAGCATCTGGAGCAGAAGTCTTATGAGGAGCAGCTGAGGGAGCTGGGGTTATTTAGTCTGGAGAAAAGGAAGATTTGGGGAGACCTTATCACTCTCTACAACCACCTGAAAGGAGGCTGTAGTGAGGTGCAGTGTAGATCTATTCTCCCAGACAACAAGTTACAGGATGAGAGAATATGGCTTCAAGTTGAACAGGAGGGGTTTAGATTGGGTATCAGGAAAAATTTCTTCGCTGAAAGGGTGATCAAGCACTGGAACAGGCTACCCAAAGGAATGGTCGAGTCACGGTCCCTGGAGGCATTTAAAAGACATGCAGCTTTAAACACGGGGGACATGGTTTAGTGGTGGACTTGGCAGTGCTGGGCTAATAGCTGGACTCAGTGACCTTAAAGTTCTGTTCTAACCTAACTGATTGATGATTCTCTCTGTGGTCTTGCTCTTGCAGCACAAGTTGCACTGGCAGATTGGTCCAAATGCATACACTGGTGCCAGCTTGCTGCTATCAGTACTCCTTGGATTCACCTGGAAAAGTTAAAACCGGAACTGAAATAAAGGAAATATGTTCTTACTGTACAGACTGTACTGCCTGACACAGGATAGACTCATTATGGCTTATGTTACGAAACTGCTGCTTCCTTTTGTTGTAACATCGTGTATTTTTAAAATGTTTCCATAGTGAACAAAATTACAACCTCATTTTATAAAGATGTGTAGGCTACGATGTCTGAGGGTGGTGACAGCTGTTTAGAAAGGTGATGCAAAATGCAGAGCTGCTGGGTGATCTAAACTGCACTGACAGTAAAAACTTTAACAGGACTGAAAAAAGAAAACCGTTTTAGTCATGGACTCACAATTTACCTAGCGTTAAAAGGAAGAAAAACACGTTTTCTCTCAGGGAATACTTTTGGAAATACAACCCACTATTCAGGGTTTGTTAGAGATGTGGACACTGTCTTTATTATTTCAGCATAGAGGATTTAAAACCTCCATTCTGTTAGGTGAGCTGTCATGTAAAAAGAAGGAATACATGACATCTGCAAGGAGATCAACAGGAATTTTGTCTTAGCAAGGACAGCAGGCTCTGCCCTAGCTCAGGACAAAACCCCTCTGCTCTCATGATCTGCTGCAAAAGCCAGATTCAACCCTTCTGTTTGTTGCCTGACCATTTCCCCTCCCCTGTCCTCCTAAAGGAGGAGAGAAGAAAGACTGTGTGGAAAGGGAAAAAGAAATTGGTAATCAAATCAATAAGTATTTTCTGAAAAGACAATTTCATAAAAAATTGTGTACATATTGTTGCCAAGAGAAGAAAACTTAGTTTTCAAAATTTTAAGGTTTTTCAGAAGTTAGAAAATTTTCCCTGTGATCTTTTTTTTTTTCAGTTTTACAAAGGAATGTTGCATAAATGAACTCTGGAAATATTTTCTTCTGTGTTCAGCAAGCATAACCCATGAGCCTGAGGGGAACTATGGTAATTCTATACACAGTATGGCTTGCCTGATGCAGGGATGAACTTTCTCCAGTTATTTCTGCAGCGTGGGAGTGTATTTACACCAGGTGGGCTCTTATTCTAAGTGGGGCAGCCGAAACCCAGCTGCTCTGAAAAGCCATTTTTTGCATGCATCACTCTTTGGGAAAGCTGGTGGGCTCCCTCTGCTGCAGTGTGCCCTGGCCCTTACTAAAAAGAAAAGAACAGGTTAGAGGGAAAGCAAAGATTGTTAAAGGATTCAATTTTTTTCTTTGCTTCAATCTCCATAAAAATTTAAGAAAATAAGATAATTTTAATTAGTAGTTACAGAAGGAAGAGAAGTTCACAAGAGGCTAAAGAGCAGACTTGAGTGTATTTAGCTAATACATGATGTGCTACAATTCCTTGGCAAAACAATATTATAAAGCATTTTATATGGGAATTTAAAGAAGCAGCCAATGTAGTTTGTGAAACACAAGCACTTATCTGGAGACTTAATGGAGGACAGGGAAGGTCTTAGAAGACTGGAAAAGAATCAACATTATGCATTTTTAAAAGGCAGAAGGTCCATAACTTTTTGTTTTCTTTTTTTTCTCTTCTCAACTTTGATAACTGCAAAGATTCTGCCCAAGTTAATAATTTTTATTTGCAAGATGATGAAATAGGTTTATTAAGAAAAGAGGGTAATAAAATAGCCTAATTTCCTGACAAGCTTTCCGGCCTGGTGAACTAGAAAAATGTGACTGATGAACTATGACCTAAGTTAGTAGAGTTTTTGGCAGTGTCTCCCAGGATATTCTCAAAAGACGCATTCTTAAAAGCAGGCAACACATATAAAAAAGATAGCCACAAAAACTTACCATCATTGTATGAAAGAACACAGCTTTCAAAGAGAAATGATGAATTCTTATTCAATCTGGGGAGATATTTAAAATATGGAAAGACCCGTCAGAATATTTTGACCTTTTGAGTACATCCAGGTTGTATAAGCATTACAGATGACAAGGTGTTGGGAAAGCTTTTGGCTCTGCACTGAGTTTGTGATTACACTGAACTCTGAAAAAAAAGTAAATTGGTATCATGACATGTGCAGAAGATGTTCTTCCCCAGTCAAATTGCCTCATAATCTTTATAAAATATGTGCCTTAGAGTTTTGAAATATCACAATTGAATCTAGAGGCCATTGATTAATTTCTACAGTAAAACTCGTACCTCTCCCCTCCACCCCCGAAAAAGAAACACAGATTCTTTCATATCCTCTAAAACTTAATGTATCCAAAGGGTCAGTGCCCATGAATATAATCTCCAGTCCAAGACATTTGCACAACAATCAGTCTGAACTGAGTTTTGATCTAATTGCTTTTGGCTAATTATGCTTTTTCCTTATGGTCAATGATCCCTTATAACATGGTTTTAATGGAGTGCTCTCCAAATGAAGAGCTATTTCTTACGGGTTTTCTGTTGTAGTTTTTTTTGAAAATTCAATCACTTTACATTTAAATATATTTTTGACATCATGAAAACATACTTTCTACCACTTTAGCTTTCTGCTGAGTAGTTTAAAACAGCTCAGAGCTTGATACTTAACATTAAAGTGTAAGAGGATGAGGTGAATTAGCCCTGGTTAGATGCTAGGTGCACACCAAAGCCATTCTATCACTCCCCTCCTCAGACGGATAGAGGAGAGAAATTATGATGAAAGGCTCATGGGGGGAGATAAGGACAGGGAGAAATAACTCAGCAGTTACTGCCACAGGACACAGACTCATCTTGGGGAAATTGACTTAATTTATTATCAATCAAATCAGAGTATGATAATGAGAAATAAAACCAAATCTTAAACAATCTTCCCACCATCCCTCCCTCCTTCCCAGGCTTATCTTCACTCTTGATTTTTCGACTTCTCCTCCAGGGGCACAGGGGGAAAGGGAATGGGGCTGCTGTCAGTTCATCACACTCTGCCTCTGCCACTCCTTCCTCCTCAGGGGGAGGACTCCTCACACTCTTCTGCTCCAGCCTGGGATTCCTCCCACGGGGGACCCTTCTCTGTGAACTTCCACAGTGTGAGTCCTTCCCACAGGCTGTGGTTCTTCATGAACTGCTCCAGTGTGGATCCCTTCCACAGGGTGCAGTATTTCAGGAACAGATGGCTCGGTGAGTGGATCCCTCATGGGGTCACAAGTCCTGCCAGTAACCCTGCTCCAGCCTGGGCTCTTCTCTCCATGGGTCCACAGGTCCTGCCAAGAGCCTGCTCCAGCACGGGCTTCTCATGGGGTCACAGTCTCCTTGGGGCATCCATCTGCTCTGGGGTCCTCCAGGGGCTGCAGGGGGATCTCTGCATCACTGTGGACCTCCATGGGCTGCAGGGGCACAGCTGCCTCACCATGGGCTGCACCACAGGCTGCACCACAGGCTGCAGGGGAACCTCAGCTCCAGTGCCTGGAGCACCTCCTCCCACTCTGCACTGACTTGGTGTCTGCGGAGTTGTTGCTCTCACATGTCCTCACTCTTCTCTCCAGCTGAAATTGCACAGTTTTGTCCCCCCTCCTCTTATCTCTCTTGTCTCCTAGGAGACACAATCTAGATACTGCCACCATCGTGGTGGGCTTGGTCTTTTCCAGAAGCGGGTTGGTTTTGGAGCCAGCTGGCACTGGCACTGCTGGAAAAGGGGAAAGCTTCTGGCAGTGTCTCACAGAATCCACTCCTGTAGCCCCCCTCACTACCAAACCCTGGCCATGCAAACCCAATGCACAGGCCTGTAGATGGCTTATTCAAGAACAGATATTCATATTGGAGATGAAAATGAGACGTGGTACAAGCGGGATATTAATCTCCCCTCATGTCAGTTTTCCAGAATGCATTCCCAGTAATGGTAACTCTTAGAGAAGTAAAATTGCTCATTTGTCCTGGAGCTGGGGACTAGAAAATTATGATGGCTTCAGGTACAAGGCAGTTCATTGGTTGGTTTACCTGGAAATAAAAGATCGGAAACCTTCCAGCCTCAGCAGTTCATTACCCTGCCAAGTACATTGGCAGGAAAGAAGGTGAAGTACGAAAGATGTCTGGAAAGCACTTTTTTGCTGGTAACCTGCCTGGCTTTTAACCTTGAAGTTAATCAAAGTTGACAGCATTCCACAAGGTACTTTGATTTAAGAAATATACAGCTGTAGAATATCTAATTGGAATTCTTCAAAACAGTGGTAACTGCCAAGGAACATAGAAAATCATCTTTTCTCCATTTGGTTTGTTGCACTGTACCTTTGTCTGAGACTTCTGATGTAGGAGCTGAAGTGAATAATCAGTTCATTTTAAAGCCCCATTGCACTTTTCCCAGAGTGAGAAATTCTAGGAGTCAAACTCTACTGGAAGCATAGTAAGCAGACACAGCACACAGATACTTCTAAAAGTTCTGAAAATCAGCTGTAAAAGTGAGCCTTTCACGGGCAAGGGAGTTATCAAACTAAATGTAGGTGCATTTTTTCCTTTAGCATGTCCCATGTGAATTTTAGACAATTTTTAAAAGATGGGTGGCTGGGTCCTGCTTCTATACCAGAACTTTTAATGTGAGGAGAATAGTATGACCTTCCATAGAACCACAGTGCCTGGTGTAAGGAAATAGGAGACAGCAAATTCTATGGGTCAAGGCAGGCTTTCTTTCATATGTACCGCCCATGGATTAACAAAGTCAAATCTGAGTCAAAACATCTGAGCGCTGAAGAGGAAAGGAGTTGCTCAGGTTGATTAAAGGCTGTTTATTTTACAAGAAAAGAAATTTTACTAAGCTGTCCTGAAATTCTTTTACAGTGGGGTTGAGTGACTTAGCAGAAACACATTTGACAAAAAAAGGCAGCTCTTTCCCTGAATCTTTCCTAAATAATCAGAGTGCTTGCAAGTGAGCTGGAAGATTCCAGCAAGAGCTGGAAGCTTGGCTATAAAGGATTTCATTCAACTGTAGAAAGCTGAAAATGACAAGATAAGCACAACTGACACTCTTTCCCTTCCATTTAGCCTCAGATTTTTTATGAGGGGTCAGAGCAAGGCAGTTTGGCACAATAAAATTTTCCAAACTCATTTTTTTCTGGTTTAGCTAGTAGATTAAAAAGGATGGTGGTGTTTTGTGTGAAAACTTATTTTCCTCCTGTTTTTCCTTTGTCTTTTTTTTCCATCAGATTTCATAAGAGATTAAAAGAAGCCCCACTAAACTACTCCTCAAGATCTATGCTGCATAACAGACTCTTCATGTTAGCTCAGGTATAAAATAAAACCTTGAGTATATGTGTGGAGTATCTGTCAAGCTTGCACAAACCCATTTTTGCTTTAATGAATGGCACTTTCCAGTTTTAACACGTGATTGTTCCATTATGTGACTAAACTGTGCATGAGCAGAGGCACACAATGATTTCAGTCTTCTACCGTTTCCTCACAAACTTTTATCCCTTTTCTTATTAGATTTAAGGTAGCAACTTCCCAGACAGTTTTTCCCATGATTCTTTGATGAGTGGGCTGCTAGTTTTTGCCCCAGAATAAATATATTCCTGATTTGAAATAACAGACCCCTTTCCTTAATGTCAACATGTGCTTGGGAGCAAGGGCTATACTCTGATTTTATTGCCATAGCTTTCATCGTGCTGTGTATCATATGGAAGGGCACTGAGTTCTTACTGAGTTCTCAGAGTTATAGCAAAACACTGCTCTCCCTTCATCACTTGTCACCAACAGGGTCTTTTTAAAATTCTCTTTAAAACTTGAAATTACTCAAAAATATTTAAAATAATTTTTAGGACAGAGCCCGTTAGGGAATTGTTTGAGAGACATCAGTCTCTAATCAAGTACAAGGCTTCACAGAGGCTCTTCAATATGATTCCATAGTAATAGAACAGAAACTGCTCATATTTGCAAAATGGAGCAATTAGGACTGATTTTCCCAGTGTTATGTACTCTATAAACATAGTAACACATTTTGAGCAGATCAACAAATTCATGAACATTTAAGTCTGAGATTTGCTTCTGGAGGCAGGAACATCAACTATTATAAACACCAGTCTCTCTCTGAGGGTCTTGGAGGCTTCTCTAGGCTGCAGGAATTGAGCAGGAAGAGGAAGGGTTGCTGGCATGTAAGTGGAGTGTTGGTGACTGAAACAGGGTGGCGGTGTCCTTTCACAAAGCAGGAATCCAAAATCTCAGTTTTTGGACATTCATTGCATGACAAAAAGTGGGGAAATAAGATATTTTCCTTGTAATACTAGTAGCAGAACCTGTAGTACACATTCTGATGCAGTGAATGCTGTCAGGTTTCTCTGAGATGTTTCTGTTCCTACTTGCAGGAAATTCTGGTAAAGGTGTGGGGAAGGTGCATTGTAACCTGTTCCAGGAGGAAAGAAGTCAGTGATTACGGTGGACACTCTTTCTGTCTCAGCAGAAGAAATGCAAAATGTCCTTTTGTCTTAAATATCCAGCTGCATTTCTTAATAATTACTAAAAATTTGGCCCAATCTGGCTGCTGTACCTGGGGAATATTTAGGCAACTGTAGTTGTATTAATCTCCCAAGTGTTTCTTTCCTTGTGGTTTTACATTCGAATGATGCTGCTTTTGCAGACAACAGTGTCAGGAAGAGAAGAACACCATTTAAGGGTGGCACTCCTGACTGCTATTTTGGGGCAGTGAACATGAGAAAATTGCATCTCTGCAGGCCCTGAAGTCCCAGGTATGAGCAACCATCAGTGAACTCCAGCTGACTACTCTACATGCTGTTCTGCTGAGCATGGAAAGAGGATGGTAACCTGCATGACAGCTTTACAAAGTGATGTTTTCTCAAAGAAATCTGAGCAGTGAAACCCTGAGCCCAGCCCAGGTGCAATACTGTAGTAATAATACAGTAAATAGGAAAATAATATAGAAATCCTAGGGCTGGGAAAGATAAGATTTTTTGTATGCACGAAAAGATATATTTCTGAGAAAGAAAACACATATTGGTGTTCAGATACCTGAAAGCATGATGGAAATGCTTTTCTGTCTCTTGGGCTTGTGCTCACTATTGCCACTATTCATTTACATTTGAAATATCAAGTCAGAAGATTTTAATTCCAGCATTTTTAAAATGAAATTAATTTACTGATTCAGAACACAAGGGAGGGGAAGGGAAAAGGTGAGTGAGGGAGGGTACACAGGATGGAGGTGTTGTTTGGTCCAGACCTCCACATGAAGTACCTTTCATGTGATGCTGATTTTGATGCTCTGCAGTTCAAGAGTAGATGAAGTATTTTAGATCTGTGTGCAGCCACTCTGTGTGAACACCACACTGTATTATACGAGGAAGCCAATTCTTAAGACATGTTGGTGTTAATAATCATGCCTGCCAGAATTAACACACTGTGACTAAGCCTTCAACCAAACTCCTAGAACAAGTACCCGTGCATGTAATGACTTCCTACGCTGTCACTCAAACACAGAGTCTGTCCCACCATCAATCAAGTGGAAGCTGGCAGAGATGATAGGGTGAAATACTCTCTTTAAACTCGCAGAGACAAAAGTGCAGTCTTTGTTTCACCTAAAGGTGACAGAATGACCTAACAGTGCTTTGCTGCCAACCAAAAGTGTTGATCTGTGCAAAAGTACACTTCAGACAAGTGAAGTTAGTCCTGTCAGAATGCCCCAGTGTTGCTACTGTAGTTACACAGAGCTCCTCCTGGCCTATCCTTGACCAACAGAAAATCTTGTAAGATTTTCCTCTGAGAGATGCAGTGGTGTCTTAGGCAGTGAACTTCCTGGCACATTCATCAAGTACATACATAATGACTGATACAAAAAGAGGGCAGGTGAAGAAACTGTGCTGTCTTACTTCATTTTACCACATGAAATACAGCTCAGAAAAAATAGTGGGTGTTTTTCCACACCAGTGCATGCTCTCTTCCACAGCTTAATGGAAAATGCTAGCTACAAAGGCCAACAGTCTAGTATTCCACCTTAAATACTACAAAAGTTTTAGAAAACTAGTAATCTCAAGTGCCAGAAAATCTATCAAAAATACCAGAGCACAGTAGGGAAGTATTTCCACTGAGCTAAGTAATTGGAAATAAAATGTGTGATTAGAATCACACCTAGCCTTTCTGATAATACCAAGAAAATTTTCCAGTAGAGATATGATTATAGACATGACAGAAAAATCAAGAGATGACATTTGTTGCTACTGAAGTTTTAAAATTAGATGGAATCTAATTAGTCTGTAATGAAATAAAGGTGATGAATTACGTATTCTTCGTAATTGTTGTGCTGGGAACAATTACAAGTTGGGAGATATGCTTTCAGCTTTGTCCTGCAGCACTGATAACCTTTCTCATAAGCAATAATAAAACCTAACTCGTCTCCTTGGTAATCATAACTTGTTTAGCAATGTTGTTAAGGTACTCTTGGCACATCTGTTTCAACACTTTACAGTATGTTGACCTTTCTCTTGAAGGAATTTGAAACCTTATTTTTTGTTCTCAGTTACAGCAATATCTTTTAGAATATACAGTACTTGCAAGATGTTTGACAAGGGATGAACCTCTTGTTCTGTACTTGCTTGGTCTTCTCCTAAGATACGGGGGGATCCAGCTGCTACAGGAATACAGACCTGTAATCATAATGGATTCTTGGTTCTCTCCGGCCTTATGAAGACTCACGGTATATCCTTTTAAACTGAAGCTGTTTTTCTGGAGTTGAGTGTCTGGGCTCAGTTCCAGCAGCTTTGACTCTAACTCCCTGCTAATGCTGCTCAGCAGATAAAACCAGTTATTACCGTGCTTGGTTCTAGCGAGTGCCACCAGATTAAATACTCGGGGGAAACTCAGTAGCATCCTTCCAGCTTTGCCGACCTGAGAGGCTGCAGGCTGGTGCAAACCTGCTCTGCCTGCAGGCTGCACCACGAGGATGTCAGTCAGCTCTAAGCTGTAATGCCAGTGCTTGTGACACACTGGTGTGGAGCCTAAGACGCCAACTCCAGGCAAGGTCTATAGTCTCAAACTGTGCTGTGCTATCTCAGTGGGGCTGCTCATCCTAGAAAAAAGGAGGTTAAAGAAGGCAGTTGTCACTGATCCGGGGAGGGATTATAGTTAAGACAGNGCTGCACCACGAGGATGTCAGTCAGCTCTAAGCTGTAATGCCAGTGCTTGTGACACACTGGTGTGGAGCCTAAGACGCCAACTCCAGGCAAGGTCTATAGTCTCAAACTGTGCTGTGCTATCTCAGTGGGGCTGCTCATCCTAGAAAAAAGGAGGTTAAAGAAGGCAGTTGTCACTGATCCGGGGAGGGATTATAGTTAAGACAGGCTTTTTGAGTATACAGTGAAAGGACAAGGATCAATGAGCACACATTGCAGCAAGAAACAAGGGTGATTCCAGGTGGATGTAAGGAAGAAAATTACTTACTGTGACAAAGTGGCTCAGCATTGAAAGAGATTCTATCTATCTATTATCTATCTATTTATCTGTATCTGTATCTATATCCATCATCTGTATATCTATATATCTATATATGTAAGTACACATACATATATATATACACACACATATATACGTACATATATACATACTTTTCCTTTCCTGTCTCTTTCCATTTCTCTAAAGCACTTCCTGAAGCAGAGGATTATAACAGCTCTTGATGGACTCTTTCATGAATTTGTCCAGTCCCTCTGGGACACTGCATCAGCAGAAGCAACAAGTTGTAGTCGGGAGTCCCATGGGAAAAAAGTAATTTCCTTTGGTTTGTTTTAAACTCGTTACCCAATAAAATTAACTTCTGTGATAAACTCATATTTCAAAGAATTAACTTGGTTGCAAAAACAGGTGTGTCTCCTACGCAGGGAGAGGTTTTGGTTTTCCTAAATGAGTTGCTGGACTTACTTAGGAGGGACAACCTTAAGTTTCTTATTAAAATGACAAAACCACTAAATGTTTTCAGGACTCCTTCATATCAGCTGTTCCATGGCAGAGTTTTATGCAACGCATTTTCTTAATCTGCTGAGATTTTCACTGTTTCTCATTAGTCACAGTGGTTTCTGGGATGAGTAGAAAAATTATGCCAGTCCCAAAACTCTAATATACATGAAAAATACTTGAATTCAGCAGTATTTGACTGAATAATTGCAATTTGACTGAATAACTGTCAATTTGCATTGACAGAAGGTGGTATAAACTCTTTGCTCTTTCCATTCTTTCAATAGGAGAGGCACCAAAATGGAGATTATTTTTGTTCTTTTCATTTTGACTCTGCCTAGCTCAAGAATGACCATCTTCTAGGAAAAGTGCCAGAGAAATAATTTCTTTTTTATTTTTTCAACTTTCACGTCACAGTAGGAAAACGCAAAAAGGGAAAAGATCCTTGTAAATAACCTTTTATCCAGGAAGTGCATTTCTTGGTTCTCCAGAGCTGAATGCCTACTCTAACAGACTGAAATTACTACCATAACTCTTTAAGAATTCCACTGAGATTTCCAGGACATCGGATCATGAAACAAATACTCATTTTCTTGTCTCTGTCTTCTTGCAGTTCTTTCATGAATCAAGAACCAATGTGGAAACAACTTATGGCTGGCTATTAGGAGAACAATGCTTGTACACAGTT
Organism: Vireo altiloquus; assembly: GCA_013396875.1. NCBI lineage: Eukaryota > Metazoa > Chordata > Aves > Passeriformes > Vireonidae > Vireo > Vireo altiloquus. Next base: position 576,329 of record VZRF01015747.1, read on the forward strand.
TTCCTCCTGACTTTCAGGCTTAATAAGAATGCTCACATTGTAACTCATCTCAGTGAAGTAATTACGTGTAATTGCATAATTACCCGTTACAGCTTTTTGACTTACTGGCACTTAAATTAATTAAACAAATGGGATGCACAACCACAAGTTAATTTAAAACAAGGAAACCCTAGAATGATCCCCCTTGAGGGTGTCCACACAGGCAGTGACACTGTGGTTGAACAAAAAGTGAAACATGGATCCTACATCTTTTCTTGTACCTAGAGCTTCTCCACAGTTTACTTTTAACTGGTGATGAGACACAGAATTAAATTATAAACTCTGTAATAATCCTAAACAAAACAAAATACAAGGCTCGGAAATGAAAATAATCCCTTGCTCAATAATCCTTGCCACACTCCAATTAGTAGGAAACAAAATTTATTGCAGGCAAATAGCCATACATTTGTTTATTATAAATATTTCTCAGTGGTGGCCAAAGCTAAACTTGAATTTAGCTCAGTACCTGCTGGTATATTCTATTTTCCTCTCATTTAAAATTCAGTATTTGAGTCTTGTGCTCAGTCAACTGCTCTGATATGCAAATGACTTTATTCGATTGACTTTTTTCTCCTACAGTGAACTCCCAAATAATACGAAAAGGAATAAGATTCAGAATATGAGCTTCAATAAAGAAAACTGAAGGATTAACATAATGAATAACAAACAGAATTCTGTCCTTAAATCTATAGTTTTGGAGACATTCACAATCCTAGCATTACTTTACTGAAAAGAATGTGCTACTTTGTTTTGACTCAGAAAAGCACTATTTATGTACTTACCATCTTAATTTGATATTTGGTCTATGCATTTCTTCAAAGAAAAATGTCAAAATCCACTCTTGCTGCAACAGATGAACAAAGCCTTCATTCTATTTCCCCTCCAGCCTTTGCATGTTGCTGAACTTTATTACTATAAATAGAGAGTCTGGTTCCTGTGATGGATTTTACTTGTAACAGGGACAAGTAGAAAAGTTCATGTCTGCTCTGTGCTCTGAAAGAATTTCCTGTAGTCCATGCTGGAATCCTAAATACTTCTCTGTGAAGGAAAAAGTTCTCTGAGTTCCTGCAGACTTCTGCCCACCCGAGTCAAGTCTGGCGCAGGTTGTCACTTGGTACATTGAGGAAAGAGCTTGCCTGGGTAGAAGACTCTCCTCTTGAGAAAACTGTGCAAAGGAACAGAAGCACTTGACTTCCTCAGGGGAGAAGCTCCATGACCTCCAGCAATGTTTTCCACTCTTTACAAGCAGCAGCTCCAACAGTTCACTTAGAAAGTAAGAAAAGACAGAGATGCCCTTGAGAGTGAAGCCGCTTATGCAAACTGAGACTTGCTTGGAGAAGATGCCACCCACAAGAAAGAAGAAATATATACTATTTTATGATTATTATGTATTATTTCATATTAATTCATGCTTTTTTTTTATAACTTAAAACATCTTTTCTTGGAATTAACTATCAGAGGGTCTATTACTCTAATAAAGTATTACAGTGTGTAATACTGTATGCAGTGCTTTTCTCCCAAGGTTTTACTCATTCTCCAAATTTTCTTTCACTCTCCTGAGGGGTAATTTGAGGCATTCTGCTACACTTGTGTGCCTCAGATGACATGGGGCTTTTAATGCTTCTTTTGGTGACACAAACCAACTGTTTTAATAGACTGCTTCAATCTGGTGTTTAACACTGAGAACTTGAAAAGTGAATGTCCATGTCTTTTGCCAAAATAATTGAATTGTCTAGATGTCTCAGTAAAATTCTAAAATTTGCAAAACGCTATTTTATAAACTACTATGCATGCCTGGATTCAAATATCTTGAAGTGGATTCCAGACAACATCATAAAGGCTTTTTAAAAACAAAATTATAGCTGGGACTTAATGAGATGTTTATCAATGGCACCTCCTAATTGAAAGACAGTATGTCTGCAGAATTAAAAAAAATCTCAAAACTGTTGGTATAAAGCATCAAATACTGCAATTTATCCTTTTTTTTTTTTTTAATAACAGTGCTGACTTTTTCCACTCTGGAAAGCTAAATGTGAAGTCTTTCAAAAAAAGGTAGTAAAAGTGATATACTAAAGAGAAAATGTCATTACAAGCTTTAAAGAAATGGACACAATTTTGACTGTGTTACAACTTTCTAGGTTTTAATTTGGTCTTTATAGATTAGACAGCTTTTGTTAGACTCCTCATATTGAACAAGTAGCTGGGATGCTGTTAACATGCCTTTAAAATCAAATATGTGAGTCTCCAGATACAGATCCTAAGCTGTTCTTCAGCTTCGTTGCACTGAATGATTGCTGCCATGCAGACTGAGTTCACCCCAGTTTATGGTACACGTGGGCCATTAGAGATACTTGAATGCCTTCTATCCTAGCTTTTAAAATGGAGAATCCGTATTCATCCTTCATGGTCTGCTGGGGCAGGGCTCAGGGACTAGTAGTGTGATTGCTGGAAGATCTAACCACAGAAAAAGTACCTTGCAGTCACTGACTGCACAGATCCACTCTGGACTGCACTGCACTGTGTTTTCTCACAGCTGAAGGCTTGATCTGTGAATCAACTGACAAAGACAATCTTAAAAGTCTTCCCAAGAGCATGATTTTGGCTGCCTCCATGCTGGGAACTTGTCTCTAACTAGAGGTTGAAAAGCCTGCTTCTATTGTGCAGATGAGCTCTTCATCTTCATACTGAGCAGATAGCTCAGAGAGTTCACAAAGGGAATCATGATCTTGTTCTTCTCATCTGTGATAGAACAGAGGAAAGGACTACTTTGAACCCAGAAACTGCCTGAGGATGAAAAGAAGACCTGCACACAAAGGATGAGAGGGTTTCTCTGGTCAAAGCATTCCTTTTTCTGCAAAATTTCTCATAGTTTGGGAGTTAAACACCATACAGGTTGTCAACCTGCTATGCTACTGATGTACAGTCAAACACATTGTTTGAATATGTGACCCTCATAAGTGTGGAAGAAAAGTTTCCATCAACTTTGAGAAAGTGTCTCTTCTGAAACAGCCTAGTGCTTGCTTCACACCATGTTACCAGCATGAATCCACCTCAGCTTGGCCACACAGAATGCAATTGCTGCTCCCTTCACCAACCTCCAGCCCCATCTTTAATTCAGAGCATTTTACTTGTGGGCACTTCCTGTGTTAGGAAGAGATAAGCAAATGTCAAAAGATAGAACACACTGAAGAGCTGTCCCAATGGCACATGTTTGTCCAAAATCATCACTCTCTTGCTGAGTGGCTGTTGTAAGCAAATTAATGCAGCCCAGAGAACAATTAATTTTCTCCTGAGAAAATACTGACACCCTAAACCACTACATCACACCCAAACCTGAAATCAGAACAACAAAATATGAGGGCTTTTTTTTGCAAAGCTCTCACAGCAGGTTTTGCATCAGAAGGTTCCAGAGCTGGCGCAGCTACTTTTTACAGCTCCTCTTTTAAAAGATTCTTGATAAAGAAACCCTTTTCTTGGAGACATCAGAGACTTGGCTGCTGTTACAGTACTCCAGTGCTGCTCAAGAAGCTAAAACAGAAGCTTGATCACCTCAATTGGAAACCCATAAATGTAGCAAGCAGTCAAATATGTTGAAATTGAACTTGCCAATATCTTAAGCCAAGACCAACTGTGTTAACAGCATTAACAATATTTTCTTGCAAAAATGCTATTGGCAGAACATCTGCAAATCTAATGCAATCTTCTCCATAAAGTATTCAGGGTTGGATTTTTAAAACTTGAGCTTACTAGAAATTTTTGTGGGTTGTAGGGATAGCAATTGCAAAGCAATACAGAAATGACATCAAGCTCTGCTACCTACACTGATTTTAATAACAATCATGCAGTTCAATGCTTGATATGATAACAAAATATTTTGCACAGTCGTCTCATGATTTTGACCATGCAGTGCATTTTCCAGACTGCTGGGCAAAGGCCAGTATATTTTAAGTCACAGTTTCTCCTTTACATGCAGTTAAATTTAAACAATGCACACTGAAATTAATTACCATTAAAGCATCAATTTATTCACATTAAAGCCCTTACTAGCAATGCATTCCCCTATATATAAGGAATTTCCTTCTTGTCATTAAATTTCACATTACTGATATCTTTTTATATTTTTCCTCCACCTATGTGGAACAGATAGTGTTAATGGGGCTATAATTAGCCATTGGATTTAGTTGTATGTACTGAGAATGAATATTTTCTACCAGTCTGTAACCCTCTGTAGTTTGACCAACACAGAAATCTCTTTTGCTTGAGAAAACACAAAAAACTGGCTTTTTAAAGGCACCTTATATATCTTTCTGTAAGTGGCAGATTTATGTTTTAAAACACTTCATTATTCATACGATGTTTAAGCACTTCTGTTAAAGTCATTACCTAAGTTAGCACGTGCTCAAGTGTTTGCCTGAATATCATTTTAATTCGGAGAACATTACATACAGGAGATAGGTGACAGACGTAGTTCGTCTTCCCACTAGCCTCTCATTTCTCCCTCATCTCTGCTCCTAAGGACAGGGCTTTGAGTTGGCCCATGGATTTTTAAAAAATGTGAAATTGCCTGTGAGTACTAAGTGCCAACACATGTGAAGTGAGGTTAGACTCCTGGCTGGCATCAGTTTTATCAGATAAAACTCAGGGAGAGGATATGAATGGACATTTCCTTTTTCTCATGTGAAACTCCTGAAATTTACAAATTTCTTGAAAACTAAATACTGGTAGGGTTCCAGAGTAAATTCCTTTCACAATTATCAGCTTAAAGCTTTCAATGTACCTGAATATCCAGAATAATATTCTGGTCTCCTTAGAAATCATAGGAGATAGGCTAATGCCTTCAAAAGGGCTAAGATCTCACCAGTACTATTCACAATCCTGTTCAAATAGAAACACTTCTGTGCTTCAATATTTAATATATTGAAAAGAGGTTTCAATAATAGCATGTTAAAATTAAAATTAGTCTAACATTTTAGTCTTCTCTGTAGAAGAAATTAATTTAAAGAATAAGAAAAGCATGAGTTGCCACTTTTTTATAAATAATTTTATATCTGTGGGAATACTAAAAATAGCTTTTCTCATATTTCCAGATGCCCTGTGAGCATGTGCTCCTGGTGAGAATCTATAGTAGGTATGGATATTTGTGCATACATTTTTCTCTGAGGTCCTACTCCTGAAGTTTTAATATATTACCAAAAATACTTTTCCCCTTAAATTTGCCTTCAAGCTCCAGATATCATGTGTGCCTATTGGCAAGCATTTCTTTTGTTATGCCTACCAACTGTAACAGGCTTATTTGTGGATTAGCTGTGTCTCAGCTGTAAAATTAATTCAGGAGCACAGCCTGCTGTTCCAAATGAAACTGTAACAGAAGGAAATGTTGTTTCCATGAGTTTGTCTTTTAAAGATTTGTATAATTGGTTAATGCCGTTTTGTCTTTTTGTTTTTTGGAGACAATTAATCAATACTTTGTCATGTGTAACTTTTATTTTCTATTTTCAGTACATTGCAATATACAAACAGCAAAGTCAGATGATCGTGTCCTCTAGTATGCAGGGAACCAGAGAGCCCTAATTAACTGATCTTATTGTATAGCAGATTTAGCAATTAATTTTGAGTCACAGACCCATGAACCGAAGACTTCAGTTTTCAGCTTTCTGGATTTTTAAAAATTTAAATCAGTTTTTGCAGAATAAATGTATATTTTCACTTTTTTGCCACTCTCAGTAAGACAGAAGGCAGATGGCTCAGTGCCAAAGCCCTGCTGTTGCATGCAGGGGCTATGGGCTCTGTTCGTTGGCCAGTCTTTCTGCCTGAATGTGTGAAGGCACCACAAGACGTAGGGAGAGAGTTGAGACTTCCTTTATGGATGTTTTCTGAATGCACCAGATATAATTTTTTGGACACACCGAGCCTGTCCTCAGTTTTGTCAGGCATTTCTCTTAGCTGGAAAAAAAATAGCTCCCTGCCAAAAGCAGTGAGTAGCCTTTTGGCTGTAACTGGCTGCATGGGCACCCAGAGCCAATTTCAGTGCAAAATCAAAGAGAGGTGTAGAAAGCACTTTGGGCTTACATAGCTGAACAACGTGGTGCTCTGTGGACACCACCAAGCTGAAGCAATGTAGCTGCGGTGTTGGTGGCCTGTCCTGTCTGGAAGCAGAAGCTGCAGGTCATCCTGTGTGCACACAGGGCTTGCCTTCAGCCTGCTGAGCCACACAGTACTACCTGGGGACAGAGAGCAAATGCTTTCCTACAGCTGGAGCACTGGAAAGCTGAGCTTTGAACACAGACAGGACTGACTGTTGCCTGAGCCCATTTAGTGCCAAAGTATAGCAGCCCAAGGCTTTAAATGGCTAAACATTACCACTGGGTAAGTTGCTTCTCTCCTTTTCCTTTGCCAGTGCTCAAGCCAGTTTCTCATGCAAGTCCCTAGGACAATAGAAGACATGTGCCTTGCAAAGGGAAGTAGCTGCACTGTGAAGGTTCTTTCTATCTCTTTGTTATGACAGAGATCATTTTCACATATACAAAAACAAAAGGTATGAGGTTTCTCTGCCTTTAGAGGTTGATAATTTAATGGAAGCTAGCAACTTCATGGTAAAGCCTAATTACGAGTCAAACTTCCTCCCTGTCCTTGCTACTTTGTGCCATCTCACCATTTCCTCTTAGATGGCATTTTTAACACAGTGAGTTAATAAAATGAAGACATACTCTTATTCTAGTTCACATTCCTAGTACTCAAGTGAACCCCAGTTCCCTGGGCTGCAACAATTGTATAATGATCATTGACAACAGGGCTCAAGGTGATTTAACAACAGCACAGGGCAATCCAAGGTGAGTTATTAGAACCAGGGATCTTTTCAGGTGCTCATTAACTATAAGTAAAAAAAATTTTGGCAATTATACATGTAGCTCAAGAGACTTGACTGGGTGTCACTTGCACAGGAGGAAGATGAAAAGTCCTAAAACTTTCACACAAATGCAATCACACAAACTTTATGTAAAATAAACCAGTGAAAACTGATTTACACTCCTACAGTCTCTCTCAGGCCCTGACCCAAGTCTTGAAAACACCTTTCACAAAAACAAAAGCTTCACTTTATCTGACTAGCATTGACAAAATCGGAAATTCTTGCCTACGATAAAGGCCTGAATTTCTACTCTCAGTATGAGGACTCTGGTGACACGGCTATGTCTGCCAGGAGTGGAGAGAAATGCTACTTCTGTCTACAGCTCAGGCTGGGTGGTGTTGGACTAAACCCTAGACTTCTGTCAGCTGGTCAGAAGCCATTGCCTTTGCACGATGCACAATGCTAGTGTAGCTGCTAGTAGATTTTCAAGAGGTAGAAGAGCTAAATATGCAAAAAATCTTTATTTTCCTGTAAATATTGCATCTTCCCTACACAGCTGTGTGGGTACAGCTAAATCATAAGCATTTCTGTAACAGGGGTGTAAAACGGCTCAAACCAGAGAAATCTGAACATGTTGAAGGATCTCATGTGTATGTCAGAATTTCATTTATGGTCTTAGTTTTGACTATGTGTAGGTGGAAAGAAAAATACATTTTGTAGGTTTCTACAATTATTAGATCAAGCCTTGAATTATGCTAACAGAGTTCCTCTTCCATAAAAGAATGAAGCTTTTTTTCCGACAATCTGTCATGATTATTTCTTGAAATAATTATTGTCTCCATAGTGATGAGTTTTGTAAATTCAACATGCAATATTTCTGACATACATTCTATAAATCGCTGAGATTGAAATGTCCAGAGCCTAATGATTAAGCCTAATCCATAGTTGTTTCTGCCAACATTAAATTGACAAAGGGAGACAAATAAAGATGGGAAACTACGCAACAATCCTGCAATCTTTCATTGTAAAAATATGCAATCCATCTCTTCTATTCCTGTTTAGCTTCTGAAAACTGCTGCAAGGAAGATAATTTAATCCCAGGATTTTTTTCAGTAAGATTATGAAAGGTATGTCAAAGAGAAGCTATGACTTTAAAGAGTGATTTAAGACAGGTTGGATGACTTCAAACTGCATTTGGATGAGCCATTCCGGTTAGGACAAAGGATCTTTTTCCTCACCAAAAGGCTGGGAGACAAAAGCATTTCACCATATCTGAAGGACTCATTGTACTTCTTTGCAGCTCTTCTATTCAGACTTTCTGTTCTGCCCTCCTTGCAAACAGCATGAGAAATACTTTTATGTAACAGAATCTCATTTCTGTAACTCTTCCAGTTACAACCTTAAATATTTCAGTGGATCATCTAAGAAAATTTCATGCAGAACTGGGCATGGTCTATTCCTGGCCAGTCTGTTTTCTAGCATATGCAATAAAAATTATAATGTGGGTTTTAAGATCAACCCCCGCTTTCCCTTTGACCTGCTCAAAGAGCTCTTCCAGAAGGTATGGAGACACCTCCTTCCAGAAGGGCTGAGTCCCACATCAAGAAGAAAAAAATTAAGAATGAATCTTGCAGGGGTGGAGCAGGATTATACATTACTGTCACGCTGTTTTAGAAACTGCAGCATTTACCCCACATCCACCAGAGGAAATTCACAGAAGTGAAGATAAACAGAAACATTATTCTCCAATTTTCAATCACTAGAATCAACTTCTAACACTGTGCAGGTAGTCTGGGAGAACTCTTCATCAATAGAAATTATTGAAACGAAGAATTATCTGCGTGCATGAATTGCATTGCACCTCTGTGGTTTGAGACAAATCTACCTGTGATATCTACTAGTTAGGTGCTCTCAAAGGTAAATTTGGACTAATTTCTATTATAACTATAAAGATTAAACCGCAAGTTTTTGATTTCCACATAAAATATGATTAGAATAGGAGTTCGCCTTTCTTTACTGCAAAAATATTTGCCCCTTCCCTGCCCTTTATCTTGTATCAACAGCACCCTGTTAACAATATAATTCTCATGGGAAAGGATTGGTTGCACAAATTAGGAACTGAATAGAAATGCAAAGCTTTTAGTTTGCTGACAGGTTTTCCACTAAAGATAATGGTAAGTAACTTTCGGTGTAGACATTGTTCTGCAGCAAACTGATTTAATGGACCTTCTAGGTGGCTGTAAATCATCAGATGTCACACTGAAGTTTTGCAATGCGCTATAAAATGTGTCTGCATATATATACAGATCTACCTAAACTGTCAATTAAAAAATTGCACTGATTCAAGGGTTCCATATAAACTTAATAAAATTTAATAATAAACTGAATAAAACTTAATGGAGCATAAGCTTCTTTGCCTTTATTGTGTATTATTTGTTATATATTTTTAAAACTAATTGCTTTGGTCTTCAATAGGTAAAAATTTTGTTCACTTGTAGATCAATATCCAATTTATATTTATTTTACCTTACAAATTAGTTGTATAGGTACAATTTTTCATGAGACTCTACCCATATTTTAACATTTTTGACACTCTTTTTTGCTACAGTAGTCCATGAATTATCAGGAAGATTTAATCTGTCATAAGATTGACCAGGAACAAAATACAAAGAGAGAAACAACTCTCAGTGTGTGAATTTCTCACTGTGTTTAATTCAGTTCACTTTTGGTGCATGTAGCAAGCTGGATTTCTCTAAATTAAATTGAATTCTACAAATACATATCATATTAAAGTTTTCTCTAGAAGTATTTTTTTTTAACTTCACATTTTCTGCGGGTGGATGTTCCCTTCTTCCTCCATATCAGATGGAGCCTTTACTACCCTCAGCTGTTCTTTGCTTTCCTGTGCTACTCCCCACCTCTCTCATGAAAAGCTTCTAGGACCCCAGCCTAGGTTAACTCAATATAACCAGCTGGGTTTGTAGAAACTTCTTTCATCGATTAGTTGATTTAAACTAGCTGACTTTGGTCATCATGAGTTGGGAATTTGCACATTTTCTTTTACTTGAGGGGGGAGTAAGGGATAAAGTAAAAGGCACTGAACAACTGAAGGTGGAAATTTCTTTAGCAAATACATCAGCTCCTGATCTGTAAATCCGAGTATCCAGACATGTGCTGGAGCTTACAGTAATGTTTCAACAGGAGGCACACCTCAGGAATTTAGTGATTGCAATACTAAATTGATCTAACTGGAAAACAACCATCTTATACCACCTGGGCTTCAAAGGGAAGTGAAGGAGCATTGAAAGGAAGAGCAAGAAAGTAAGAAAATAAAGGCAAAAGATTCAAACAACAGGCTGACCTTGTCTCTGTTTTCATTCTCTTCACTCTTGGATATTGGTACACCCTGAGCTCCTTCAGTAAGGTTCATGTTTTAGCCATCACAGATCAAAATACCAACAATCAGAGGGATCCAAAGACAAAAGGAAGCAGTGGAAGACAGTGAGTTAAAACTCCAGAATGCCTTGCTATAATCCCCCTATCAGTGGCCAGTCTTCCTTTACTGCAGAATGATGGCACAAAGGATTTTTGAGCCCTCAGACAGGCATATTTTGAAAAGAGATTGATTATAGCTTTCACCAAAAAATATTGTGTAAGGATGTTGCTTCCTTGACTACTCACTCAAACAGCAAAATGGTCACTAAAGCAGCATAATATTGCTCTTTCCTGGGTCAGCTGATATAATGAAATGAAAATGAATAATAAATTTTCAGTATGAATTTTAGACAACATTCAAACCTACTAGAATTAATGAAATCTTTGAAATTTTTTGAACTCAGCAGTGACTGATTATTTAATGAGACTCAGAAGACAAATTCAATGTAATGGAAGAATAGCTTTAGAATAATTTAGATCCAACTTTTTTTTTTGAGGTCAGAACATTGAAACAATTAATTAGTTGCAGCTGTAATGAATAGGAATTGCAATAAAGTAAACATTCACCTTTAAGTGGAAAATCAAGAGACAGGAAGCATTTGTGGTAGAACACTGCCTAATTTCAAAGAAATTATTTGGTGTGTTAGAATGACATCTAGTGACTAGTTCAGGTTCTAATGCTGAGTTATAAAAATAGAAACAAAAAATTAATTTAATCTTTTGATTCTTTCTTTGCTGCCCCCTAATGAAAGACATGAATATAATGAACAGTAAATCTATTCAGAGACAGTAAAACTTGAAAGAAAATCAAGTTAAATTAGGGTTAAAGGCAAACCTAAGGGGAAAAGCAATAAAAAGAATTCATGTTTCTGAGATTCTGGGAATTCAAAATTATGATTGCATCCTACTCTCCAATCTGAATTTATTCTTGAGGAAATAGTAATATTATTTTGTATGGAACAAACTCAGTGAAAAATTTGTTAAAAACCCTTTGAGATGGGTTCCTGATCAGAAATGTAAATTCACCTGCATTGTGAAAATAGTTTGGTAGAAGCCCAAAACATCCCTTTGGCATGATAATCAGCAGCCCTCTTCCATTCAACATAGAACATAGTCCAGCTACTGATTCACTGAGCATGGCACAACAGGGAAATCGAGTTCAAAAGGTATCTTATGCTCATTTAATATTGACGTATTTGATCAATCCTAACAAGAAGTAAACATCTTTTTTTCCATGTCTAGCGCTACAACTTCAGCCTCTTCAGTCTGGAAATTTGAGAGACAAATGGAATGGGAGTGAGATAGAAACTAATTTCTACTTTTTTTTTTTTTCTGAAAGTGGAAACGAAAAGTAATTTTTAACCTTATTGTTGATTTATATTATTTTCATTAAGTCTATAATTTCATATATGCCTGAAAAAGATTGAATCATGCTATTCTCACTGAAAACGGTGAGTACATTCATTAGATTAATTCATTGTTTTCTTCCTCTGAATACACATCAGAGAAGTGCTCCTAAATAATGAGAATGCTTCCCTTATAGTGTAGGACACCTGCTAGAGCCAGAGTTTTCCTGTAAGCTTCATTTGAAAAGGAAAGCTGACTCTCTAATTGCAGTGTTTAAAAGCAAACTGTGAGAGTACAGTGGACATAGAATCACATGTATCTGTCTCAATCTGAAAGAACTGAAACAATAGTGGTACAAATATCAGTCATGATATTCTAAAGGTTACTGTTAAATCTTTTAGTACTCATGACAGTACAAGGGAAAGAATATGCAAGAGGTGATGTCTTCTGATTCATAGAGTACTTGTACTCTGATTCATAATGAAAATGTCTTGGGGATAAATTTATAATGCATAGGAAAATATGCTGAAGATGTAGCAGACCATGAAGACAGGTTGTGTGTTTAGGACTGGTTTGTCCCCAGATAGTTTATGGTAATTTCAGGTAATGTTATACTAACCTTCAAACTTGGAAGCACTGAATTATACAGCTGCACCTGCTGTTGCTAAATTAACGGAACTAAAGTTTAGTACTTTGCCCTGAAATTGGTAAACTCTAGAGCACCTAGATTTTTCCTGGGATCTTTCTTAGTGAGTGAAATCTGTGTTCTGCTCTGGATCTCCCAAGCCTCTTGATGATACACCATAGGTCTTGTCCTATGATAAATTTCAACCTCTCATTATTTGTTTAACATGTGGAGATATTACCAATTGCTACAGAGGCTTTGTCACTCTCATTCCTGCAGCTTTGTCTCTCATGTGGGTCAGTGATCAAGACTATCCTTAGCGTTCCCAGCAGTTTCTGTCTAGATTTATCTGGGAACACTTTGTGGAACCCAACCATATAAAAACCTTGGAGAAACTTTCCATTTCCGAATCCCATTTTACATCAATATCCTAGTTACTTGACACTGGAAAGTAACATCCTGACACTTGACAACTGGATGATTTACGGCATCCTCAGGAAAATTTGGTTAGGCTTCTAGTGACCTTCATAGTGCAAAATCAGTTATTTAGAGACTTTGAGTATTCTAGGGGTAGGCAGTGGGTGAATTGAGATTCTAAATTCTCATCATGTTTAGACCCTGGTAGGGCTGCCTGAAGAGTATGATATTAAGTTCCTTTGGCAGATCCAACCTCTATTATTTCTATACCTCAAATTCACAGCTACAAAGGAGAGTTATAAAACGTAGGGCTACCACAGATAAATATATTGAATAACAGGATACAATTATATACAGCAAGGCTGGAGAGCGAATATGTGCTTCGGATAGAGGCCATTCTGCACAGTCAGAGCACACAAAACATTTTTTCACCCTTATTAATTTCCTAATTGACAGCATCGAACACTGCAATGTATGAGAGACAAAGAATTTACAAATGAGTAGGCAGGAACAGAGAAAATGAGATGTGAACTGGAAGCCTGGAAAGAATATATTGTTATTGTCTGTATTTTAATGTTTGGTTTGATTCACTTTGTGTGAGCATTTCTTGCAAGGGAACCAGTCAGAGAAAAGGTCAGAAAATGTCAGTGTCAGATAGTAAGGGTCTGATCTGACAGGCTTTCAGAGAAAAAATAGTGTTCTATATTAAAGGTGTGGGCAGAAATTCCCTTAAAATTTTAGTGAAAACATCCTGGATAAGTTTCTGTTCTGCAAACCTAAAGCTAAACTTAATGGAAAATGTTTCCCACAGGATATTAAAATCTGATGATATGGATACCGATGAAATCAAGAGTGTTTGTAAAGCTTTTTTTAATACTTATTACACACTGCTTAACAAACATTTTGTTCTACAAAAGCCAAATATATCTACACAAATTCTAAAATGCATTTTCAGTTGGGTATTTACATGCACTGGTTGGTTTCTGCAGGGATTTCATTTGGACAATAACCACAAATAAGTTATTAGACTAAGACTAGGAAAACACATAGGCAAAAGAGCACCACAACATTTTGATCATTTACCCACCTAATTGCATGACAGGCTGGTCCTTCAGCTCACTGCAGTGCTCAGAATTGTGCTGATAACCAACCCAACAATATATGACACTCCATTTTACAGTAAGAAATGTTCTAAATAAAAATTACACTTGGATATACATGCAATGGTCATAATATTTTTCAAGGAATTAATCTCTGGCTAATCACCATGTTTGGAAACTGCACTGGCAAAAAGTGTCCTGTGTTGTTACTGTGTCTGGAAGAATTCCACAAAGTTTTCTGGCTCCTCAGCTAATCCCTTTCTGCCGTGTAAGCAAGAGCATGTTAAGAAACTTGACTTTTACCCAATTTCAGTTACTTGATGATGGCATCAAAATGAGATGAGAAAACACCTGTGATGCAGAACACACTAGGGAATGAGCCCAGGTCCCTTCAGGTGCAAACCTTTCCTGCAGTACGTTGGCTGCCTGTGCTCCCCCCTTAACCTAGAGCACTGACCTGCTGCTCCCGAGAGGAGGGATTAATTGCTCAGGGAGATCTGCACCTTGTGAGGTGAGAGCAGCAGGGGGCTGCAGCAACACGGGAGGATGTGCAGGTGTGGGCAGGGGGGAAATCTAGGAATACAGACAGCACCGGAGCTTTCTTTAAGCTTGTGAAGCCTGACAAGCCTTCCGCAGCCAGAGAGAACTGATCCTTTATTTCAGCCATGATCCCTTCTTTAGAAAGAATGCTGAAGTTAATCACATAATTATAGGATTATTCAGGTTAGAAAAGACCTTTAAGATGATTGAGTCCAACCATTAACCCAGCAGTGCCAAGTCCACCACTAAACCACGTCTCCAAGTGCCACATCCACAAGTCTTTTAAATACTTACAGGAATGGTGACTCCAACACTTCCCTGGCAGCCTGTTCCAATGCTTGACCACCTTTTCAGTGAAGAAATATCTAGTTCTAAACCTTCCTTGGTGCAACTTGAGGCCGTTCCCTCTCACTCTATTGCTTGCTACTCGGAGCAAGAGGCTGACCCCCCTCTCACTACAGAATCCTTTCAGGTACTTACAGAGAGTGATAATATTATAAAAAAAGATTCTGACAGTAGTTACTAGAAAACATGCAAATGTGACTTATAATAGAAGAGATTTTGTGTTTATTAGTTTTGATTTTATGTTTGCTTGTTTTCCTCAGACAGACACAAATTACTGAGTTACTGAGATCTGAAGAGAGTAGAATATATACAGAAGGTTCATGTGAATAAATCCTGAGTTGACAGTCTACTGCTGGCATACCGTGTGGGTCTCTGCTCTCTGCAGTGCCTCGCTGAAATCAGCTAGACGGTGTGTGGGTGTATAAAGCTAAAATTAGGGGGGTTTGACTGCCACAAAAAGCAGAGTGAGTGAGTGGGTTTGTCCAAATTGCCTGCAGATAATTCATTCTGAGTATTGACTTCCTTTAACCAAAATCTGGGGTAAGTGTAATATTTTACTGGAAATTTTTCTGACAGTTCATGTCAAGCACTGTTTTATTGTGTATTTTGGTCTTCTTGCATTGCTAGGTTTTTTATTATAAGCTGAAAGGAAATGATTGACCTGAACCATTTTTATTCTCTGACCATGGAAAACATTGATTGCAAGAACATTGCACTAAAGTAAAAGATTGCTAATACCCTGGGCTTATATATATTAAAAAAGATTTGCATATTCTTCATATTTTACAGGAGAATGAGATCAGTTCCATATCACCACAGAAAAGCTATTCTGCTTTATAGGCAGGCAAGCTGCCTAGCTGCAGCTGTCTTAAATCACCACTTTACATTTCCTTAACTCAGGTGGGAGCTGTTTGAAAACTTCTACAAAAAGTGAAATAATGTAATAAGCATCACATTCTAGGCTGTACTTCATGTTCAGCATCTCAAAGAGTTTGAAGCAAGTAATGTGTGATTTTCTAGTTCCCATGTTAAGTAAAAATACTGTAATTGTATCTTCTTAGAAAACATTTGCCTTCATTGGTTACAGCCAGTATATGCAGATTTGTAAATTACCTACAGGTATACTCTAATCAGAACCATATTGAGTTGCTTTCCAAGATTCTCCTTTTCTTTCCCATTCTTGATGAATGCCCAAAAGTGGTTTTGGACAGATTTTGTGTGACTGTAATTCAGAGTTTCTCAGTGGGTTTATACCTGCAGGCACAATAAATACATTAGAAGAAGTATAATTTCTGTCCTCTTTTTATCTCCTTTAATCTGCCTGGGTATGTTGTGGCATTTCTTAACTCAAATACAGATGTAGAACCTGTCACTCTCCATGCAGTGTGTTCGTCTCTCCATATCTGATTTTTAAGTCAGACTGGTTTTATTGAAAAACAGTGGAATCCAAAGTGACTGGGAATTGAATGTGGTTTATTTCCATATAATGGCTAAGAGCAATCCTTGTGCAAGGTTGCATCATTTAGATATAATCAAGATCTGTGAGCCAGCTACTTAAAGAGAATCACCAGAGCTGGCAGCTTTCCTTAAATCTAATAATGGAATTAGCTCTGGTACTTCCTTTGATGGGTGATGGAAACTAAATGAGCAAACTTCAGTTGGGAAATATTGATTCTCTTGTGTACTATGTACTTGTGTATGGATGTAATTAAAAAAAAACTAGATTCCCTTGCTTTGGTAAGTGGAGTGAACTATTCTAAATGTAATATTCCCACTTTCCATGGCAAAGAGAAATGTAGTTTTAGTAAAGCAAGTAACACCTTGCACTACTGCTGGTATGTCATCTCATGTCAGATGGAATTGGAAGATGTTTCCCTGCAGAGCATGAGCAGGAGCACATCTCAGCTCACTCTCTGCTCTAATGGAGAGGGAATGAAGAGAGGATGTACTCTTCTTTCCTTTGGAATTGGAAGTAATTCCATAGAAATTAATGGAGCTTCCCAGCACAAGATGAATGTGAAAGAACCTGGCCTAGAGGTTATAAATTAAGTGTAAGGGAAATTCAGAGAGAGAGGTTTGTGCCATGAGAAGCCATATAAAAATAAAATGCATTCTACTCGACTGGTTGAGAACAAAAATGAATCAAAATATTAATGAATACTGCAGACCAAGAAATAACTTCTGCTTCAGTGCCTCTTTCTTTCCTATTCTGCTGTTTTCACACTGGTTGAGGTTATTGACAAAGCTAACTCATATGATCTCTTTCTTCATGGAAGTGATTAGGAGAGTCCTTTCAGACACAAATTTTAATATCTGTAACCTGGAAGGAAAGAATATACTAAATATTGATTTAAAATAAACTCCAAATTATGAGTCTAACTCATTAAGAGGAAACCACAACAGTCTAATTAAAAACATCTTTTTTTTAAAAAAATATTTCTAGAGTAATTTCTGGCAATGCTGAAAGTCTGAACATTATTGTGGTGTTTGCCAGACATTGCACTCCCCTAATAACCAGCACTCAGCCTGATGGGAATAGGGAAACATAAAAGAGTGTGAATCAGTGCTTCTAAAAATAGCCCCGGCTACCCCTTTCCTCCTCAAAACAAATATAAAACCTTGAAAAAGATGAGGCTGAGAACAAGGTGAAGTAGCTGAATCGAGAAAAGAAGCTTTTGCAAAAACACCCCACTTTTCTAGAAAGTGGTCTTTTCTGCCTGCCTCACTAGCACGCAGTAAAATAAGTGTCCTGTGCTGATTTAATTGCTGGAGTACTGTTAAGGTGGTAAAAGAAGTAATATAAATCTAGAAAGATGCAGAAAAACATGAAAACCAGAAATCTTATTTAGCTGGAATTGATTTTTCTAGAAAATGTCTTCTGAATGAACTGCTGCTACCCTCTAAGAGAAAATACTGAGGAACCACTCATGTTCCAGTTGCGTATCTGTAGTTGAAGTTAATTTTTTGTCTCATACACTAGTATTGAGAGTTGATTACTATGGGATATTCTGCTCCTGAATGACTGTTCAAGCTCAGGAGACACTGAAGGTTTAAATTCCCAATAAACAGATGGGCATATATAACTATGCTTAAGAGTTTTCACTGTGTGACTGTCGTAAAATACATCTTATAAAATTTTTCAGTTAAAAAACTTTATTTTCTGTTTTATTTCAAGGCTACAGTTGATTAGACTTTGATGTCAATTGATTTTCTCCTTACTAATATGTGAGGATGTGTTTGTCCATCTACCAATCAAGTCATTCAATACTTTCACTTCATTCCATGTGTGGCCTAATCGCTCCCTGGCTGCTGGCTGAAGAGAGGAGGAAGATTGTGCAAGCAGGGTAACAGAACCTGGTTCCCTTCCCAAAGTCAGCTAAAATGGACTTTGCTTCAGAGGTTGAATATATTCACTTCACTTGGAGGGAGTTATTATTACTTCTCCACAGTTCTTGCTGATTTACACTTTGAAATTACAAAAGAGTGGGAATATATATTTTTATGGAACCTAATTTTATATCTATTTCAGTAATTTAAAAATACCCTCAAGCAAGCATGTTAAACAAAACCTAATTTTCTTAATGCCCCCGTTGTGTAACCAGTGCGTCATCTTTTGCTATGTGCAATACCTTTGTAAAAATATTTTGAACTAGTGGCTGACAAGTTCCTTTATAAGTAATGTTCAGTCTTTTAAGCAGGCAGAATAATTTTTTTGTTCTGCCTGAATTTGCAGAAAAGGTGGCCAAATTAAACACACGTGACTGGGAAATGGTATTGCTGGTCTTTTCAGAGTTTCCATGGATGAGTACAGAAGAATTATCTGATCCCTTTCATGGCTGGAAAATGCTAGAAATGCTAGTGTTATATTTTTGTTACAGTGTTAATTTGAATAAGTGGTTAAACTGAGTGAAAAACAGGTTTATGACTTCAGTGATCTTCTGAACTGTTCACAGATTCACTCACCCCATTGCCTGGGACAGTACTGGGGACCCTGAACCTGAAGGAGTTTGTGGATTGTTTTGGAGGACTGTTGGCTCTGCACAAGATCTATGCCTTCAAAACAAGCGACACTCTAAACTTTGAGCCTGGGGGACCCAGGTAGTCTAAACCAGAAGCCTTTTAGTGCCTGTTAGCCAAGTTTTGGACAGTATGCAGGCAAAATGCCAGATTAACTTTCTAGACAAGAAAGGTATTAGTACATTTGGCACCATGCCTTAAAATCACAGAGGGATTTTCTCAATTACTAGAAAGTTTCTATGCCACTGGAACATTAATTGCACATTCCACTTTCATATAATAACAATGTTTTTGCTCTTCACTGCCTTGGTCATCAAAGTTTATGTGCCATTTTGAAACCTCCTCTATTATACCCGCTGTGTTACATATTTCAGTAGTGCTGGGGCACAGGTTAAGCATTGCACCTTCGCTGCCTTTCAACAGATTCATTTAAAAACAAAAGTCTGAAAAAAATGTTGCACCTACTGGAACCAGTGCTTTTCTTCATGTCCAGTCCCAATCCCATTGGTGAATTTTTTTCATGGGAATCCACCTGCCAATGAACATGCCCAGAGCTTTTTGCCACACTTTCCACATTTGGCCGTACACCTTACCTGCTTTTAAATTAAAAGTTACCTGTGTCCTCTTTGAAGCTGAGATAAACTCATCCTTGTCAAACTCAAGCACGCAGCAACATGTCCAGAAATAAATGGTCTCACCTCTCAAAAAAATATAGCAATTACCTGAAAAGTAGGGAATTCATTTGTAGTACTGCTGATTTTACATTTAAAGAACCCATACACAACATGGAACATGGTTTTTTTGGAACAATCAAATTCAGAACTAAATTATCAGATAACCAAATTATTTGTTTTGGGAATTTCCTCCAATCTATTTTTTGGGGAAAAAGGAGCAAACCCCGTTTATTTGTAAACGGGATTGTACATATTGAGAACAATATACTTTGACAAAAAACTGTCAATAGGTAGCAGTTTTTTAAAGGAACAAAAAGAAAGAATGATCTTATATGTGGTCTATTTTTTGAATATTTCATATACTTCTGATCTGCTCTACCTTTTCTGTTTGTAAAATAGAAATAACATTCCTTTGGTTTTCAGCTGTTTACTGAAATGGTGTTTTCTTCATGACATGATTTTGCTGAACAATTTTTGGGAGATTTTCCTCCCTATGAAGGGTGCAGAAAAGGTTTTTTTTAAAAAAAAACAAAAGATAGACAAAAGAAAATACAGTAGAGTATTTTATCATTCTTTTCTGAAGGGAAAAGAGAAGGCTGGAATATGTGGGACTTAATTAACTTCCTTTTGACACTGGAAGGTATCAATAAGGTCCTTCATATTACACAAAAAATTCTTCAAGGCAAATTCTATTTCCTGCATTGCATATGAAAATGACTATTGCAATGAGAATTCAATTTCCTTTTGATAATAATGTAATAAATATGATAAGCCTGAGAAATTGGTCTTTTACTTCCTTAACACTATGAAGTACAAAAACCAGACTTGTAGATTTGGGGCTAACCTAGGGAACTTAATCACTTGCTTACTTGTCAGAGTACACAGTATCTCCAGTTACTTGATTTTTGCTAAAAACAAATATACATGTGGGTGGGTGTATGAGCACATTTTAATGCAACTGGAATTAAGTGACAGCCAAGTGGCAAATAAGGTAAGTGTTCTGAAAGTTGCATAAGGATTCATGGAGTTAGGATTAGAAACGTGATTCTAATAAATATTGATAAGGTATAATTTTTCAGTCAGCCTAAAAGGAAACATGCATCATTCTTTTATAATTAAATTCAAATGACATCCTTTCCTACCATCTTAAATTACAATTGTTCAAAGGACTCTAAACTTGCAAACCACATATTTGAGATTTTAGAAGAAAAATTCTGGCCTATATATTAAATAAAATTTTAAAAATTCCAGTCCTAAAATTTTAAGTGATGGTGCATCCATTATCTCTTAATCATTTTCCTTTGGGGTATTTTACTTTTTATGATTTATAATCAGGACAATTCACTCCTATTTGAAAAGGATATTTGACATGCAATTAAAGTAGATGGCCCAAACTTTTAGGTCACTTTTTCTGTTATTGGAATTAATGGTCAATTTTTAGGTTGATTTATTATTTAGAATGTAACCTTTCTAGTTAAAGACTGGAATTTCTATTCTAGCAAGTGTAATTAAAATGAGTTACCTAGGTTACAATGGATCATTAATACGTGGAATCAAAACAACATTCTGTGTTGAGTCATTAACAACTGAGGCTTGATGCAAATAACTGCCACAGAGTGCTTTAAGTGTGTCTTTTTTGCTTTTGTCACCTTGTAATTTATTAGTGTGTTGAGGTTGCGGAGAGAGACCTGTGACAATGAACTCAATGTATTTTCACAGGATCTCTGTGACATGAAAATGAAATGCAATAAAATACAGGTGGCAAATAAAACACACTTTTAGAAATGGTACTGCAGTATGGGAATAGGTGGGAAATGCCATCTGAAAGCAGACAATGGAGATGTTGGGATCAGAAGAAGATGCTGTGAAAGAAAATCCTCATTCTATTGATAGGACTGGCTCTACAATGCACTTCAGTCAACGTGTAGCCATTGCCAGCTATTACACATACAATTTATTTTGGCCAATTTTAGTCTCCTTTTATCTTTACCTCGGTCTTTCAGAAAGGTCTGATGTTCTCTGGCCATTTATTAGAAAAGTAAAAAATTTCAGATGTAAAAATCTTAAACTCTGAAGATATGATTAAATTCCTCATGTTTGAATAAGTTTTCTGGGCTTTGCAGTGTGTAGAAAAACAGAGAAAGAAAAAAAAATCCAAAACATTTCTTGAAGACTACTTATTCATTCTAGGTTAGATATTTAAAATATATCAAGATTCTAAAGGGAGAAATACGAAACTTCATTTCCGTGTTCATGGACGAGGCAAATAAATAGGCGTGGTTTGGATTTACCAAGCTGAATGAAAATAATCTTTAATTTCAATACTTCTCTCTCTCTGCCTGTCTCTGCTATTGACCTACATGGCATAAGGTAATGGAGACAGACTGCTGGTTTCACATTGATTATTCACTACTAAATAATTTCTAGCTTTTAGCATCCTGGAGAAATGAGGTACTTCTCTCTCCTTCTACGCTATTTTCAGCTCTCCACTAAAAAAAAGGGCTTAGTTTTCTATATTTTTTCTGGTTGTGTACTATTAGTGAAATATTTCTATCTAAGAACACAGTCTCTTTCCATAGATTGAAAGCCGGATGTCATATTTATCTTGATACTTTGCGACAAAATGCTCTTTTTATCTCTGCTGGAAAACACAGCAGTATATTAACAAGGTGCTATTTCAGAATCCATCTTCCTTTTGCTCCACAATACTTTTTCTTTCCTTTTTTTCTTCTAATATATGTAGTCCCTACCACAGGTTTTGTTCTCTCTCACTGGGAAGCATTCTGTAATAAAGATCATTAATTTTGTTCCTTCCTTTTTATTTTTTAAAGGTTATTCCCTTCTATTCAGACTCTATGACATTTTATCGTTTTACAAACTGAGGCAACAGCAAATATTGACCCTTGCTAAAGAGTGAATTTCTGTTTGTCTTCTATAATCTGCTAAATAGGCTGATTGATCTTTGTGTTACAGGAACTCTGACACTGCACAGCAGCCAAGACATTCTCGACAGTGGTTTCTGGTTTCCTGTCAGGACAGCTAATGCCATATGTCTAGGAAATGTCCCAAAAACTAATGTTTGCAGAAAATAATTCAACACTTAGCATATAATTTAGGTAATGACAGCTAAGCAGCATCTAATAAAACATTTAGAAATATAACTTAATGCCATGCCCATCTCCATGTGTGTTATAGCAATGCCGTGATATCCATTTTTCAGGCCAGAATTTGGTGGCCTGCAAAAGGACTCAGTGAAGGCTAAATTACCCATTCAAGGATTAATTAATTATCCTATAATTAGTGTCTGAGGAACAGATTTAAAGCTTTGTTGAATCATGAAGATGTGGCAGTTGTAATTCAAACTTTGATGTGCAGTTTCACAGCAGTTCAAATTTGCTTATTGGGAACATTAAGTCCAGACTTAATGGTTTTTTAACAGAAAAAAAATCAATCACAGTTGAATTCTGGCTGGAATTTATTCTAATAAAATAAAAAATCTTGGGTTTTTTTTACTTTTCATTTGGATGGCAGCGAAATCATTAAAGGGAAATGCTTAAGCCCTTCTGAGTTCTGCAAATTTTTATGAATAGGAACTAAAGAATAACTTTTAGAAGTGGTAGCCTCTCTGAGTTAGCTGCCACAGACAAGATCGCATTTCTGTCAGGAAAAAGTTGATTGGATAGTAGGACTTAAAAAGAAAAAATATAATAATCTGAGATCAATATGTTTGTTTCTTCTGCTCTCATGTGTGCCTTTTTAATGACTGGAATATAATCTTGTCAGAGAAAAAAAGCCTGAATCTGAGAGGCTGAGATGGTTGTAGACATTTCAACCATTATCTGAGACCTAAAGTCTGTCCACTCTAAGGGCAATGGACTAAATTAACACTCACTATCACCTAACTGCTCCTGCAGCGACAACAAAAAAAAAACACATGCAGGAAAAAATCTGCTCTCTTTCTACTTCCTACCACTGAAATGTCTGAAGCCATCTGTCCTTTTCTTGCCTGGACAGGCCATCTGGAGCAGAATAGATGAGACTTAAATTACCAGCAAGGCTGACATGCTCACTTTGTACTCTTGTAAGGAAATCTGAACACATTACAAGTGAAACTTGAGAGCTGGTAATTCCAAAAATGGTAAAAAAGCTCTCCCTTATCATCACTTTATTGCAGGGACAAACTTAATTTCCACACTAGTGAAACACAATCCTGTTTTTAAAGAGAGAGAAAGAGAGAGAGAGAGAGAGATAGCAGTATGTAGAAGTATTTATAGCAATAGATATCTGAATAAAGGTTTGGAAGCATGGTCACGACTACTGAACAAGCCGGATGGGGAGAGAAGGGGTAAAGGTGAGGAAGGTCTTTTCTTGTCTGTGGTTGTGATGCTGGTAGAGCAACCAGCTCACAGTACACTATTCTAACCAGAGATCCTAAGCACAAACAAAAACATACTATCAAAAGGGTGAGAAGATGCTCCCGAATCAAAAAGCAGGCACTGAAAAACTATTATTTTTAAATTTAATTTTTAATTTTAATAATTTAACTATTCGATGCCACTGTACCATTGGCATTTCTGTATCAGGTATGGGAAGTCCCTCTGCTATTTTATGGAAGTTTGGAACCACAGTATTATCCGAAAAGTCATTGTACTTGCCCAGGCTGAGGCAAGAGATGATTTCATTTGCAGCAGAACAGATACCTGTTCTTAGCAGAACAGATACCTAGATGCTATAGGTACCTGCATCCTATTGCTGTGTGTGGCCTTCACAAAGGTGATTTAGCAGACCTGCAAATCTACAGGAAAGAAGAGCCAGAGTGACAAGACACTGAGTTAATGTTTAGAGGCAGGTCTAAACATCTCTTTTTTTTCATTAGAGAGGAAGGAAGAGAATTGGAAGTGGAGAGGGACAAACTCTTCTGTGCCAGGAATTTGGAGGTTTTTTTCTGCTGCTACCCAATCTTTAGAAAAAACAGACACCACTTTTCTTTCTCTGCATCACTCTGACTCGCAGTCTGGGGTATACCAATAGACTCGAAAGAAGGAGCAGGCTTTCGACACAAAGGTGACCCAAGAGTTAGAGGGAAATAATGAATTTGAGCTTTGGCACCCAAAGCAATTTCTGAAAAATAAAATGCACTGACATTGCTGGGATTTTTTTTCAGCTGCACAGAGCATTGAGCAAGAGCAGGCAGTGACAATCCTGTGCCTTGACTTAGACTTCTTATGCAACTGTACAGAGCATTTTCCATTTGCTGGGTCTAAGAATGCACATATACTCAGTCAGTGTAAGTCCTCCTAATGTCCAGCTGGTTGCAAAATCATGTGGGTTGCAAGTCTGAGCCTTAGCCACAGCTTCCCTTTTTAAGTTGTTCTTTCACAAGCAACCTCATCTTTTGAAATGATTACTTACACATTGCTTTGTTGTGTCTGCTGAACATAATTATTCAATCTGAACTGTAATCTTTAACCTCCATTTATATTCAGTACAACTATAATAATTATAACCTTGGCTAATACAAGTAATTATTTGCTAATCCTTTCAAATAGAAGTATTAAAAAATGAGCATAGGATGATCTAATCACCAAAGTCACAGCATGGCTGATGGATTCCAATAGCATAAATAATGCTGAGTATAAATTCTGTGAGTTACTTAGTCTTGCCTCAAAATGTAGGACTTCATGCCTACTTTTCTGCTCCTGGAGGCAGGTTGTCTGATAACTTTCACTGAAATCTGAGCTCTCCATATTCCAGATCTGTGTGCCACAACAGATTCGTAATGTAGCTTCTCTTTGTGGAAAGATCTTCTCTACTATGCCCAAGCCCGTAAATATTTCACAAATTTTGTTTCAGAGCTAATATATTATTTTAGTGTATTCTATTAAACAAGTGTTTATTTCCTTGACTATCTTGCTGTGGTTGTTTATGCTATAACTTGTTGAAATGCCTCAAGTGATCTGGATTCACCCAGCTCTCTGCGCAGTCCCAGAGAGAGAAGTTATGTCAAGAAAGAGGGTGGATATATTTGCTTCTCCATGACTCAGTTTCTGTGGTCAGCAGGTTGGGGATTACCAGAACCACAAATTCAGACCAAACCATTGAATCCATCAGTAATTACTAAATGCATCTCCTCTGGCTCTGACTAATCTTTCTCGAAATTTAATTTTTCAGTGCATGAAAATATACTTCTTTTTGTTTGCTTTAAACCTGCAGTCCAATCATTTGTTTGAAGGATTCCCAGTTTCTGCATTGGGAGGGAAAAAAAAGGAGGAATAATCACACACTAATTGCCTTCTCTTAGCTGATTGTTTCCAAAATGAAGTATTCTGACACATTTAGTTTCTCTTGTACAAAAGCCGCAGATCTGCCTATTTTTTTTTACTCCTTCTTGTATTTTTTAAAAATTATATATTTTGGAGGTGCAATTATCAGAACCATGGATTTATCCATTTAAAAAGGGAAGACTTTTAATAAAACACATAAAAAATATATTTCTGAATTAATTCCTGATCTTTCAGTGAAACCTGTGTGCACACAAACAACATAAATTCACAGCAGGTCTACAACAGAATATTTTCTGGATATTTTCATCTCCCCCTTTCTGCAAATCCCCCATACCCCTAGGATAATGAGAACAGCCCTGGAAACTGGATAGTTTAGTGTTGACTCTTAAAGTATTTGGGTCATTTAAACTCTTTCTAGACTTAGCTGAACATAAGGAGCTCTAAAATCATCAGCTAAGAATTTTGAACTAAGCCAAACCAAATGCAGGAATAACTAAAATGATCATATGATTTTCAGGAAATTAAAGCAAGAAAGTATTTTCTGTTGAACCACAAGCAATATAAATTAATAATTTTGTTTTTTATTACAGGACTATATTTTTTCAAATTATTTTTTTGTACACCTATTTTTTTATGAAGCTCTATATTCACTAAGACAAAACAAAGGAAACAGAGAGGACTAGAAATTTAATTTACAGACCATGTAGATGTTGGATAATTTTGTCAGTATTTGTGAGTATTTTGCACAACTTTGTGCACAGTTTCTCCAATATGAAGCTTATCCTGTGAATTTTTGTTTGCTTTCCACAGAAGTTGAGTTGCATTTTCTTTTTTCCTTTGTTACCTTTATTGTTTTATTTCAGAGACAAATGTTGGAAACTTTTGTTAGACAAACAGCTGGGATCTATGGGCAGGGTACCCAATGATATAAAAGAGCAGCTGTAGAAATTCTCATGACAGAGAAAGAAAATGCTAACTCCAAAATAAATAAAATAACCAATTTATCCCCAGTATAATAGAAAAAAGACAGGAGGGTGTTACTCTTTCAGTGCTGTACACAGTAACTTAATAGGTAATCTCGCCCCTAGGCTGTCAAGTCCTATTCACTACCATCACTAAAACTGAGATTTCTCTTCAAATACGTGCTAGAAAATAGATGCGAAGTAAGCTAGAGAGAACATTTACTTTCACATATAGAAGGTATTATAAGTGAAAAAACCTCTCCCTAAAACAAAACTTGTATGTCAGATTGCCTGTATCTGACTTTATGTGCCCTTGGTTACAAGTCACTAATCCTCAATTTAAATAT
The DNA here is from genome assembly GCA_013396875.1 of Vireo altiloquus. NCBI lineage: Eukaryota > Metazoa > Chordata > Aves > Passeriformes > Vireonidae > Vireo > Vireo altiloquus. Next base: position 603,308 of record VZRF01015747.1, read on the forward strand.
TAAATTTTATACTCATTCATCAATCTGTTTGATTCTCTCCAAAAGCATTCTGAAATGCAGAACCTATTTCTCCTACATTTTTTTTGTTGTCTTTTCATTTCAGTTTGTATTAAATAGTTGCCATGTATTCTGTCAAAAGATCTTGGGGGAAAAGTAGACCCTTGTCAGAAAATGTTCAGATCCAAGATGCTGTTGGTGCTTTCATGGTCTTATTTTTGTTTGTTTGTTTTAATATTTATTCTTAAATAAATTTTAATATTTAAAACCTTAGTGGTTTTGTTATATTGAGAACACAAAAATCAATTTCATAATCACAGCTCATAAGAATTCAATATTTATTACTGGTTTTGCCACAGGCACTTGGAAAAACTAATTTTAACAAGTTTTCACTGGCAAAAAACTCTCTGAGCAACAATAGACAATTAGAGCACCTAATTAGATTTTGTCAGACTGATTTCCAAACAGTTTTCAGTCGTTCTTATTTAAGTATATGGAGCTCCATGAATTTCATTTTTGTAATTTGTGTTTCAGATCAAGATAAATTACCATCATTGAGAAGTAAATGAAAAGACTCATGTTTTTGCAAGATGTACAGACATACATTCCGATGCGTGTCTACATCCCTACAACGGAATCAGCAAATGCTGAATGTAAAACAGACATAAATTTCTGATCTAGGGATTATTTGCATTTTCTCATTTATACAGACCATAGGATTTGGGTTCTCTTCTGTGACTGGAACCTTTAAGTACTGTTATCAACAATAAATAATGTGAATAGATGGCTGTCCTGAGGCTGCCTTAGAGTTTTGTAGGATACTTGTTCTTTGCTCTCTTTGAGATAGGAAGTGAACTAGCAGGAAAAACCAACCTGCTGGGCTTTGGAGGCCCTCAGATAGTACTACAAACAGTCTCAGATTGCTGTAGGTTATGCCAAAGGCTATTTTTGCCTTTTTCAGCCTTAATTTTTATAACTGATGCTATAGCCTGGAGACTGGAGAGAAGGTCTTGTGGCATAAGGCACCAGATCACCACTAATCCATAAACAAACTTAAAAATATACTGCAAGGAAAGCTACCCACTGAAGGAAGGAGTTTTAGCTAACTTTAACAGAGGTAGCCTAAAACTCTGATTCAAAATCTACTTTAAATCCAGAAGTTAATATGATTTTTAAAAATGCAACAAAAACAACGAAACAAAACAAACAAAAAAAACTAAACAAAAAGATCCAAGAACCCTTCAAGTTTGATATTCTGGAAAATTAGTCTGAAAAATTCACTGGAGTTTATAACTATTTCTAGAATTTCAGTGTGGGTGTTTTTTGTATCCAGCATAACATATATAATATTTTTCATGCCAGAATGTCTTACTTCCCCAAGGAATAACTGCAACACTGTTATGATATTTGATTTTTTATTTTGGACAAACACATATTTACTATCAGTTTTTAAATTCTGAGAGCCTTGAAAATGCTTGGTCAGGACAGAATCTTTAGAATTTCACTTGTTCTAGGAAATCAGCTGCATCAGCAATATTTGGGAAGGTGCTCATGCCCATGACTGAGCAAACAGATAATACTAAAGGCCACTATTTCTCTTTCAAAATATAGATAAATTCAACGATGACCAAATGGTGTTGCTCTTTTTCTTTTGAGAAATGTGGAGAATTTGGAGGATTTTGGCTTTCTCCTTTTTTTCAGGTTTTGTTTGGTTGGTTTTCATTTTTTCCTATATAGAGATTTTTTTCCTAGGTTTGGGAAAAGTTCACCTTAGGAAACCACTTTACACAATTTTTTTTTAAAACTGAACAAATTAATGATGACTTAAAGGATAGCCAAAAAAAAGGAAATTTTTTAGTGAGAAGTATAAGCAACAACAGTTATGACAGCATCACTATCTCTACACAACTGTCACTACATGATCCTCTGCATAAATGGCGTTGTATTCATGAAAATACTCTTATTAATTTTTAGTATAAGCAGAAAAGTAGCAAGATGATCCTTTAGGAAAACTTTGGATTATTATTATTTAGGTTTACAATACACTGAAGAGTGTTTCTGAGGACAGAAGCATTGCTTCAGCTCTTAAGGAGGTTCAATCTATTTAGACACTATCTCACAAACTGAACAAAGCTGTTATTGAGAACTGAACAGAACAGTGGAATTCCAACAACTGTAACCTTTGCTAAAGTTATCTGTGACTCATGCAACTTAAATGAGGCTGTGACAGAAAGCTTAATCAGAAAACATCTGTCTTCTAAGATGTAAGATTCTTCTTTCTCTGAAGTCTGTTTTACAAACTCTGATTGCTTTTTCCTAATTGCAGTAGAATGAGTGGGACCAGATTGTTTCTATTTATATATGCAAAGGAATTGCATCTCTGAGGATAAGATTTTAGCCACAAAAAAATAAAGCAAAGCAAAAGTCCTCAAGCTTTCCAGAAAATCTTCTATCAATTTATTCCACCACTGAAGTGATTATCAGCCAAACTACATGATTTAGTTTTGCGCTCTGGATTTTAAGACTTGAATGTAATTTTTAAAAGTGACATTAGGGAAGGAGTCCAAGAGTGTAAGATTATCCCACAGTCCTCTCTTAGTATTTCTTAGTCACTCTCCTTTTCCATAAATATTCCAAGGAACAGATATTAATCCAAATGCAGCAAATAGAGGTTTCAGAGTAGTTCTGATGTCGTTAATTCAGCCCATTTAAATTTTTATTTCTATAATAATAGTATTTGATATTAGTTAGTGATGATTATGTCTCCCTCTGCATTTATTTGTCACCAGTAGAAGTTACAGTGAAACAACTCCCATGGTTCCCAAAACTACTTTTTTATCAATCCTTATTCATACTGCACTAACACAGTGATGAAAATAATTTTTACAAGGCACATTATCCTTGCTATGTAGATTTCAAACAACTGTGTATGTACCATTTTAAAGGAATATGAACATGATCTGATGCAAGATACTGTCTTTTCCACATAAGATGCTTACAACAATATGGCATAGCAAATAGTTATATTCATGACTCTGAAAAAATTACAAATTGCCTAACCTCAAGATTATAATTACAAAACCATAGAATCATAGGTAATGCTGAGGTCAAAGGGATTCACAGGGATCATCGAAGTCCAGCTTCTGGCCCCTCACATGACAGCCCCAAGAATCACACCATGTGCCCGAGGGTGCATTAAGTTTCAGGCCTGAAGTTGTCATACAAGAAAACCCCCAAACTTTCTCAAAATACTTTCAATATGACATTCAATTTAATGATGAGATTATAATGGATGTAATGAGGTTAGGTCACATGACCCAAAACCTAAGTATGTTATTATATTTCTCATTATTTATTGGTGTTTTATGTGTTTGTACTACACGCTGAGGAACACTAACTTTCCCTGTAGTCTAGATCACCCTGACAAAACTTGATTTAATCTTTAATCATAATTAATCTTTATCTTAATCTTTAAAAATCTTACACAGACTGTGCATTTTCTTGGAATTGTCAGGCCTGTTCTCATGCTTCTTATCCTGAGCTTTTTAACTGCAGGCATTTTAACTCCTCGTTGACCTTACAAGAAGGGTTACTTATAAGTTACTGTGCAGGATCCTGGAATGCTGCTGCCCTTTATAACAAAGTGTGACTAATGAAAATCACGCCGCTAAATCCAAATAAATGAGAAACCAAAGGTATTTACAAGAAATACCAACAAAGTAATTGCTACACGTAGGATTAATAATGAAACCATGTTACGCTCATTTATCAATTTTTATTACTACCATTATGGAAAACAGAACAGGCAAAGAAGAAAGTTGAAGCAGTAATGGCAAAAGATTTCAGCAAAACCACAGGGAATATTTAATGTAGTTCTCTGTAGTGAGCAGGAAGCTGATCACAGAATTTTGCCTGTGGCTCCAAGGGGGTTCCTTGGATCTAAGGGAGGTTTGCGCCTTGACTGCAGCTCATTGTGTTTATTTGGGGGACAGACAGTGTGAGTAGGAAAAATCTCCTTTAAAAAATGTGAAAGAATCATTCTGCTTCCTGGGCTGTCAATTACAGCCTAAATAAGGCAATTGTGCTGGCTTAACTAAAAGTGAAGACAAAGTGACAGTCAGCAACCAGAGAGCAGAGAGACATGACTTGACGGTACTGGAATGTAAAGGCAGGGTGTAAGGAAGACAGAATGATGCTGGTATTAGTGATTAAACTTGCAGTAAAAAAGAATACAATGAAAAAGTTTCAAGATTGATAAGGTACTTTAGTACTTTATTGTTGATAAAATGTGTTTTAAACAGATAAATGACAAAAATTATGATGAATTCTAGCAGCCTTTCTGCCCCAGGTACAGAGACCATGGAGCCAGCCAGATGAAATTTGGCAATGTGTGTAGCAATACTGATTGGAGGAGAGACAAACTTGAGATAGATCATTATGGAAGAGAAAAACAGCTAGTTAAACAAGAGTTCACTATAGCTGGTTCAAAGACTGGATACAAGCGATAAGAAATAACACAGACATGTGGCGGTAAATGATCTGAGGAACAAAATGTGAGATTTTAATCTAGCATTGAAGACTGTCAAACTGGATATTACATAGGCAGCACATTCATATGCGTATTCTTACACAGCTCTAACAAATGATCTAAGCAATATACCACTCTCTACCTCCTTGGGTAGTGGAATCTCTGACACAGCTTCAGTGATGCTTGTATCAGGTTCAGTTCCTACATTTGGTGATGACAGTAGTTTTGCTTCCTCAAGGTCTGCTGGCATTCCTTCCTGCCTGTTGTCTTACAGCACCCTATGTCCACAATTATAAAGTCACAAGGTTTGAGGTGTTACTCTTTCAAATGGATTCCAGAAGTGACCCAGATCAAAAATCATTAAACCTCTCTTCCCCTATCCAAAAAAAGTGCTATTACTTTTCTCCAACAGATCAGTGCCTTGGTTTTGTTAACAGAATATTGTCATGCACAGGTGTGGCCATGAAATATGGGAAGCATGTTAATTTCACACATGCACTTTCTATGGCAGCATTTGTTGGACTTTACAAAATATATGAACTTTTGGAATGATTGACAGATGTGTTTTTTATAGTAGCTTTGGAGACACAAATAGTTTTGCAGCTGTTGCTTTGATGAGCTCTTTTTTGGTTTTGTGTTTGCTGATCCATAGAAAATTCACTTTTGGATGCTTAGATTGAAAACGAAAATGAATGAGGAAGGAGTTCTCATCTTCTTCCAGAATAACCTATATTTAGGTTAACTTATTAACTTATTATTATTAACTTATTTAGGTTAACTTATTCTAAGTTTAAGAACTTTCTGAAGAAATTCCACTGCAGGAGGAAACACAGCGGAGCAATGCATATCCAATGGAATTTCTTCTCACAATAGTTAAGTGAAGTGCAACACTGTTGCTTATTCAAAGAAATGATCTAAATATTGTGCAGTAATCTTTTTACTGAAGAAAGTAATATTTAAAGAAGAGGCTTCAAGTATAATTATCAGAGCAGATATCTTCACAAAGTCATCTCAACTGTGAGTTATGCTGCTGCTCTTGCAGTGTCCAGCTGCTGGAGATTCAATTAAACATGACACATCTATCTTCCAAAATTCCATTTTTTTATGCTTCCACAAACATTTCTATCTGTACAAGTTAATGTATTATTCCACAGGTTGTCTCATGCTCATCATGGTAGTCACTTAAACTCTTACAAAAGCGCACCTAACAGTCCAAGCGATTAAACCAAATTTAATGTTGTGCTGGAGACATGGTATTTGCCTTTACTTATGCAGAGACAGTGCTGTGTAAGGCACCACTTAATGTTCCTCCACACAAAAGTTAGGGCCATTCTTTAGATTTCTTGTACCATGGATCTCACTTCTGTATCTGACAAGATTCTGTGAGTTGGCATCGTATTGATCTTCTATGGTCCTTCCTTATGTTTACAGCATAGAAACAGATCTAAAATTGTATCAAAAACTCTAATAAAAGTGGAATGTGGAAGAATCAGGTGCCAATTAATACTCAACTATTCCAGTTATCAGAGTAAATCAATAGCTTTAATACACAAAAATAAAGTAGCAACAACACTGCATTACATATAAAATAAATTTTACTTTAACGTGAGACAGTGACAAGACACAAAGATACAGTACATTTTTGCTTCATAAACCCAGGCTCATGTCCTATATTACTGTCAGCTAAATCTTCAACTTTAAATCATATATGTAAATAACAGTTCATTGTCGTATTTATAGCTAGTTTTGCACTCTGCTCAATAAAATAAATGACATATACCAAGTTACATAGCTGTTACTGGCAATTCAGAAACAATTTCATGACAAAATACATCACACAGTCTATCCCTCCATCTGATATTGTAGTGGTTTAACCCCAG